>JBBMOC010000197.1:0-231659 GCA_037975185.1 Centropyge bicolor | reverse complement strand
GATGCACGGTAGAATGAATGGTTAAACACTTTTTAACTGTCTCTGTGCTCCTGTAATGAGCAAACAAAGGGAGTCACGTCGACCAGCCGGAGGTCGTGCAGAGGTGGCTGATGGGAGCAGGCAGTCACATTGTAAGCATGTCTGTCGTTGTCCAAACACTGGCTTCCTACTGCACAGCTACACCGATAATATTTCAGTTTTAATTGTTAGTCGCAGACGCTGAAGTGATATAGGTGTTTTCCTCTTAGGATCTAATTCAGGCTGTTATTGAATCTCCCACTTTCTGTGTGTATGTGTGTGTGTTCGCTCTCTTCTTTGCTTTGCTTGGTCTTCATACTTTCAGTGATCCTCACAATACCTCGCACGCATGTGGCAGTTATATGCAGACAGCCAATGTAAAGCAAGGTGCTCCTTGGAGGAGCAAAAACTATGAATTTGGAAATTTGTGTCTTTATCTTGGGAGACCAGACAAACAATATTTCACCATGGTCCTACCGAGCAAACTCCGCTCCGTTCATATCGAGACTCTCTCCCTATAAACAGAGCTAGTTCACAGTAATGGCTTCCTGAGGGACAGATAGGAAACAGACCCTACAGAGGTAGATAGTCCTCCTCTCACAAGTCCCATCTTCTTGTAAATTTGCAGCAGTCTCACTGGGGTGATAAAACAGATGCACAATTTACAAGCAGTGGGACAGGAACAGCACACATTTGAGTTATTACCAAGAGCACAAAATTGAAGCAGCAGTCATGTTTCATGCAAACCACTAAAATAGCCCTGTCTGCCTCCAGTATCAATAATGTTTGCCAATTCAAAGAGTCTTTGTTAGTGAACAACATGGAAAAACATATCAAGACTAAAATAATCGGAGCTTTACTGGTTGTAAACAGGGATGAAAATGTAAATATGTCCTAAGGGGGGGTGGGGGCGCTATAGGAAAGAAACTGGGGTCATTCAGATTACAGAGAGGTTTTACCCATTCAGAGCGTAAACGTGCTCATCAAACGTGACAGTAAACTTCACTGAAGACACTACAAAGGAAATCACTGTCACTACCATATTTTATCCAACAGGTTGCAGTGAGAGATAAGAGCTGAGAGACAAGCTTTCGTTTTTTTCCTTCATGCAATTGCATTCTTTGTTTTTAATTACAGAAGTATCTTATAAAAAGTGGCATGGCTTATGGTAGATCTTTTATAAACAAACACCACTAGAAAACAGTGTTTAATTGACTCCGATGTGGAAAATCCAGCAATTTCATTCATCCTGAAGTGCAGAAAATTATTTTGTATAATTATTCTGTTTTATTGTTTATGTTTTATGTTATGTTGTTTATTCTGTTTATACTATTCACTGTAAATGTGCGTTAGGTGAAATATCAAAAAGTCTCAAGTCACAAACCTTTTTTTTTTTCTGTACTGATCTGAGCTGAACCAAGTGTTGCCATATGCCTAAATATAAGCATACAAATCATGCTGTAATGATAGCTATAAAAAATACCATTTTCCTGATGCACTCAGTATCAACATTTTGCACCTTGCCAGATATGTTAAGTAACATTTCCTCATTATGTTAATAGGAAATGTGATCCGGTTGGCATTCCATTTCCATCCAAACATAGATTAGTTGTGTTTAAACATAATTTCTAGATTGGCTAGTGTGTGTACACAAGATGCATTCAGCCATAGTGCTGTGGGTTTTCACCCACATTCAAAGATCAATACACAATCACTGTAGGTGCATGTGCAAAAGGAAGAAAATAGACTAAAGCCTAAACAGATGCTTCTGGTTGCGATTACGTGAATAAAACACAAGCATTCCATGGCCCGTGTAGATGGATTTATTGATTGAAAAACACAGCAGAAAAGCATCCTGTGTCCACAGGGTTTGATAGTCTGCAGCCACACCAGCAGCTTCTTGAGCCACAGTGGTGCTTTTAGCCAAATGCTAATGCTAACATGCTCAAAATGTTAACATACCAAATCCACCCAAATGAAACCACATGTCACAACATTGTCAACCAAATGGTTCCAGCTGTCTTGACTTCACTGTTAACATGCTAATGATGACTTTTGGTTTACTAACCTTTGCTAAATGACACACTTGGATATAGGAAAATTCTTGAACCTTTCATAGCATTTGTGATTGATCTTATAGTGGTAATTCATGTTAAATTCCTTGCGCACTGAATTACCAAGTAGTCTACTGACTGTAGGATATTGAAAGTGAAAGTATTAAATAAAGTAATCAATGAATAATACATGAATTTCATGCCATGTGGACAAAACATTTCTGAGGGCCACACTTTGAGAACCCTTGACCTACATTATCTGTGAATTATGAATATCTGTAAGTCATGGCAATCTGTCCAACAGCTGTATATTCAGTCTGGACCAAAGTGGTGGACAAACCAACCAACCAATATGACCATCCCTAGAGCAACGTTGCTAGTGTGGCTAAACACAGTGCATGCTGTCATCAGCGTTTAGGGTTGGGTGACAACTGTGTGACTTGACGTCTGTCAGTGGAAAGGTTGCTGTTCTCTGTCATGAACATATGTTGTGCTCTCCTTTACCATATAATACCAAGTGTTATTATTGTGCACATGGAATTCCATCCACTCTTCTCATTCAGAGACTCTTTTGTTGAGTCAGGGAGGATTGATTATCATTAACTCAATGGAGAGGACCAGACTGGCACCACCACTTGCATGCACTTACTGGCTGATTGTATTGACACTGTGATGCTGAGATGAGGTGACTGATGTGAAGTCAGAGTTGTTCTGTCAATTGTCAGTGTTGCTACGTGTTTGTGAGAGTGTCTGGGATTAAATGGTCCACAGGCCTTATCCTGCTGCTGTTGTTTAGTGTCTTTTAATGCCTATACTGGAGCGGCACCATACGGTGAAGGGACACTTAGATAAATCAGTCAATCAATCAAAAAATCCTGTTCTTTACAAAGAGCAGATGGGTAAGACAGTTATCTGGGCGTGTAGCTGGAAAGAAAGAAGGGAAGAAACAGGCCCTCTTTACCGGCGCTGCACGCCACTTTCACATTGCCTCCAGTATGTGTTCAATATAATTTAACAAAACTTCATCATTGTCACATATGATTAATGCAAACCTAGGGGGACAGATACACTGCTGTAGATTGGCTATACTACTTCTAAGTAGGGCCCTTTGAAGTCCATCAAATCCTCTATCACTTAGGCTTTTACACTGATTATGCATGTGACGTTCTTTAAAGTCTATGATGGTTCAGTGCTTAGGGCTTAAAGCAGACATTGGAATTGAGCTGTAGACTTCTGATAGCAGCAGCTCTCTTCAATCAGAAACCCACTTTTGAGCCCATGCAAGTTTTGTTCATAAGCCCCGGCTGGCTTAAAATGTACAGTAAATAAAGTGACTGCAAAAAAGAAAAAGTCACGTTTAACCCAGTGGTTTGGTCAGTGTAAAAAGGGTTACAGATATTTATGTTTCACATGTAGAACGCTGTCCCTAAACTTAAAATCTGTGTCACATTCACAAATCTTAAAACAACAATTAGCTTGTGCTTTGACAGAGAATGTAGATGATTGTACCTGTTGCTCATGTTAATTATGGCTCCGTCTTTTTGGTCTGCCTCTGCAGAGCTGCTTGAAATGAGATACTGTTCTGCATGGTGTAGGGGGATTTGCTGTAATTGGCTCCCTGAGAGTTTTGTAAAGAAAGCAGCTGAACATGTGCTTTGTCCTCTTGGCTCCATTAGTGTAATGGTCCATTTGTACCTGTGATGTGCTGAGGTGAGCACAGGCAAGGTTTATGGAACATAACTTTTTTTGTCTGCTAGGCAACAACACTCCATCCCACTGCTGTCATCAAGGGCTTATATGTATTTGTTTTGCAGATAGACAAAGGCAGGGAGAGGAGGCAGATGATAAGGACATTCTTTCAGAGGTATAGAACGGCCAGTGGCACTACAACAGTCTAACAAACACAACAACAACATGACCCACCTAGATATTACTCAGCAGGGACGCTTTCTCCACCAGGCCAAAAGAAGCCAAGTCTCTCCTTATTATATTATTCTGGCTGTTTTTCTTTGTCAAATTGTATTGCGTTTGTGTAATGTGTCTGTTTCGCAGAGATAGCTGCCATAGAGGGCGTGATGGAGTCTACTGAAGGGTAGCAAGGTGCATTTGAAATGTACTGATTAGAAACTTCAAACTATGAAAGTTAAAGGAATCAATCTCACTTGTCTTCACACCAGTGAGTCCATAAAAAGTAAGGCAAGTGTCCTCCTAAGAAAAGAAGGCTGTGTTAAATAATGGCAGGAGCAAAGGAGGAAGTCAGGTGATGTTAATATAGAGGAGCAAGGTCTCTTTAGGAGATCAGGGTGGATGGATGGTTAACAAAATATTGCACTGTAAAAGATCACTCTTCATTCAGCGTTGGTTATATGATGCTTCCCTAACCAACTGTGTGGTTATTGTAACCATGGCAACAAAGGTCCCGTAATGATGTATTTTAACCCTAATCGTAATCTTTCACTGGAAAATTACTTAACTAAGTCATTGACTGACTAAACTAAGTCATTTTTGTGCCCAAACCATCAGAACATGGATTTATCCTTCCAGCAGTGATTTATCACAGTTTGGTGAGGTTCAGGCAAATGATGCTATCGCGATGATATGGACGTCAGATCATCAATAACTTCAGTGCATTGTTCTGGATGGCATGGACGAATGATGCTTATGAAAAGTAGATGCAATCCAAACTAAATAACCAGGAGAGTTAGATAGTTTTCTCTTATTGCTATAATATTAGTGATTTTATATATTGATATTAGAAACAGTGGTTGAGGGCTGATTTTTGCACGAATGTGCTTTGAAAAATGACTGAAAAAAGAATTTGACAGGAGAGCTACTACAACACTAGACCTGCACCCCACGTAGAGGACGAGCATGAGTCGGCATACATGCACAGGAGAGAGCTGGACACTGAGTCTGTTTTGGGAAAATTCAAGTCTATTTGAACATTTTATGACAGGGTTGTTGAACACTCTTCTTCAAATAGCTGTTGGAGAGGTAAACAATCTAATCCTCTCCGCTCGCACTGTGGCTTGATGGCAAATTGGTCATTGTGGCCATCTGTATAAACATAGCGTGAACATTACATTAATGTGCAATGTTTGACGAGATGATGCTCATAATGGGGGAAAATGTAGTGTACCTTGTTTGCCTGATTGGAGCTGTATTATAGTCAGGGGCTGCTGGAGTATGTCATTTTATGCTCTCCACACACACACATTCCAGCCAGCTGGCGCTTGGAACAAATTTCACATTTATTTGTTTTCAAGTCACCAATTTCGTGGTGTGTGATTTGTGGTTGTTTGCAGAAGTGTGATTTTTTTTTTTTTTCATCTTTGCTTTGTTGTGCCACCCTCTGATTAGTGGTCTGAATGACAAGCAGAATCTACTGACTGTCATGAGCTTAATCTTTTTCATGAGCTTAATTTTACAGACAGTTAATGCCCATACCTTATACAGCATGTGCTTTGTATTTGGAATATATCATTGCTCTTCCTTAATTTGTTGTTGTGATTCAGTTTTCTTTAATCTGTGTTACGTAAGTGCCTGGATTGAACTTGTGGTCTTGAGGTAGCTGTTGTGTATCATTGCAGCCCTGCCAGGAACCATGCCTTTCATGTTGGGCTAAACTCCAGGGCAGCTCTATACGCTCCGTATGCTTCTGTCTGTTCCTGGCAGGGAGTGCAGGTCTGAATGTAGAACACTGGTGTACTTAGGAACTGTTGAAATACATGTGGACACAATAATTGTGATGTTACAGTCAGTCTTGGCTGTGCTGTTGCTAAATCTGTCTGCTGTTCCAGCCACTTGGGTGTAAAATCTGTTATTTAGGAGACACATGCCTGTGTAGTACTCTGTTTTGCTGGTGAAGTACTTTATTGGAAAAGTGGTGAATTGTGGCATTTAGGAGCCACTGTAGCCAATACTGTACATTTCAATCTTTTTGTCTGACTGTGCAAGGTGTTTATGAATCATTCAGTGGATCTAATCAAGATATATATATATATATACACACACACATATATACATATATATATATATATGTATGTATGTATTTTTTCAATTGAAATTAGATTGAAGATTTGCAATGCAAAAATGTACATGAATATCTTAGTGTTTGGTACATTCCCCTTTGCTCTAACTGGAGCATGCATTCAAGCTGGCATGGATCCACAAGTTTGTGCAAAACCTGATGACCCATGATTTGACAATGTGATGTCACAGACTGCTTGGCTTTCTCAGTCTTTAAGTGTCCCTGTAAATGTTGAATAGGGTTGAGGTCAAGTGACTTTAGAGGAAAGCCCATGACAGCCAGGTTCCTGTGGTCTTCAAGTAGTTCTTGCAAAGCTTTGAGGTGTGACTGGCGTCATTATCCTGCTGCAGCATGAAGCCTTCTCCACAACGATGAAAACCAGAGGCTCTACATGTCGGGTGGTATCTGTTCCTGGTCAGGATGGAGTCAGCCTGGTGTCCAGAATAGGCAAACCAGCCTCAGACTGTCAGTATGATACACTGTGGTATCATTCTCTCTCCTGTCTTTCTCCTAACATACACCCACACTTCTGCTTCTGCAACAAATCTCAAACTTGGATGTGATTCAAGAGTAAATTAAACTTTTATATCCTTACTTTTTAAAATAGGCCCACCCCAAGCATTTGGCCTTGTTTCCTCTCCTGAGGTTTAGAAAGAGCCACTCCTTTTGTGAGACCACGACCAGACAGCCTTCTTTCAACAGTACTCTTGCTGATTGGAGCCTTGCATTCTTTATTTAGCAAATATGTGATGTGATGAAGTTGCTTTTCTTTCCCTCAGGGAACTAAGCTTGATGTATTGATCTTCTGATGGTGTGGTCACTTTTGGTCTGCCTGTTTGTGCTTTGGATACAACTCCTCCAATTTCTGCAAAGCGTTGTCGAGTTTCATGCACTGCCCCCTTAGAAACCTTTAGTTCAGCCATGATTTGATGCTGAGAAAGCTCCTCTTTGCTCAGAATAATAATTTGACTTCTGACACTTTCACTTAGTTCAGATGCCATGCTTCCCACTATCACAGTGCTACTATGTAAGCAATGATCTGCTGGGAACCTGAGGCACAGCCGTATTTATAACAGCTGAACACTGGCTGCAAGTGGAGTTACTTTAACAAGCCTCTAATGAGTAAATGAGTGTCATCTGGTGGCATCCTTCAATGGAAGCGATACAACACATGAAAATCTGACCTCTTTATTTATCAGTAATTTCATGGACTTGAATATTCTCCCTGTCTTTTTCTTGCCCTTGTTTGACCTTATTGTGTTAAGCATCATTATTTTGGACATCATTTTAACCATCATGAAATCACTGGATATGGTTTGTATTAGACATGGCAGAGTTGAGGGGGAGGTGCAGGAGGAGACGCATGAGGCAATGATACTGTGTAAAATCGATCTGTGTCAAAATCTCACTTTTCTTGGAGTTATAACATTCAAATCTGAACCCACAGACATTAAACATGCATTCATTCACATTCACAGTGTGACTCACAAACATCTACACATTCACTGAGAAATCATAGATGCTTCAGAATGTTTCTTCAGTATCGAGGTAATCCTTGATAGTTGTCTGTACATCCAAGGATTCATTGCCAACATGTACTGCTAATAGTTAATACCAGCCTGGAACTGACTTTACAAAAGCCTATTTGATGAACCTTTACAGGTTGTTCTTGTTCTGATGGGTTTAATTTGTTCTTGTTGTATTGATTCCCAAATAGACTTAGATTCTGGTTTTAGCATGTCTTCATCTATCAGATTAATAAAACTCCATTTTCACTCATAGGTCAAATTTCACACCATGCTGATTAAAAGTCGAAGGACAAACTCATCCTGCCAAAAAACCCTCAGAGATCCACTATAAAATACAAGGATGTCATTATGAACAAGATTTAAAATACAGAAGGAGCCAGCTTGCTGAAAAATGGTAGGTAATTGTGGCTGTAATTATTACTGGGGTTGGGGTTAAAAATGAGCCACTTATGCTCTCCGGACAGGATTAAAATCTCTGACCAGTGCTTGTAATGGTAAGAAAAACCCCACCTCCTGCAGGGAAATAAATCCAGTCTGAATTTAGCTCTCCAGCAACTCTGCCTGCAAATCTAGAGATTCTAATGAGATTTTTTTTTTTTTTTTTAACTTGAGCTCCTTCTTTTTCCTAAAGAGGAGATAAGGTAGGTGTTGCCTTCCCGGCCTGGTGGGTGTCAGGGAGGGGTGAGAATCTTTGCTGCAGCAGTAGCAGGAAGAGGAGCAGGCGTGTGACAGGTAAGCAGAAGAGTGCAGCTGAAGTGGTGAGCAGGGAAACAGGGACTCTCTGGGTGCAGGGAGGAAGTGTGTGTGTGCCATGCCATGATGATAAATGATGATTGAATTCAATTAATGACAACGATAGCAAGATAACATAATCATAAGATGAGCATAAAGTCAGACCATCAGCGACTGCAGGTGCTCGCTCAGTCAGTTAATGCCAAAAAGCATAGCATGAGACATTTGCCATTGTTTTTGCAACCTAGCATAATTTCTCTCATAATATTATTAAAATTATTAGTCTAAGGGTTACCTGGATAAACGCACCGAAGGCTGTATAATCTGTCTTCTGTAACTCTACATTACATAGCCTGTGCTATAGACATGTAGACACCGCATTGAGCGGGTTGACCCGTTGCTGCGACAAGTCAGTGTGTCCGCCATCTTGGGTGTGGCAGATCTGTCCCGTAAACTATTGCAAAGAAATGGACCGAACTTCATAAAGCACCTTTCTAAAAAGTGATTTAAGTTAATGCCTTTTATTCTCCCATTCACACACACACTAATATTTTTGGGAAACAAAAACATTTTTAGAATCTTTTTTTAGAATTTCCTGTCTTACCTGTAATAGGTAATCCAGTGAGATCTGCTTTGGACTGAAAACCGGTCAGTACAATTCCATGCAGCACATGAATGAGGCATCTTCTCCGTTCGCTCTCATAGACGTATATGTGTCTATGGTTCGCTCTTGCCACATCCAATATGGCGGCAACGTCAACGTGTGATTCAGCGCTCAATGCGGCGTCCCGTATATGTCCATGGCCTGTGCACTTCAATTACCTAGCCATGTCTTGCTAATGCTATACTAGCAGTTTATGAGTACAGCCTTTGACCTGCTTTCTCTGTGACTAACCACAAGGTCATGTGAAATTTTCTGTTAGAATTATCGTAAGTAATATAGCTATCTTCTCATTCAGCAGCTTAGCTGTCTGACAAGCTGTTTTACGCAACATATGCTGTAACTGTCGTCAGTATCCCAAAGCTGTCAGCATGGAATGCTAATGTTAGCTAACATTAGCTAACACACTGCAGATCTGTTGGACACATTGAATGGATAAAACCAAGGAAAATAAACTGAGTGGTTGACCAACATGTTGGTTCATGCTCGCTCGGTGCCCATGGAGGGAGCAGTGCCAGGCTTTAAAATAAACTGTGTGGCAAGTTCTACCAATTTTTGTGTAAAATTTTCAAATCAATTCTCTGTAAACCCAAATGTTCTTTTTCTTCTTTGGTAATATAATAATGGTCACAATTTCTCCTGTTCCAATTTACAAATAGCTTGCACAAGACTGATATGTGGCTGCACCAGGCTTCTCCTCTGATAGCCCTCATTTCTTAGCCTCAGTCCACAAGTTGACAGGATGGGTTCCTTTTGATGACATGTGACATATAAAACTCTGACTGTCTGAGACTGTATTTCCCAGACTGTCATTGGTTCACTGCAGTTCCAAGGCAGAAATGCTCGGCCATGGCGTTGACTGCTTATGTATTTAAAACTTCATGTTAACAAGGTTAAAAATTTGATTTTCATTGGAGGTGGTCTTTAATTCTCAAATTGAATCACTCACACTTGTTTCACATAATGAACTGTGCCATAGTCCAATGATGAACTGTTCTGACTATTTAATTGTCTTTTGTCTCTTTGAGCTTCTCAAAGTTCTAATTTAAAAAACAAACAAACTGTGATTTCCAGGCAGCCTTTGGTCTCCAATTACACCCTTCTTCACCTTGTGAGCTTTTCATTGAGTTTAACTTATTATTTTCTGTGAGTTTAGATCATTGAAACAGTGTCAGATCCAGCTGTTTCCTCTTGAGGTTTCTGGGGTCAAAGAGGCAGTGGAGCGTCCCCTCTGATCCAGGAAGGTGGTTCACCATGGGGATCTGACAGTCTGACCTGCCTGGCAGCTATGATAGATACACTGGGACTGGTCTGACCTCGCTGGCTGACAT
The DNA here is from genome assembly GCA_037975185.1 of Centropyge bicolor. Classification (NCBI taxonomy): domain Eukaryota; kingdom Metazoa; phylum Chordata; class Actinopteri; family Pomacanthidae; genus Centropyge; species Centropyge bicolor. The sequence goes on along the minus strand of JBBMOC010000197.1, from coordinate 221,304 downwards.
TCACAAGCTCACTGTTGGCCCCGGTCGTCATCTCTGGGTTGAAGTGCAGGTTTGGGAATGGTGGGGCTGCTGCGATGCATTCTACCCCATTTCTGCTGGACTCCTGAATCACCTCTTTGTGTGCCAGAAAATGATATTTGCTATGAGTATTTCAAAGTGACTGAGTATCCATGTGCTCAAAGGCCACAGAGAAGCAATATGTCCTTTCCAATTTTGTGCGTCCCAGGGTAAAATGACCAATAACCAGGAAAAAATATACTCCTGAAAAAGACGGTAAGATGAGGCCAGACCTCAAACAGGGTCTGTGGGGAACATGGAGAACCACAAACCTTTGAACCATGACTTTCTGCCCATAAATGTCATTGAACCATGCGTGTAATTGGCACAGGGGACTGGGGGACCAAAACACCCCAATGTATGAAAGGGAAATTTGACCCCCCAAATGTCATCCATCGATACAGGCTCAAGCTCACACTTACACTGGGACGAGTGGAAGCAGTATTCATTGTACTGAGCTTAGTGATGTACAACAAGGAAAGAAAAGAATGTATTGTGTGCATGCATGTATAGTGAAGGCAAAAGAGGCAGACAGAAAACTGACTGATGAGGTGTGGCTTCGGGATGAGCACCAAGATATTGTATTACTCAAAAAAACATTTGCATGTCCTTACTGTTGGCAATGTGTTGCATGTTGTATCGATGTTCATTATTTAGAGTTTGTGTGGGGCGAGGTCTTTATGTCTTGCACGATCAAGAGGTTGAAATTTTTGTTGCTTACTTGCATACCTTAACAAGTATTGGATGGATTGCCATGCAATTTGGTGCATGTTTTTCTCTGGATGAATTTTAATCTCTTTGGTGATCCCCTGACTTTTCATTCAACACCATCATGGGATCAAAATTTTAATTTGGCCAATACCTTGGTTTTTGGCCAATTACCAGCAAAACTAAGCACATTCCCATATGCTAACATGCTAAACTAAGAATGTCAACATGTCAAACATTATTCTTTCATCTGCACATTAGCATTGTCATTGTGTGTATTTTACCAAGCCCAGATTAGCATTTAGCACTGCTGTGCCCAAGTCCACCCACAGCAAGGCTGTAGATTATTAGCCTTCTTTAGTATTAAATCCTCAAGTCAACAATGGGCAGCTCCAGCATCTAAACATCTAAAGAGGCTTGGGGTCATGCATATCTGACCCACATCAGCTGTGTTAAAAACCAGCATAATTTCGTTTGAGAAATATTGCCAAAGGTTGACCTTTGCTGATCCATAACGATCCAGAAAAAAGGAGCTCATGCCTTCATTTTAAACAGACTGCACTATTGTAATGCATTATTTGACCACAGGCCTTCTTCTGAAAAACTCTGACAGACTTCAGTTGGATTAAAACTCCATTGCTAGATTGCTAACTACATTAAAAACAGCAACATGTCAAGTCAGTTTTGGCCAGATGCCACTAGCTTCCAGTATATCTAAGAATTGATCTTATAGTTCTCTTACTCAAACACAAAGCTGAGTTCATATTTCAGAGTTTTCTTTTTTTATGCCTCATCATGCTCCCTCAGATCATCACTGCCAATGTACCACAGAGACTGTATGTACCATCCTCAGACGAATAGTAAGAGATACTTCTAAACTATAAAATCTTATTTTATTTATTTAATTGTGACTACAGTTTGTATCTCCCTTATTACTGAATATGTCCTACTCTCAGAGGTTGTTATTGTATTCTGTGATGTATTCATTTATTTATTTATTTCTTATTCATTGTTTGGATTTGTGTACAACACTTCAGTGCACAAGTTATACTGCAAAAATAAAATGTATCATTACTGTAATCATTATGATCAAATTATAGCTCAGCATTCATCATTGCAGATAAGATTTGCTCCGGCCTCTTTTGTCTCTTTCCTCCCCCTCCTCTTTGTCTTAGTCCCCTTGACAACCGCTTTCTGCTCTGTGGGACAAAGTGAAAATGATTGACAAGTCAACAGTGGCTTTCTCTAGCGTGTATGTGTTCAGGCATACTGATCACCCACCGGTCAGTCAAAGCTTTGTTTGGCAGCCTACTCCCACCTGTAGTCAGTGGAAAAAACGCTTGAAAAATATTAGAACAAATGATACACGGAGACTGCACTTAAGAAAATGCTCACTCCCACCATAAGAACCTAGAGACCTTGAAGATATTAGAATCTGTTTGCAGTACACCTCATCTCACACATGCACAGGTCGAGTATTGATTTAGTCAGTCAGTCAATAAAAGACATTCACTTCTGACGCCCTCATTCACTTAGTGGGTCAGCAAAAGTTACTGTTGCTCTGCTGGAATTGAAGCCAAATCGAAATGCAGTGGAGGTAAAATGTAACTCAAAATAAAAAAAGTGAAGAACTGTTAAAAATCCCCTCCACTGAAAATCATGTTTTTAATTGTGTTAACATGTCCACATTGTTTTTTTAAGTACTGCAGTATGGGAAATAAGTAGTCAACACCATGGCTAAGAACTTGGCTTGGAACTGCAGTCACCAATGACAGTCTAAACTAGAGACAGCTGGCCTTCATTTATTGCCAAAATATCTGACAATATGAGACCCACATTTCCAGTGAAAACTAAATTTTCCAGAGCACTCTTTTGATGCCATTCCACGCATTTATCCTGGAGACGCAGCAAGTACGAGTCAACATGATAGTCAACCTGTAAGTTGTGTTTTATCTGTTGACTGTGTCCAAACAAACCAGCAGTGTGCTAGATAATGAAATATATATGAAATGGGGTTTTTGATGGAGAAAGCTAGGGTAAATGTTACTCCACACACTTTGTCAGATACCTGCGCTACTTAATTTGATTAGGTGTGTGTGTTCGTGTAGTGTTGCATGTGAGCCAATGTATGACATGAAGGGATTTTATTCATGGAAAAAATATATATATATGTGATTTTGATGATTGATTTTTGAAGGGTTTAATCAATGCCTAGAGATGAACTTTAGCATTTGCAGAATCATGGACATGGTTTGTCAGGCTAAGAAAAAGAGGTTTACAAAGGAGAGATAAGCTTAGGAATTTAGGTAAATTTGTACAATTTAAAAATAAAAATGTAACCTTTTAATAAGAAACGTAATTGGGAGGAAAATACACATAAAAGTAACATCAATGACAAGCAATACTTTGGCTTTTGATTCAAAGTAAAAGTGCTCATTATATTATATTTGTAATGATGCATTGCATTCCGCAGCACACTCTCCCATCGCATGTACAGATAATTTGCCATCATCCCATTAAATAGGAATTTAGTAAGTACTATTCTACGCATGCACAGTGCATTCTCTCATCACATGCATGGCCCACACTACTGCCACACCACTGTGAAATGTGTCCGTTTTTTTTTTTTTTTTTTTCGAAGTTACAGACGATAGACAAGACAAATTTCCCCTCAGGGACACTAATCTTACTTTTACTCTACAATTCTAAATTGTTGACTTTGTTCATGTCTATTGGAAAGGTTTATCTGCATATGATGATAAGATAAGATAAGATAAGATAAGATATGCCTTTATTTGTCCCACAGTGGGGAAATTTCCAGACTATTCTGTGACCAAATGTGATGTGCACCTTTTCTTAAGGCCATCTGAAATATTATTTGAATTGAAAAATCTAAAAACTCCTACTCTCATTTTACAGTATTGCAAAGGTATTCATGTTCTTTTTCTGGAGCTTTCATCAGCATCTCATGCTCCTTGTCACGGAGCATGAGATGCTGTCAGAAGCTCAGGAAACAAATGTTTTAGCCTGTTTTTAGTTCCAATGAGCTTTCACATTCTACATTGATCTTGTGTTTGCTATTCTGATTTTACTACAATCATAGTACACAGCAACTAGAGTATCCTTTACTAACTGTGTTCTCTTGTGCTGCATTTACAGTAAAGCACAAAAATCTGACAGTGAATCTGAACTCAAACTTTAAATCTATCTACGTCTGCGTGGCACAGAAACTTTTTCACTGAGCTCAAGCTTAGTTATTTTCATAAAGTTTTGATTAAGGTTTCTATTGATACTCATGACAAGACAATTATTTTTGTACAAGCAAGTATGAATGTCCCATGAAATCATTCTGCTGGGTGACAAAAAAATCAGCAGCCTATTTTCAAACACTTCATCCAGGCAACCTGCTGTATCACACATACAACAACATCTGATATAATTCTAAATGAACAGTACACTGATTCTGGACATTATTTTGCCAAGAATTAGATGAGAAGATTGTATCTTGTATCTGTTAATTATGGTGCTGCACCAGCAGCCAGTTCAACACAGAATCAGAGTAGTTTAGCAAATTTAATCTAAAGATTCATGGACGCAAGTTTTCATTTTTTTCATGTCATGTAGCACGACTTTCAAACTAATGTATATCAGTGGAAAGTATCTTTTTCAGTCAGTTGGAAGCACAGAAAATTGTTTTGTTATTCATTTAAAACTGGAAGCATTTCACTACTTAGAAACTTAAATCTTGTGATTTTATTCTTGTTATTTCTTTAATTTAATTGTATTATGCCAGTCTTATGATTATAATTATTATGGTTTTTAATGATCATGTTTATGATTTTAATGTCTTCATGTTTACATTTTTAGATTTTGATTCAGATCTAAAACAGATATTGCTATTCTGTATCCTATCTCTCTGTCATATATATGACCTATTACAGTTTTGTAGTCTGCGTCACATCATTGTAAATGAGGAGTTTTTTTCTTCAATGGTTCATTTGAGTCTGACCTTCCAGTTGATTTATGAGACTGTAGACTGGTGGCCATTGCTTCTAAATGTTGCTGTTTCTTTTCCTGAGAAAATCCACTTTTCTCTTGGTTTGGTGTGTCATATCATATTATAATGAAGCAATTTTTTTCCCCACGATTTTCAGACAATGCAAAGATACGAGTTGACTCTAATCAGAGTACACACATGTGTAAATGCAGACGAATGACACTTGCCTGCTGAGGCCAAATTCTCATCAAAGTTCACTTTAGTAAGACTCCACATGAAGTGAAGATGTGAATTTGCTGATGCGCTTCTTTAGCTTAGCGCACATGTGACGATACTCTTCGGTGTCGCAAAACACGTGAAAAATTGCATCATACAAGAATTCACAAAAGTAGAAGTTAGAGTTGCATGTGTGCCAAAGCAGGTGAACAAACATTACCTCCTGATGTGAGTCAGTGTTTGATCTCCAGGTGAAAAGCAGATTCAAATGTGCTTTGCCACTAGAAGCAAATGTTTTTGTCGCCCCTTTGCTTCCATAGAATGTAAACGAATGGGAGGTGAATATTTGCCATTGTTAATGAAGGCATATATGCCTTTAAAGCTGAAACATTTAGTGAGGTTTTACAGAGAGTTGTTTGTGGAGGAGCAGGTCAAATGGAGGGACAGAGCTGCTGCCTGCACTGTGGAGCTGTGGAGGAACGAGTCACCCGGAGTCACACCAGATTCTGCTCTGATCCGGAGCCTTCACCGGCGGGAGGACAGCTCAGAGTTTATTTTTAAAACTTTTGGGATTACAGAGTGGATTTATCTTCACTCTTGCTTCTTAAATTGTCCACAGCGGAGAGCCTTGGAGGTGCTGACCTCCACCTCATGAACTTACATTAAAGGCACAAACAAGAGGGAGTGGTGGGAAATAACAGGAAGAACCAGAGTCTCTGGTGAGTGCTGAGTTCAGCCAGAGGGAGAACTGAGCACACACACACACACACACACACACACACACACACACACACACACACACTGCCTGCTGCTGCTGCTCGCTATCCCATGGCTAATGTACAATAAGGTATTCTGGCTGTTAAGAGTGAATACACACTAATGACCCCACAGTCAAATGATCCCACGGTAACGTAAGGTGAAAATCTGCTTCGCTCAACTCTTCATTAACGCAGGGAGGGCTAACAGTTTCACAAGGAGGGACTCATGTGTAACCTTCAAAACAAAAGCACAATGACTGAAATGTAAGTATTTTACAGGCACTGAACCGCACAAAGAGCTGAACTAGTGGACATTATAAGCAGCTTCAGAGGCTCAAGCAGCTCTGAATTTAGTCAAGGTCTATTTTTTCCACTTGTACTTTTTTTGATCTCTTGCAGCAGTAAGTAGTCGTTTATCCTCCAGAGCTACGCTGCAAAACTCTTTTCAAAATTCAGAGCGATGATCAGCTCGCTCTTAGTGCAACACAACATTTGTTCCACACATCTGGCCGTTTTTTTAATTATTATTATTATGGAGAAAAACTTCTCTATATACCCAGTAGAGGACGGGATGCAAAGGACACCATGGGCAGGATGCTTGGAAGGTCAGCTGCCTTCCACCTCTCAGCTGTTCCCCTTGACACCCCCTCCTCATGCTGTGTGAGGTGCTCTTGAACGCTGTTAGCTCTGAAACTCTCATCACAGAGCTAATCCATTGAGATATTAAGCCTGCCAACCAGGTGAAGCCGCTCAGCGATCGTCTCCATTTCGTCACAGGAGATCCTCCCAGATGTCAGACAGAGGGGGGGCTGCAGGTGAAAGAGCCAGTTGTCCTTCTGGACATAACTGATGGCGCTCTTTAAGAAGGCTGTAAAATCCTGCCTGATAACATCAGCATCAGATGGAGAGAGTCGCTGAAGCTTTGTTTTGTCAGGAAGCCACAGACCCCATCATCAATTCTCGGAGTTAATCTTCTCAGAAAAAGTGTATAGTGGTGTAGAGGTCAGCTGCTCCCTCTGCAGCTTCTTCGCCAACTCTTAATACATGAGCATTATTGGAGAAGAGGAGGGATACATCCACAAGACTGGCTTCTTCACCTGCAGCAGCATCCCCTTCGACCACAGCAAGGCTTGCACTTGTCTTGGACAGTCATCACTGACGCTGATCAAATCTGACTTCAGAGGAGTCCAGTTCTGCCGCAGGTGTGACAGACATCTGGTCACCACACAGCGGCAAGCTCCGGCGCTGAAAAATGAAGCCAATGTGGAAGTGCAAAAAAGCTGCAGTTCCTCGAATAACCACTAGAGCAGGCCGCAGAAGGGAGTCAATTACATTTGAGCCCCATGTTAAAATGTCCGATTTTACGACAGAAAAAAAACATATTTACAGCCTGGTTCAAAACATGGCTCTAGTCTCATAAGCTGTTTTTCTACTCCATGACTACTCTGAGGGGGGGGAATTTTTTTATAAGGCGTTCGTTTAAAATATACAGCATACATCATTATGCACAATTCATAGTTGTCAATCTAAGTGGCGCCACTTTGATTGACAACTAGCCACTGACGGTCTAAAGGGCTCGTCGTGGGGTTAGCCGGCTAGCAACGATATTTAGCATTTAACCTAGCTGGTTAGCCGTAGCTAGTTTGATTATTTCGAATAAAGCGTCTTTTTTCAGCCAATAGCGTTCATTCAGCCGGCCCATAGGACCCGCCTCAGCTCCGCCCTCGCTCCACCTCTTTGTCCATATTTGGAGTAACCGGAGGTAGGCTACCAAGATGGCTACGCACTACGATTTGCTTCATTTTTGCTCTTCAGAAACCTATGCGTGACGTCACGGACACTACGTCCATATTTTATACAGTCTATGGGTGTCACAGACATCTGGTCACCACACAGCATGGGATTTCATGGAAGTTGACATCATAAAGGGCGCAAAGCTCCTTCAGCGGCTCTCTGTTTGGCAGAGATGGAAAAGAAACTGTTATAGACAATATTTGCATGACAGTGGTCTTGGAGGAGGTCCGTGTTTCACTTCATCTTCAGGTTAGGGAAGACTGAATTATGGATGCCAAAAGTGACATTTGTTTTCTCTGTACTGAATGAAGATATATGAAGCTAAGTCAGGCCCAGGTTATCATGTTCCTTCAGCAGACTCATTTGGATCCTCAATGAAATCAATCAACTTTTTGATGACCCTGCTCTCTGGAGTGAAAAGCTACATGGCCGAGGGAAACATCTTGTGATTGCCCTTGTTCGATGCAGGTTAGATTGCCCTGTTCGTATGGAGAATGGGATTGGTTTGTTGGCCCTTTTTAATTTGTTGATCACCTCCTCTGCCGCCTTTGAACAAGAACATCTGTGACCACTGCTTGGCTTTTTTCTCCTACAGTCAGAACCGGTGTAGCTCAGGTTGTGCTCCACAGTATGATAGATCTGTGCTTGCTCAGCAGCCATTACCTGTCAAAATAAAAGATGGAATTTCATATATATATTTGTATAGTTTATGTTACTATATGTTAATTTTTGACATTTTGCCCTATTTCTAGGTCAGCAATCAAATCTTAGTCAACTTGTGGTATTGTCCAGTGTAACTCGTTTAAGTAATGCAAATTGCTTTGCTTTCTCAGTGCCAACATAATGTGACGGTAAATCAGCAGGCTGCCTGGAAACTGAGGCAGAGAGGATCTGAAGAAGAGCATGCAGTTGAGGGAAAAAAAAAAATAGAAAAAACGTTCAGGCAAGAGCTCACGTTACAAATTGTAGCATATGGTTGCGTTACATGAGGGAACTTCTGTGGCGAGACAGAACCATGCGTGACAGAATAATCTGGTGCCGGAGTGGAGTCCGGACTAGAGGTGGGCGGATCGATCCAAATATCGATAGTCTTGATATCAAGTTGGTATCGCTATCGGATCGATACTAGCATGATGAGATCGATACTTTAATGTCAGTTTCGCTCTTGTATGTGCTTGTGCGGTCTCGTCAAAGGTTTTTTTTTTATAACATTTGTTGCGGTGTGATGGTTTTGTACACTTTTTTAATTGAGAAAAATCCAGAAAAGAAGTTCACTGAAGGGGGGAAATTTAATTTTATATTTGTATTTTGTCAACACTCTACCTCTAAAAAGATTTTGTTTTAATTTGCTCTGATATAATAATTTCTTTCGCTTTGTTTTTTAAGAAAAAAAAATGCAGAAAACAATGTTTGGGGGACATTTTTTTACTTACTGCTCTATTGCTTCTGTTTTTGATAATAAAGTGTTTTGCAGTCGCCTTTAAACTTTGCCCAAATTCTGTCCTGGGTTATAACAACAACAAAAAAATTCCCAAGGAAAAACCACAAAAACACCTAAGGGTCAGCAGTGTGATGGTACATCAACCTTAAATATTAAAAGTATTGGTATTGGCGATACTGGCCCTGTATTTACTTGGTATCGGATCGATACCAAATCTTGGCATCACTTCCTGGTCAGGGTGGAGTCAGTTCAGTGCAGGTGTCCAACTCCAGACTAAGAAGAACACCCCCTGACTAGAATAGTCCCACCACCATGTGTGTTATTTTGTGGTATCATTCTCTCCACTATTTGTCTCTATACATACACCCATCTGTTAGCGTCATAAATCTCAAACTTAGATTCATCTGTAAACAGGACTTTTTCCTGTCATCCACTTGCTGGTATTTCTTTTCCAACACCAAGCTTTTGGCCTTGTTTCCCCTCCTGAGAAGAGGTCTGCCAACTGCTACTGCCTCCTGAGATCACAAGACAGCCAGTACTTTGCTGTTGGAGTATTGCATTCTCTCTTTGTAAATGTCCCCACTGTGGGACGAATAAAGGTATATATTATCTTATCATCTTTATTTAGTTGCTTTTCTATCTCTCTGAGGACTAACTTTGCTGCATTGATCCTCTGATGGTCTGGTCTTGCTCTTCCTGATTGGATACAACTGATCCAGTTTCTGCAAAGCGTTGTAGAGTTCTATGCTCTGAACCTTTAGAAACCTTTAGTTCAGTCATGATTTGATGCTGAGAAATCTCCTCTTTGCTCAGAATAACAATTTGACTTCTGACACTTTCACTTAGTTCTGATGCCATGTTTCCCACTATCACAGCGCTATTTCATAAGTAATGATCTGCTGAAGACTTGAGACACAGCCATATTTATAACGGCTGAACGCTGGTCAGCCTCTGGAGACGGCTCCTTCTCTCTCTCCTTCTATGACTTTCTTCCAATGCATCTGGTTTGATGTCATAAAATCCTCCATGACCGAGGTCTGAGGTGAGGTTTTCATTGTCTGCCACTGTGGGCAGCAAGCCACTTTTGAAATCTACAAAAACTGAGTTAAAGAGTTTAAACTTAGTGTTACAACTGTAAAGTTTGCCCCTTTTTAACTTGGATACAGGCTTTATGTCTACACAAGTATCTGTGGTGGGAAAGAGGATTTATTTATCATTACATGCAAGATAATTATAAATCATATGTATTAGTCCATTTTTTACATTCCCTGTAATACAGACTATCATACATGAAAACACTGAGGTGTTTCAGAGGAAGTTTTTCATGTGTCCCACTGAATCCAAGTACCAATCATCAGCCGCCAATCATCCTATCAGACAGACCCCTGGAGAAAGTTTAACCCAGTCAGTTATAAGTGAACTGCTATTACTGCTGGTGTAGAGTGACACTTCTGGGCAAGTTGTAGAGTCAGATATGTGAGTTGGCTACAGCTCTTGATTATTAATAGATCTGGCAAATAGGCTTGCTCTAAAATATGGAGGTTTGGCATATTATTAATTTAATAATGTTGAAATTTACTGTACTCCGCAGGGGGATGAAGACAGAGAGACAGAGGGAGAGAGAGAGAGAGGGAAACAGAGAGACAGACAGACAGACAAAAAGAGAGAGACAGAAAGAGGGAGGGACAGACAGAAAGAGAGAGAGAGAGAGAGAGAGAGGGACAGACAGAAAGAGAGAGAGACAAACAGAGAGAGACAGAGAGAGGGAGGGAAACAGAGAGACAGACAGAGAGAGAGAGAAAGACAGAGAGAGGGAGGGAGGGAAACAGAGAGAGAGAGAGACAGAGGGAGGGAGGGACAGACAGAAAGAGAGAGAGAGAGAGAGACAAACAGAGAGACAGAGACAGAGATGGGGGGAGGGAAACAGAGAGACAGAACGAAAGAGAGAGACAGAAAGAGAGAGAGATAGAGAGACAAACAGAGAGAGAGAGACAGAGAGCGAGAGACAGAGGGAGGGAAACAGAGAGAGAGATAGAGAGAAAAACACACAGAGAGAGAGAGAAACGGAGAGTGAGAAACAGAGAGAGAGAGGGAGGAAAACAGAGAGACAAACAGACAGACAGAAAGAGAGACAGATTGACAAACAGACACACACAGAGAGAGAGAGAGACAGAGAGACAAACAGACAGACAGAAAGAGAGAGAGAGACAGAGGGAGGGAGACAGAGACAGGCAGACAGAGAGAAGGAGACAGAGTACATTGATGTGGATGGGAGAACGGGAGCTTGCCAGTATGGACAGAACTGTTACAAAAACTTGGCCGATGTTTGCATACGATTCACTACTTTATCAGTTAAGTGTATAAAATACACTGCACCATTGGCACAGACAGGATTATATTTCATAGTATGCACAAGAATCACCCGCCCGCTCGTTCGATACCTTTAACATCTAGAGAGAAGGAGAGGGATTAATTCATGTTTATTGCACTAGCATTGCCAATACAATACCACCATAAAACTCTGATCAGCCCACCACATGCATTTCAAAGGCCTGAAAAACAGCCAGCTAAATAACAGGCCACAATGTACTTTATTATTATATACTATTTTGAATATAGCCCAGACAAACATGCAGTAAAGGTTGGCATTACGCCGGCACCAGATTCCTTCATTTAACAGCATCGTCATGAGAACAGCTAGGCATAAAGGTAATAACAGTATATACAATACACAACAAGAAAACCAGGGTGCTGCAATACACAGTCAAAAAGCCATATGATAAAATAAAATGAAACAGTACTCCTGCCTATTTGAAGTTCATTCTGCACCTGCTTTTATCTCCTGCCATAAACTGCTTTCAGTTTGACAGAGTCAGATGCCCTTTAGAGTTCATCAGCCTGAACACTGTCAGTGTCATCCTGAGACGCTGAGGTAGCACAGACACACATAACTGCTGCTGTGACAAACCATTTGAGTCTTGGACAACAGTCGATGACGGGGTTAATGCTACCAGCACGTGTAGCACGAGTCCACATCACAAAAAAAATCCAGTAATGGACAAATACGTATCATGAAAAATGGAGAAAACACAAAGCAAATCCTCTTTCCTCGGCATTTATTCAGCAAGTGACATTCAGATGTTTAGCTCTATCCCATCATACACTAATCTGACTAAATCTATCTTTATGAGGGATGGCCTTATGATTTTTTCTCCCACTGCCAAGTATTATCCGCATTTGGTGGCTGCTAATTCCAGAACCTGACTCTGACCGATGAATAAAAAAAAATGGTGGCAGACGGTGCAGTTGGCCTTGTACACATTCTCACATTCCAGCCATTGGTCATAAATTTCCCATTCCCTTCTGTATTTCTGTAATCGCTTTTTTACCCCAGCAGACTCGGCTCATGTTTTGCCATTTTCCAAATCTCGTGCTGCTGTCGGGCACATCGTAGCGATCTCATTGGTCGTGAGTGGCAGCCAATGGGAAGAGGCCGCTGATTGGGCAGAGGAACATGACATGACACTGAAATACCATCATTGAGTTGTAAAAATATTGTATCTGCCTTGTGTAACAAAACTCTATTTCAGGTCCTCAAATTCTAAGAAAAAAAGCCCACATTATCTGTAGAATGGTGGATAAAGCTGTGATGTAATGAAGGGAGGCAGTGAGAGTGTGACCTCTTTGCGTAAGAGAAAGGATCAATAGAAATGTAGGCAGAAAGCAGACGGAGGAAGAGCGTCTGTCTGAACACCAGTGTGAAGGTCTTCTCCTCAGCCGCTCAGTATTTATTCCCTGCCTGAGGTTACAGCAACAATGCTGCCATTCTGTCTGCCTTCTCTAATTCTCACTTCCCACATTTTGTAAGGTATCTAAAGCAGAAGTGCTGCTTTAGCAGACATGAAAGCGGATTCTAGAAAATCCACTGCAGAAATTGTTTTGACATCTGCACAGCAATTAATGTCAATTCATTAGTAGAGTTTTCTGCAAACTTCATCCAAGTGGAACAGAAAACAAGTATTCAAGAAAGTATTCTCGTGTCAGCAGGGTCATTTTGATCCCAACATGGCACTGACATAAACATCTATTTCATTTCTCTGGTCCCTATTATTGGCTGAGTTGAACCCTTGATACCTAATAAAACTGACGCTGGTCTTGCAAGTCTTCAGGGAGGGCAGCTGTTAGCATGGGTGGGCAATTTCTTAATGGAGTGTAGAAAGACCAGATTAGTTCATTGACATGCCTTACCCGCTCTCTTAAATTCAATTATCCTCTCCCTTGAATTAAATTATCAGCTGCTTGTCAGGACAGATGTGTTGCTGCTGTAGATAGAGAAGGTAAGGTGTAGTTGGATGCAGTGTGTGTGTGTGTGTGTGTGTGTGTGTGTGTGTGTGTGTGTGTGTGTGTGTGTGCCAGGGGGTGAGAAGATTATTTTCAGAACAAATTTGAACAAATTGAAACAAAATACGTCGTGTTTTAGCCACAATCTTGAGTCCGACATCTTGAGCACGAGAGATTTCAATGTTCAATTAGTCTGAGTTCAGGAAATATTTGCTTAAGACGTGGGCCATCAAGATTTCCCCCATAATTAATCCTATGTAATGGAGGCTATTTTTTATGGAGGTTACATTTGCATTTTGTCATTTTCTGCCATGGAGGGCCATAAAGATTGACATTTGAGCAGCTGTGATGCTCGGGGCAGTGATGGAGTGGAGCCATTTGTCTCTTGACTGCAGGGACAGTTTACAGCCTCAGCCTCTGCCCAATCTTGTCTGTCCTCTATAAACTTGTATAAATTGTATACATTTTGTATAAACTTTATAAACCTTGTCACATTTATTTCTCATCATATCTGAATACATTCTGACTAAAGTTCACCAAAGAAGCAATGGTGGTAAATGGATTTAATTAATATATACAGAAAACATAAAGTGTGTGAATTTGCTATTATTCTAAAGAAAATATAACAAGTTAGACTCCTGGACCAGTGAGGTAAATTCATCTTAATACTGCCTCTGTGTAGTTACCATATGAAGAGTCAACAGTCTTTCAAATCTTGATGTTTTAGCCCACACTAAAAATCATATGACATCACTGCTGACTGCCTTTGGTTTCTATTCATCTCAGTGTATAAAATCAATTTGCGAAAACTTTGTTAAGATGAGTAATCCATCATGTTTGCTTTTTTACTGTCAAAAAAAATCTCATAGTCGCACAATGGTGCATTGCAGAGTCGAATTAATCTCCACTCAACTTGGCAATAACATTGCTCTGACAGAACTAAAAGCTCCCTTAAACGCTCATACAAGAGAATCAGTCTAAAAACAGCCAGTAATTGAAATGATATTTGTTTACGTTCTTATTTGCCGTATGGTGACAGTCACCGTCTGGAGACGACCCGTTTTTAGCACCATTGTTAATTTTAAAAATTGCTTGAGAGTAGTCATGCATTTTTATGAAAGCTCACTGTAGGGCTGACGGCAGAAAGGTTGATACGAGCACATAAAATTGAGGAGGGAAAAAAGAACGGTTGTTGGCAGGAAATGACTTGCCACAACTGCCTGCCCTCCACCAGTGATTTATGTCCCAGGATATCAGTGAACCACACGATGAATCTTCATTTGATGGAGAGCTTCATGACTCCAGTGTTTTACATGGATACCCAAGCATACGGTCGTCTGGGAGGGTGCTGGTCTATGGAGCGGGTATCATATGGGATCCTCATATATCCTTGTATTACTTTATTGAAACCGTCAAGTTGTGAAAATGTGTTAATTCACTGATGTAACAATTTAACAATAAGGCATGTTAACGACCACACAATATTGTTTTACGTACAAAATCCTAAGTACAGTATATCCATATTATCTCTGTCCAAAATATAAAAAAAAATACATGAAATCCACGCTGCTCATTTAGATTAGATTGCACATGTCCACACAGCTTTCACTGTTTATTTTCCTCTGCATCAGAACACACAGTTGTCTATGTGCGCGTCACTGATACGAGCCAAAGTTGGCAAGCGTCGCTGCAAAAAACATCCAATGTTGCATCATAACAGCATAAACAAGCATCTGTTTCTTTGCAAAAGTAGTGTAGAGGGAACATGGTCAGTATCTGCAGATGAAGAAAAACCCGCCGTGAAATCAGAGTGAAACTCGCTGCAGGTCTGAAAACTGAAGTGGTACGTCTCAAATGAACATCTGCTTTTGTTTCAGCGTTGCTTTGTGATTTTATCAGATGCAGATTGAGCTGAAAAGTCGATGTAATACAGCCGTAACACGTTGAGGATCCCTTTATAATAAAATAAAAGGAAATCAACGGCTTCCTGAAAGGTACAAAAACACCTGCAGATAAGTGAGATGCAAAACAACAGTGAGTAAAATGTGCAAAACACTAAAATCCACGTTCTCACTGACACAAACACCAGAATGTAATTTATTGTGTTAAGTGCATTCCACATGCTCTTTCGCATTTGACTGGATTTCTTTCCTTGTCACCTCGCTGTTTTTTTTTAATCAAGAAAATCCTAAAGTGTGCTGTGTGCTTGTTCAAATTACAGAGAAGGTTTGAAAGAAGGGGCTGGATCCACTGATGAAAAATTCACAAACATTCAGCCCATGGCTTCAATGCATTTTTGTGTATAAAGGCTGCTGCCGGTGGAGAGATTGGCAACTCTGCCTCTTTGACTGTGGATTTCTGCCTGTGTGATTGAGTGCTGATGTAAGATGGCAAGTCAAGAATGGAGCCTTTGCTCTTTGAGAGATTTGCTTTTAAATCAGCTTGTTGAAAACTTTTCAGTATCGTTACCTTCAGAAATACCAGAAGTATGTGAGCGAGCCAGCGAATGTGGACAGACAGGTACATCAGTGGGAGCTGTTTTAGCCTAAGTTGTAAAAGCAACGGCACGAAAGCGGAATACATAAATAAAAGAGGAGAAATCTTTATTGCAGTTGTAAAAAGGACTGTGTCAATATAAGAGCTTTGAAGTCTATGAACAAAAATACAGTGAAATACTGCATTTTTTATTTGCAGAGAGCACGGCTCCTGAGTGCAGTCCGGGAGAATATCACTGTTTGTTCTGCTCTGAATCTCTCTCTTCCTCTTTATTGTTAAAAGGTCACACCATTTATGCCATTCGTCACAGCGTTTCAGCATCGGCTTTAAAATGGAATTGAACAATATTGGATGTGGTAGAGAATAGCAGAAACAGTGGGACTGGACTCAATGTAAAAGAGGTAGATTTGTCAAATTGAAGAATGGCTTTGGCAGACGTTATGAAATAGCGGCTCTCCTCTGCAGTGCTGCAGTGACGTTGCACAAATTCTACTCGTGTAAGTCAGAAGAATAAAGTCTAAATGCAGCTGGGTGTGGATGCTGTATGCAGCGTCTCTGCAGCGGCGGAGGATGCAGGATGGATTGGTGAAGCAACCAACAGAAAGATCAAGCCGAAATGTGATGTCTTGAATGTATCAGTCCAATCTCCTTTATAATGAGTTCTTATTGGATTTTGCAGCCTATGATTTACATCCAATGCCAACATCCAGTAGTGTGCCCTTTATTAGCGAGGCTAAAAGTAAGGGGTGGCGGGTAATAGATGTGTGTGGTGTAATGACTTTTACACCAGAGTCTCCCATCTCACACCAGCGATTAATGTTGGCTTGTACAAGCATAACCACAATCTCTCAAAGCCTTTTCCCTTACTGTAGCTGCAAATATCAATATTCTGTCTGGTGGTAGGGTTCGCTCAAACTGCCGTGCTTCTTTATCCTCTCCGGTTTCGTGCTATTCCACTGCTCAACAATGGGCGGGGCGACGTGCCAGCGAAGCGCAGGGATGACTGAGGCTGCCGGCGAAGCGAGCGAACACGGATGTAAGGAGTGAAAGTCTCAATATATTCAACAAATGGGCTTTGAAAGTGTTTTATGAGGAAGCCAATGTATTAAACATGTCTGCGAGGCCTCAAGGATACACATAATGAGTTTTTAGAGAGTAACACAGAATCTAAACGCTACTGTTTGTTTACACGAAAACTCCATCGGGTCCCTTTTAATTTGGTTCCTTTGGGCAGATGCCAGTTGGACAAGCAGACACAGAAAATGTGATGGCAGCAAAAAACGCCTGACAACACTCATGGAGATGCACGATGGTGAGCAGTAGAGGTGGGCAGATCGATCCAAATATCAATAGCATTGATACCAAGTTGGTATCGCTATCGGATCGATACTAGCGTGGTGAGATCGATACTTTAATGTCAGTTTCGCTCTTGTATGTGCTTGTGAGCTCTCGTCAGAGATTTTTTTTTTTTTAACATTTGTTGTGGTGTGATAGTTTTGTTCACTTTTTTAATTGAGAAAAATCCAGAAAAGAAGTACACTGAAGGGGGGAAATTTAATTTTATATTTGTATTGTAGTTTCTCAACACTCTAACTCTAAAAAGATTTTGTTTTAATTTGCTCTCATATAATAATTTTTTTCGCTTTGTTTTTTAAGAAAAAAAATGCACACATAACAATGTTTGGGGGACATTTTTTTTCTTTCTGCTCTATTGCTTCTGTTTTTGATAAAGTATTTTGCAGTCGCCTTTAAACTTTGCCCAAATTCTGTCCTGGGTTATAACAAAAAAAAAATCCCAAGAAAAAACCACAAAAACACCTAAGGGTCAGCAGTGTGATAGTACATCAACCTTAAATATTCAAAGTATCAGTATTGGTATCGGTATCGGCGATACTGGCCCTGTATTTACTTGGTATCGGGTCGATACCAAATCTTGCAGTATCGCACACCTCTAGTGAGCAGATGATAGAAGGCTGACCACAACATAAAGGACCCAGGACAAACTTATATTTATGTAGGCTAATATCAGCTAGTTCATCTCAAACCCACTGAACGTGATACTGTTATAACATCGGTTCGTTTACTGCCATTTTTGTTGCTACTTAATTCCCTTCATGCTGTTGATGTGATGGTTATGGCTTCCTTCCTTCCTTTCTTCTGATTTTACTCATCTTCTCCTCTACTCTTCTTATACAATATACGTCTCCTCCAATGTACAAGAGAGGGAAGTTTAACCCCATTCGCTGATATGGGTTCAAGTTCCTACCTTCTGTGTTTAATTACAGTGGGACTCAGTGGGCTGGAGGCAGCATGCAGTGTACTGTAGAGACCTACCATGTGTGTGTGTGTGTACTGTACCTGCACACACACCTTCCCTCAAAAAGATACAGTGGAGGCAAAAGAGGAAGAGACAGAGGGTGGAGTTCAGGTTCGAGGAGAGCACCAAGGAATTCTATTACTCAGCCAACACTTGCATGACGCATGTTGTATTGAAGATCATTCTGTCTGTGTTTGTCGGGGAAGAGACAGAAGGTTTGTGGATCCTGACAAGCAGCCAGCCTCCATATTGTCGGCTGCTGTCCTGAGGTCTCTGGGTTACCTGCTTCTCTAACAGTGGTGGTCCTGGATAGCCACTGTCCTGAGGCTGGTTATAAGATAAGATAAGATAATATAACTTTTATTGATCCCCCTTAGGGGAAATTTACTTGTCAAACAGTAACTCAAAAATAAATACCAGTAAAGTGGCTAATTAAGAAATAAGGCAGCAATAACAGGAAGAAGAAAAATACGTGGTGTAGAAGAATAAAGTATAAAGAAGGAAAAAGTATTTACATTAAGTGAGGTCGAGTATTTACACTATATTACATGTTTTCCTTGTTATTGACATCCATAAGTAATAGACATACTATATTCATATGAGAATAAGGATGCTATGAATGTTATATGGTATTGCACAGGAAAGATATTACATTACATTATTTGCAGTGTAGAGCAGAAAAAATGCAGTCATGACTTAAATGCAGTTGTTAACTATAATGAGGTGTTAAAGAGTCATCCCCGGTCTCTGGTAACACTGGGGTTTCCAGCTACAAGCAGAAGTCACATGATCCCTATGAATAGCCCCATGAATAGTACTGACTGAAATGAAAAGGTAAGGTGAAAGTAACCGAGGGAAAAATCAGTTAGAGAAACAATTGAAAGTGACATGTAAATAACATAATCACACGTCTGGAATATAATAAGAAGCTTTAGAGAAACTTTGGTTTGTTCAGTGTTCAGTGTCTGACTGAAGATTTCGCCCTTGATCCACGGTTCACACTGCTGCTTCTAATTTCACAGCTGATTAAATAATGAGTCGGTGCTCTCAGCAATTGTTTTCTCCTAAAAATGACCTTTTCAAGTTAACATTATTAATCTGCCGGGATCCATTTTCAAACTCTTTGCTCAATGAGCAAACTCAATTTTAGCCTTTGTTTACAAGCTCTGCTTTAGCCCCGGAAATGTGTTAGTGTGAATCCAGATAGGAGCAAATCAAACACGGCCTCAGTATAATCACAGTCTGACAGACGAAGCCTGAAGTTATCAGGTGGTGCACTCCCTTTTCAGACCTGCTGTTTACAGTACCTGCGTCACTAAAATACAGTATATAGAGGCCATCAGGGGAACAATCTCCACCACAGCTGTTTGGTTTTTTTCCACCATGCCCGAGCTTGGAAATCTTCTGCAGGACAAAATGTTGGGTTTTTTCTCTCTCTAGACTTTAATTATTTAGCTACATTTCTTTTGACATGCTGTGCCTCTGCTTGTTACAGTAAATCCATGAATGATTAATAGCAATAAATTAATTATAGAGTTCTATTTTTAGCCTGTCAGTTAGTCACCCTACTCAGATCACTGAACTGTTATGTCGATTTCTTTACAGCTTTAACGGCTATACGTTTTATGTAATTACACAGTGGTTGCCATGGTCACGGAAACACGCAACAGCCGCGATGGATTCTGCCACTGTGACCGAAAAAAACAGATGGAAAAAAAAAAACCCACACAGTTGAAATGGTACAGAGCCATTAAGCCATCCCTCCACCTGCCCCAGTTCTGCAGGAAAAGAGCTTCGAGGTCTCTGCTCTGTCTTGGACGCTTTGTCCGAGGAAACACCAGAGTGAAAGTGTCAGGACGGCTGTTAATTCACTGTCTGCATGCCAGTATTAGAGAGCTGCGTTAACGTCCCCTGTGGATGAAGGTAATTGCATTTCATGGGCTGAAAACACAGAAGAGCTTCCATCCAAACACAAACACACGGCCATAAATCCTCCAACAGCTACAAGGTCCGCACTCAAGGGGAAATCAATTACCACGCTCACAGTTCACAGAGGAAATGTAGAAGTTGTCCTTGTGAGAGTGCTCTGTGTGTGCACAGCGCCGGCTAAACTCTGGAATACTGGAAAACCTCTTTCTCTTGACTTGACTGAGCGGCAGATTAAAGAACAAAATGAATCGTGATGAAAAAGAGGAACTGAAAGAGGCAAACAGTTTTTCTATAACAGCAACGTTCAGCAGATCTGAGTGGACATCGCTTTCTCACTCCACAGTCATTGTTAAAGCGCCGGGTTCAGGGTGAAACTTTGCGTCAGCGCAGCACGACGCTCGCAGAGCTGTTCAATTTGGAGGTGACACCGTGATCTCAGTTTTAAATTACTGGCTCTCGTGTCTCCTGGTGAAAACCCCACATGGCCCCACTCACAGTGCTGCTACTGAAAATAGCACTGTTATGGCTTGTTCAGTGCTGACGACCTGCTATATGAACCTGGAATAGGTGTGGATCAAGCGGCAACCTCCGGCGCTGAAAAATGAAGCCAATGCGGAAGTGCAAAAAAGCTGCAGTTCCTCGAATAACCACTAGAGCAGGCCGCAGAAGGGAGTCAATTACATTTGAGCCCCATGTTAAAATGTCCGATTTTATGACAGAAAAAAAACATATTTACAGCCTGGTTCAAAACATGGCTCTAGTCTCATAAGCTGTTTTTCTCCTCCATGACAACTCTGGGGGGGGGGGGGACGAATTTTTTTATAAGGCGCTCGTTTAAAATATACAGCATACATCATTATGCACAATTCATAGCTGTCAATCAAAGTGGCGCCATTTTGATTGACAACTAGCCACTGACGGTCTAAAGGGCATCACCCCGGCTAATTCTAGTCACTGAGTTTGGGAAAGAGATCGTCGTGGGGTTAGCCGGTTAGCAATGATATTTAGCATTTAACCTAGCTGGTTAGCCGTAGCTAGTTTGATTATTTCGAATAAAGTGGCTTTTTTCAGCCAATAGCGTTCATTCAGCCGGCCCATAGGACCCGCCTCAGCTCCGCCCTCGCTCCACCTCTTTGTCCATATTTGGAGTAACCGGAGGTAGGCTACCAAGATGGCTACGCACTACGATTTGCTTCATTTTTGCTCTTCAGAAACCTATGGGTGACGTCACGGACACTACGTCCATATTTGATACAGTCTATGGTGTGGATCCAGGTTGCCATATTGAGAAATATTTTCTGTTGTAATGGTCTTGGATCTTGTTTTTTGATTGATATTTTCTGTTGCTGTTGAAGTCATGTTTTCACACTCAGAGAAGTCGGCTCTTAATGTGAGTTCTGATATTCAGTGTGGCCATTCATTGGTGTTCTGTGGGTGTGATATCAAAAATAAAAACTAAATCTCATTTAAGTGGCGTTTTCCACTGCTCCACCAAGACGACTCAAGACCAAACATTAAAGGTACCCTGTGGAGTCATTGACCACTAGTTGCACTATGTAGCATTTTTTGGTGCCTTGGAATTGTTTGTATCCTGCACGTGTGGGAGGAAGCACATGACACAATATACATGCATTACTGTCGCCAGTGGTAGCGAGTCTGTTTATCCGCTGTTTACGGAGCCCCCTGGGGTTCACTGAGAAGAAAAAAACGAGCCATGTTTAAATCTGTACTCTGGGTTTACAAGTCCACGCGCATCCCTGTGGATTAGCAAACCACTTCTCTACTTCAGGGAGCAAGGAATGGAGCGTTTCTACAGTCGGCCCAGTAAGTCCAGTTCATCTAGATTTAAGGGTAGATTTAATGCTATACTCTGTTTTTGCATGAGACTTTTCACAGCTCTCATTGTGTAACATTTCAGTTGTTGTGCTTGTCACTCAGAAACAGTTTTCAAATCCATGTGTGCGGCTTGCAAATCTGCCGTCACGGATTATGAAGCCGAAAACACGCTTTATAAACCGTGCACATGTATTTGAATAGATTTCTGCACATGGATCTTAGAATGGTAGCACACGTTTTCCTCATTTATGCAATATGTAGGATTAGAAATAGAATTGTTCTGATAACTTATTTGAAGTTAATATAAAACTAGCTCTGTGTATTTTTCTACACAGTGTTCCCTTCCATGGATACATCCTGGCAATCACCTGGACACAACCCAACAAGAATCCTGTGTACAACTGCCAGGACAAACATGCCCATTTGATTCGGATACCTAAGCTTTGGATGAACTTTAGAATGCTTTTCCAGTAGGACTGAGAACTGTAGGTTTGGTCAGCTGTCTGACTGTCCCTCGCACTGGAGGGGATCTCTTCACAGCCAACATGGAGGGGGGCGTTGATTACAGCTACCAACATCATAAAAGGTAGCATATGAATACCACCATGTTACCTGCTTCAAAAACCCCTTTTTCAATCTGTAGTCTTTGCTAATTAGCTGTGCCAAAACATCACAGACCATTTCTAGTAAAATAAATAACGTTGGATGTCGGTCCTGTGAGACGAGACTGGCTCTCTCAGATCAAATACATTTGCAGTTAAGGTAGCCGAGCCTTCCAGCAGCTTAAGCATGGAGCAGAAAGCCGCTTCAGACAGAGACGGAGATACTCATTTGCATGAGGCAGGAGCCAACAGTGAAACCCTTTGAAACCCGTAATGGAGCTGTTTAAGACAAATAAGCTGAGCTGAGCATATTCCCAAATAATACAGGGAAGCCATTTGCCGTGGAGCTTTGATAATTCGTGACTGATTTTGAGACAGTTTCAAACCGAGCACAGCCAGAGAAGAGGCGGACCGTTTTCTATCGACTGTTTGTTTTTCTCACAGTTCAGTGAGTGTTAACACGAAGCTCACCTTGCTCCTCTTTCGCAGGGAGGAAGAGGGAAGAGAGGCACTAATTCAAGCTGGCTGCGAGAATTGCTAATTAATTGACCATCTTTTTTTCAGCCATACTTTTTTCTCCTGCAGCGGTTAATAGAAATCAGAATAAATACCTGCAGATATATTTGTCGATGAGACCCAATGAAAGAACTGCTCTCACTGAACTACTGGACTGTATTACTGATGTAAAGCAGTGGTTGGCACACAATTTTCTACACCTAAATGACAGCAAAACAGAATGTATCTTATTTGGCACATCTACTATGTCGAATGCTTTTAACACAAACTCTGGCCCCCTTTTTCAAACCACTTGTAAAAAATCTTGGGGTAATGTTCGACAGTGGGCTTAAATTTGATAAGCACATTAGTTCTGTTGTTGCTCCGCCTCCTGGCCAAAGTGAAGCCGTTCCTTAGCCGACAGGACCTTGAGAAGGCAATACATGCTTTCATCAGCTCCAGATTAGACTATTGTAACGCCTTTACGTTGGCCTCAGCCAGTCTTCAATTTCACTTTTTTTCAATTTCAATTTTTGCTTTTAAAGCAATTAATGGCCTGGCTCCCTCTTATCTGTCTGAGATTTTAACTATTCGTGATCATGGTAGGGCCTTGCGCTCCTCAGGTCAGCTTCTTTTAGTAGTTCCAAGGTCAAGATACAGGGTCAAGGGTGATCGCTCTTTTGCTGTGGCTGCTCCCAGACATTCGCACCACTACTGATCTTGGCCTTTTCAAATCGAAGCTAAAGACCCACCTTTTTAGATCGGCTTTTAATTCTGTCTAGGGTGGTCTTGTTTGCCTGCTTGTTTTTATTTTTTATTTCATACTTTCGGAAGGCTTCCAATAACTTCAAAAACCTGTGTTTTTATGTTGTTGTTTTTTATCCATTATGTGTGTATTATTTCTATGTATTGCTTTTATGTACTGTTTTTATGTATTGCTTTATGGTTCTCTTGTAAAGCACTTTGGGTACCACTTGGTAATTGTAAAGGGCTATATAAATACATTTGATTTGATTTGATTTGATTAAAACCCAACAGAATGTGCCTGTATCTTCATGACCAGTCTGGTCGAGAGGAGTTTTAACGTCAAAATATAACATCAAAACTAAGGCAACCAGAAATTATGGGATGCTATTTTTGGTGTGCATGGCCTAACACTCCAAGGGCATGCTGATGCACTCTTGTTTTTTTGTCTTTCATTACCGCAGGGTCAGGCTGGGTCAGGTGAGGAGACCAGCTCCAGGGTACGGGCAGAAGTCATTTTTCATTTGTTGGAATACAGGCTGGGATAAGTAAGAATCCATTATCATACAATGTACTGTAAGTGGGTGTAGAGCTGGTTACACTTATAGACAATCACATCTGCTCCTTTCAACCCCCTTTAAAAGCATTTTTCTTCCTGACATGACTTGTGCTGACAGTTCGCTGATGAATTAGAGTCTTAACTAGCTCTACTTAAGAGAAGAAAAAATAATATCACAATCTAGCAAAATTCAAAGTGAAAATCCAGTCGTCTACAATTGATTGTGAACATAATCTATTATTTGAGGACAGATGTAGCTTATTATGTTTGCTCACGTTATCGATGCATGTGATTTTCAACATTACGGCCAATTCATCTCTTCCACTTATTCTGCAGGGCAGTGTACGCCGCCAGAGTGAAATGCACTTAGCTTCAAACATCCTGCACTTTGTCACCAGCTAAAACTCCGTCGCCTCACATGGGCAAAAGACCCTGTCGCTCTTCTATTTCAGTGACAAACGGGGACATGCACCAACACACCATCTGTGTCGCATTAAGGCGCTGTAGAGGCTGTCATGATTGACAAAACTGGTAACAGCAACACCTATTCCAAACCCCTGTCTGGCTCTGGGTCGCTGGAGATGAAGAGTGATGGCCTGTCACTCGGGCTCTCGGCGTATGACTGGGGGATGGCTTCAGACAGGAGGAAACAAGCTCATCTCTGCTGTGGATGAGGATGACAACATGCCACATGCTTGATAATAGCCCCCTCAGTTTAGGGAATAAACAGAGGGCTGTTTATAATGAGATTGTGCTGCAGGACCTCTGATGGTCCTCCGCTCCAGGAGCCTGAACACACCATTTAGTTTGCATGCTTGCAGTATAATGTACAGGCTGGAATCCTTTTGAAGCTATTTATTTATCTACACAGAGAGGAATTACAGGGAAATAGGAGAAAGTATCAGGGGATCACATCAATCGAGGGTTTGCAGGTAAATAAAGACACATGGCTACAAGAGTTGAATGTTCAATGCGGAATCGCAGCTTCACTATCTCCATGCTGAGGAAGATGTTTTTTTTTAAAACATCTATGAAGTTTAATAAAAGAAGAGAGGAGAATCTGCAGAGCTGGGAGAGTAACTGTAACAGGAGCGATGGGATTTGCCAAATATTTTAAACATTTAAAACATAATGGGGATAGCATGAAATATGCATCCTACGTTTTATTTTAGATCACAGTTTTTCCTCTTGTCTGAGATGTCAAAGCAAATCAATGATTCACAAGTCTCTTTGTTTTCTTTTTTGTTGAAACCTTGCTCTTAGTTTCTTCTTCATTCCCACTGGTTAGGATTACACAGCGCACATTAACTCGAGATGTATCTCAAACAAATTCTGGTTAAAATAAAAAATCTGAAATACTTGTTTGTGGCTAAAATGAAAGTAAAAGTTTCTATGCAAAGTGTAAAAGTAGTTTTTCAATTTTGCAGTGCTACATTTTGTGGTTGGGCAAAGACAGGCTGTACAAACTACAGTGTTCAGAAAACATTTTCTACTGTAAATTATGTTCAGAACAGACATTTCAGAACAGTAAAATTAACAACTTTCTTATGGTATAACTGGATTTCTCAACCTACCTGTCTACTGCTTACATGGCTTGCGAGATCCAGGCTCTGGGGCTGTTCCATGTTGTCTGTAGTGATGGTAGTGATTATATGTTAAATGAAAAAGACTTTCTTTCCAAGTAAAACACAGCAGGATTTTTTTCAGCAAATGGCCCAAAACTGTATATGTAGACATTAAGGTAAAACAGACCTTGGGCTGGTTGGAAGGGTCGTCTGTGCTTAAGCCTATAGCCAAACCTCATCATAGTCAGATCAGAAAAAAAAAACATTGGAAAGATTTTGAAGGGCACTGAAAACAGTTTTGTCCTGCTGACAGGGTCACGTCAGAAAATTCTCATGTGTACAAACAATGTTATTTAGTCATTTTATTAGGAGACGATGTTGGAAAAGGAACCTAAAGAGAGGATTTCCCAAAACTATGAAAATAAATACATGCATGTGCCTTCAGGCGTATAAGATTAACTATACATACACACTGTATGTATCCTGGCTGCGTTTCAGCTTCGTACTTTTTCCCCCTGATGTCACAGTTTTACGCTTCAGGCCAACCATACTTTCCACTTAGTGACTGATAGAACAGAAACGGTTTGGATTTTTGTTCAGAAACCAACAGTGCAATTATTTATTTCTGTTTGAAGACGTGAGCTCTGTTAATGTTCTATTTACAGCACCAAGAGTGAGGAACCATGTCACAGCAGGTCTCCACAAACCTTGTTGTGAGAAATGTCATATGCACATCTGTCTGCATATGAATAATGGCAAAACATGTAATTACATCACCAAGGCGCCTTGGGATACACCCTGCACTTGTGTTTAAATTAATTCCTCAGATGCCCTCTGCTTGACATTTCTGTGAGGAAGCTGGAACCCCATCAAGCTACCGCTGTTGAAAACCCCCCCATGGGGCGGAACAAGCCCAAAGCAGAATTTCTTTCCACTGGCTCATACCATGCTTTCTCCTGTACCATACCTGTATCAGCACATCCCCCCAAGGTGTCCTTCTCCCTGTTTACTGACAGACCGGAGGCCTCGGATGATTAATCATTGCTGAGGCACACTAGTTCACTAGTTTAAACAACAAGCAGCTCCCAGCTCCTTCACCTCTACCAAGGTTAATTAGCATCAGTGTCTGACTTTTAATTACATTACCAGTTTCCAAGAAGCCGATAAGAGTAATCATAAAGATCTCTGAGTGACGGCGCCAATTGCTTTGTGCTCATTTACAAATGAGGGCCGGGTTAAGGAAACACTCGATTGTTAAGTAGGTGAAGGGTGGTTGAAATATTTTCTCGGCTTATTTCACAGAAACAGCAAAGAGAATGAGAACAGGATGTCAGTCGATTTTGAAATGCACTCATTTTGGCTCGTTAGCCATTGTCACTTCCAGACTGACGATACAGTTTAACTACTGGATGGATTGCCATGACATCCTGTGCAGACCTGCATGCTCCCCAGAGGATGAATCCTAATGACTTGGTCCCCTAGTTTTTTCCTCTAGCACCACTAGCAGGTTGACACATGTGGTTCAGAGTCATCCATTCAGATTACTATTCAGACTGGAACTTAGCCTGTCAGGAGGCTCAGACACAAACAGCTAGTACTAATTTGAAATTACTACAGTATAACTGGTTAATGCAGACTTACATAACCCCAGTAAAGATGAATAAATTTAATAGTAATGTACCTGACACATGTTACAGATGTGGGGAAGCTAAGGGAACAGCTAAGGGTTTATTTTATCTGTAAATAATCCAGTAGATTCTAAGATGGTACTGTTACATCTATATCCATCAGATCTCAATCTGAGACTCAAACAGCATACGTTCATCAATTTTGCTATATTGCAAGCAAAGCGAACAATAGCTTTTAACTGGAAGAAAAATTCTGCACCTACAATTGGTGCTTGGATAAAGAACATGGCACAATGTATGTCAATGGAGAGAATAACATTTATTTTAAAAAATAAATTGGGAGTGTATGAGGATATTTGGAAACCATTCAGTGATTTCATAAAAAGTGATGTTATAAAACAACTACTACAGGAGGGAAACTTAGAAAAAGACACTTAAGATACACAAGGGTGAAACCCTAAATTGTGATGGTACATTATTGTCATTTGTTTATTAGTATGTGGTGTACTTTTTCTGTCTACTATTATTACTGTGTTTTATTTTATGTTTTAATTATTATTATAATATTATTTTAATTATTATTATAACATTATTATTAATATCTGTAAGTGGTACCAACAAATTACTGTTATTATGTATAACATATGTATTTTTTTTTACTCTTATTTATTTTGTTTAATGTTTTATTTATTTATTTATTTATTTTCACTGGCATGTGCATTAGACGTAGTGCAATTCCCAACTAAAGGGAGAGGTTGAGAGAGAAGAAAATAGTTCAGGTGGGGTTGGAGGGAGGGGGGTATCTCTTAAAGTAGAGAAAATTTTTGAAACTGTGTTTTACTACTGTAATGCTGCTGATTTGATATTGAAAAATCTAATAAAGACATTGTGGAAAAAAAAAAAAAGATTACTATTCAGTTTGTGGAGACATTTGTGGTGAATTCTGGCGAGCCCCTGATTTTCATTGGGCACCATCACCAGCTCAATTTTCCAACACTTTGCACAGTAACAGTTTTCATTACAATGAGTAAAACATCTTCACAGAGGTGTTGGCACAACTCTCGACCCACTTGAGCCATCAGGGAAGTCCTAACTTTGCCACTTGACTTGGTGCAGTGGAGGAAGAAGGGAAAGCATATTCCAACTACCGAAGCTCATTTTCATTTCCTTTGATAACTCAGTAAGTCTACATTTGACATTCATCGTGCTGAACTTAATTGTCTGGAAACTGTAATTATGACTGGATATAGTTAATTGCCCATTAATTAGACTATCATTGCCACCACCGACCCTCTCTCCCTGCGCTCATATGACCCCTGAGGGCGCTTAGACTGCAACAGATTAGGAAATAACTGGGCTCTGATCGGAAACAGCCCACGGAGCCAACTTGTGCCACCTAGTTCAGGAACCTCAGTTAAATGTGACTCTTGGCAGCTACCTGCTCTAAAAATAAGCCTCGCTTGTTCCCGCACTGTGAATATGAGATTGTCATATCACTACCTCTTCCCATAACAATTAATCAAGTGTAGCTGAGCTATCCTCAAATGATGTTAGCCTTTCCCCAGGAATCAGAATGGCTGACGCTATTGTGAGGAAATTGTCTTTTGAGAAATGGCTGCATCGCCCGCTGCAATATCCGAGTTACTCCTGAGAGAATTGTTTTCTTTCTGCAACAGGATTGTGCCAACAGATTCTTGTAGCATTTTTAATGGGGAGCCCTGTTCATCCCGAATGGTGTTATTTCAGGCTGAGGGATACATGTGTGCTGGCAGCTTATTCCCAATCAGTGGAGAGGAACAAACAGCAATGAATCAGTGCTATAAGCAATCACTGCCATTCGACGCCTGTCTTAACCCCGTGTCTGCTGACGACTCTTTTAAAACCACTAAACAGCGGCTAATCTGGGAAACATCGAACAGCTCAGCGCTGCCATACTGAGCTTCATGCAACGTCTGTATTTAGCCTGTGATACAGTTTGCCAGCTGAAACCAACCTGATAACACGTCTGTGACTGCAACTCTCAATTTGGTCGTCAATTAGATTTAGATGTATTACATTAATGCGTCTATTTCTTTTAATTACCCGCTGTTCCCAGACTGCCTCCAACAAGAACAGCAGTATCTGTCGTTTGAGCTTTTTTTTTATGTCTATGTTCACGTGACAAAGTCCCATAATTAAGGTGGATTAATTATGACGAGAAGAAACGAGCAAGTGAATTGATGTAAAGCAGATTGATGGGTCAACAAAAGCATCACATCGCATCACGGGAGGCTGCTGTTCATTTCATTTCCTGTTTCCTGCAGGCAACCACATCTTTATCATGGTCCCTGTGCAGTGAATTAGTTTGATTCTAGCCCTTACTACAGTGTTTCCCTCACATTAACAAATTGCTTATTTTAATCCCATTCATGATCGAGCTGTTTTTCTGCCTAAACCTAACCCAACTTTAACAACAGTGTCGTCACAGCATAAAAGAGATATATTGTTCAATAGTGATTTGTAACTGGTTTGAAAGGCACTGAGAAATTATGTCATCCTGCTAACTGGAATATCAGCAGCCCAATCCTGAATAAAACAATTAATTTTTTTAGCATATAAAGGAATAACATTTCTGGAAACACGCTTATTAGCAACCGCTGGTAGCTTCATATTTACTGTGCAAACATGACAATGGTATTGATCTTCTCATCTAACTCTGCATGAACGTGTGTGTGTGTGTGTGTGTGTGTGAGAGAGAGAGAGAGAGAGAGAGAGAAAGTGTATTTTACAAAATCTCAAACTATGGCATCAAGAAAGAAATCAAGCTCCCATTAATGTGAATTTCCCCACTGTGGGACGAATAAAGGCTTATCTTATCTTATCTTATCTTATCTTAAGTTTTACATACACAAGAGTGCAACATTGTAACTTGCCAAAAAATATCTTAACTCAAGGTCCCAGAGACTTCAACTACATTTCAGTTTCGTTCATCAGCAGATGGAGTTTGACCAGCTGAACCATCGCCATGACAACTGAACAAACGCCATTCGCCGATGAAGACCACAAGTTGTGTTTGAAAGCTCCTGAATAAGAGTGGGCTTTAAATGAGTCATAAAATGTTTCGATTGTATTCTGTATGTGTATTGGATGTCAGTGTGCGTTGAAACAGTCTTACCTCACAATGAGATATCATTTCACAGTAATGCCTAGGGTAATGCTCATTTCATATTTGCACACTTAGGAATATAGCTGACGGCGAAAAGGGAAAGGACGGAGCGAAGAAACCAAATCAAAGGAAACATGAGAGGCTGTCAGCCACCCAGATCTCTGAAGTAAACAGTGACACTGACGGTAATTGAGATGCATCATGACGGCTCTGGGAATGATCTGTCAGAGATTGCACATGAAGGTACAGTATATGTATCACAAAGGGACAAAGTGAAATCCACATTTCCTCCTGCTTGGGTTTGTGAATGCATGGAGCTGTCTTGGCAGTCAGCAATATTCCATCTAAATGAGTTGGCTCTCCTCTCTGGGAAGCCAAATCTATAAAGCAGCTACTTTGGCATTTAGAAAATCCATTTACTATGATTGAAACTATCCAGCTGAAACCACTACAGTAAGTCTTTTCATCCTCAAGAGCCAGTAGACTACATCTCACATATGACTTTTTTTTTCTCCCAGATACATTGAAAAGGGAGGCAATCTCCATATCAATACAAAAATGACATCCTTACTATTATGCCAACGGAGTATTGAATCCTTGATACAAACATTGGAGTACAAGAGTGACAGCCAGGTTTTAAGCATATGAAAACGTGGATGTATTGCCACAGCAGGGCTTATTCAGCAGGGGACTGACTCTATAATAACATTTTTTCTCTTCTGGCATGCACTACCTCCTGCACAAAGACATCACTATTATTGGTAGCGGTTTAGCAGCACATTCTCTCCAGACTGTTTGCTTCCAAACCCAGATTATCAGAAATTGGAAACTATTGGTGCGGCTCACTATTTTTCATTTTGTTTTTGTTTTTTCAAGCTTTTTTTTTTTTTTTTCCAGAAAAATACTGGTATGTTTTTACAGTTAACACTGAGCTTGTAGAGAGAAAGAAGCCAGTTTGCTGGAGGGTTGTGCTTACAGTTTTTTTCCAATTGCTAAAACACAATTTTGCAAACTAGGCTGGTTTTATCAAAACACAATTCACAAAACTACACACCCAAATGCAAAATGCCTCATGTATACTGTAAAAATGAAGCACTGCAACACACTTCATTCATATGACCAGACTAACTACACACTGCTGGGCATAATGAAAAGCACTCTCATCTTTTGCCATAATACTAAAATAGTTCAAATTGTAGAAAAGTCTTCAGATTTTTCACATGCACAGAAATATTTGCAGATACACACACATGCTGCTGAAACATTTACAGTTTTTTACAATTGCTAAAACACAATTTTGCAAACTAGGTTGGTTTTATCAAAATACTTAAAACAATTCACAAAACTATACACCCAAACTGCAAAACACCTCATATATCCTGCAAAATGAAGCACTGAACCAAAACTACACACAGCACTATCAAAATAAAAAAAAGTAGTTCAAATTGTAGAAAATTCTTCAGATTGTTCACTTGCACAGAAATACTTGCAGATACACACACATGCTGTTGAAACATTTATTTATTTATTTTTCACCAAACAAGTCAGTGCAACATGTGCACAGCAGGTATATTTACATTGGAGTGAAAAAAATATGCTCACAGAAAAAAAGTAAACTAAAAAAATAAAATTGTAGAAAAAATGTGCAGAAAAAATATATAGAAAAAAAGAAGCAAGAAAAATACAGTTTTTTCCAATTGCTAAAACACAATTTTGCAAACTAGGTTGGTTTTTTTTTATCAAAATACTTAACACAATTCACAAAACTATACACCCAAACTGCAAAATACCTCATGTATACTGCAAAATGAAGCACTGAACCAAAACTACACATAGCATTATCAAAATCAAACTTTTGCACCACATTGCACACACTTCATTCATATGATCAGATTTTTTGTTTAACCAACTACACACTGCTGGACATAATGAAAAGCACTCTCATCTTTACTTTGCTTTGCCATAATACTAAAGTAGTTCAAATTGTAGAGAATTCTTCAGATTGTTCACATTCACAGAAATATTTGTGGATACACTTACACGCTGTTGAAACATTAATGTTTTTATTTTTCACCACACAAGTCAATGCAAAAAATGTGCAGACAAAATATATATATATAAAAAAGAGGCAAGAAAAATCATTAGTCATCATCTTGCTGCACAGCTGGGCTGCTCTCTCTGTCCAGCCTCTCACTGTCAGCCCATGGTTGATGATATGATCAACTAAGGTTGCTCTGATTTCATTTGAAAGTTCTTGTTTTCTTTGGCCATGAACTCCTCTACCACCTGACCTCTCACTCTTCCTCCTCCTCTCATTCTCACCCACCCCCTCCTCTTCCTCTCTCTGCAACGTCTTCCATTGTTGTTGTAAAAACAGCTGCTCACCTGTGCTCTTCTTACAGAGCTCACTTCCTGATTGAAGTGTTAACAATTATCCATTGAGGTGTTTAGTGAGGTGGCACATGTGTTGGCCAATTAGTTCATGTAGTGTCATTTTGAATGTCAGTGTTTTGAAATGCAGACATGTGCCTTTATGTCAGATTGATGTGTCTTATGTAGAGAACTATGTTCAATACGTTTAAAAAGTGGCATTTTGAATTTGCAATATGTGTGTAAAGCAGAAAATGTGTTTAGAGTTTTGGAGACTTGAGAAGAGGTTTTGCTCTCTGTGTGTCAGTTTCAATCATTGAGCCATGCATGTCATTTTAGAGTGTTAGCAATTGGAAAAACCTGTAAAGCCTGAACCATGACATGATTGACAAAAAATTCCAATTCTTAGAAACTGGAGTCTTTAATGGTCCTTCTGAACGAACAAACAAGAAAAATTCAAATATCAATTTCCATATATGCATTTCAATTTGTATCATATTTGAGACATCGTCATCATTTGAGACTCCAAGTTTCATTTCATTTAATTTAACAAAAACATATTAAAACAAAAATATGTAACAAACTGGTCATTCTAGTTCCAAACAAGATTATATTTGTATTTTTATTCCACTCTTTATTATTGTTTTCACTTTGTATAAGCTACTATCTGTATCATGCAGCGATGAGAAATCCACCAACAGAACCAGCAGGTGGAAGAGGAACACTTCATTTAGTTTGGCTCATTCTGTGGTTCACAACCTTTTTATTTTGCACACTGATGATGTAGGAGCCTCCAAAACTCATGGATCATATATTTCATATATTCCGTTCATGATATAGGGTTGATGGTATTCTGGTATCAGTGAGCTTGTAGAGAAGTTTTTAAGTAGATGATTGCATAATGGTGAAGTCACACTGCACATGTCCGCCCTTTATCTTCATGCACTTCATCTGATTGAACTTTGGACACTGGAGAACTTTGCAATTTCTAATGGCAGCAAGTTGGAGAGAGGAGGTGGGACTGGCTGCCACGGATTCAGGTTTTTCAGGAGAAGAAGGTGCTGTGTGGTTGCAGAGAGTTCAATGAGACTACAGCAAGAAGCTGGAAATACGCCACTTCATGGACGGCTGTTGTTAGCCTGTTAGTCATGGCAGCTCATGGTAGTTTATGGTAACCACCCTGACCATGCTATTCCCTGCATCCCCTGCTTTCATCCACACCATGTATAGGCTGTTATATTGTAACACAGATTATCTGGATACTGTTGCCATGCAGTATCAAATGGTTAAAAACTTTCTGAAGCTGTGAAATCATTCCTTCCTTCACAGTGTTTTAAATCACTCAACAGTCTTTTGGTGTCTGATAAACATTAAAACTCATGAATGTGTTTGTCAAAGCGGCCTTCCTGGATCCGACTTCATGTTTTTACGAGTAGGATGGAATCGATGGCTCATAACTCATTTACATGGCCAAAGGCTGGTAATCGATGATGTGCAAACCAAGTACTGTCAGCAGGTGAGCTTTAGGTCTGTCAGAGTGGTTACAGTTATAAAGACAGACAGCAGAGTACCTGAGCTGTTATACAGGAGCTTGAAGAGGATCCAGTGATGGGTAATATGCCTGTTTTCAAGGTCAGGATGATGTCACTTCATGTCATTTTAGATTTGAAATCTGAATCTACTTCACCATCTAAGTCACAAGTCACATCTTCATAAGTGTTGAAGCTGTAGTCAACAAGATCCTCTGGCTGTGTATGCAGCTCTAAATGTAGCAAACTAGTGGTGGTAAATAGAAAAATGAAGGGATACTCCCAGCCACTCCAAGTCAATCATGATAAAACTAGATGGTATTTTACTTTCAGATGTGCTTGTTGTTATAATCCATTGTCAGCAGGGTTTTTGGCATTCTTGAATTTCTTAACGTGGTTAAGAGTGTGACAAGGAAGAGGTGTGTGTGTGTGTGTGTGTGTGTGTGTGTGTGTGTGTGTGTGTGTGTGTGTGTGTGTGACAGAGAGAGGCATCCTGTCTGAAAGAGAAAGACAGCGCATACATAATGTTATCTCTGCTGGAGAGTGGGTTTTAATATGATGGTGAAGGAGAATGCATCACTAAAGGTTTTTGCTATCTGGTAATTATGGGGTTTTACCAGAAAAATCTGTGGAAGTCCAACATATTCAAATCAGTCACTGTCAGGTGAAATATAACAGACAGTCTGTTTTCTATTTCATGTTTTGTCGGTGGAGGTGCACTGTTGCTGTCAAGCCTAAAGCAACCATGTGCTCCCCCCCAAACAAACATAGGCAAGGATATTATTTATTTATTTATTTATTCTTGTGAGTCTATTGACATGAATTAGTTTATTTGGAATATGACGTATAAGCAATGAGCCCTCATTTTCCAAAAAAAAAAAAAAAAAAAAAAATTATGAATCTATATTCCTTGGTGATGTCAGTCTTTATGCAGCCTGTTCTCTGTTTTCGTATGTTCAAGATTTTAAATTAATTAGTGAAATACAGAATTTTAAAACTTCTGAGTTTCACTAGAATTTCATAAATCCATGACTAAGAGTGTGTGTAAGCTTTCAAACTATATTCCACCAATTTGGTCGGCCATTAGAACTTAACAAATGGCTTGCAATAAAACATATGTAGCACTGTCCAATTAAAAGCAGTGGAGTTAACAGGAAGTCAGTATAAAAGCCAAAAACACAGTTTTAGGGGGCAAATGATTCATTACACTGAACTGTCAATTCTTTCTATGTAAATGCAGCTATTATTTTGTTTTATTTATGCATACATGAATAATTAGATGTGCTTTCAGAGTTAGTGCTTTTCGTGAATTTTATAATGAAGAGGACATATCCAATCATGCTAACCTAAGGCAAGCATAAATGTTTTGTAATTTGCGGCATTTGAGGTTATTTTTGTGAAATGAAATTCAAAATCTAGTTAACTAAGTTGTGAACTAATTTGTGCACTTAATAAAAGCAACATTTCAGTGGACAGGAAGCCTTCGTTTCTCAGCAAGGCTCTTATTTTGAAACATTTGCAAACAGAATGTGCTGTGGAAAAGGCGTTACCGTGCGAGTTTCCCATAGCCACTGCCATTCTGCTCGTATGTTACCAGAAAACATGCGTAGTTGCCATGCACATAATGACGATTTATTAAATCCTTGTTTTTTCCCTCGTCCGGTATACGAGACCCAGATTTTATTTGACTAGCGCTTTTTAATTTAGGAAATATGTTACGGTGTTTCAATCCAGCGTTGAGTCAAAATGTTATAGCTGGGCTCAGTTTGAAGTCACAAAGAGCAGCTGACCCAGTGGTGATCCATGCTGTTTAGCCAAGCAGCACAAGCAGCAGGAAGGTGAAGGAGCTATGCAATATTTGATAATGTTTGAAACATATACAGATTTGTAGACACTGTCTCTGACTTTGTTTTGTTATATACGAAAATGCCGGGCATACAGAGAAGATATTATAGACAGGCCCAGTCCGGCCCCCAGGAGCACGAGGAGAACGGACATGTGGACAGTATGTAGGCTGATTCTATGTTTATGGCCTTTTCAAATCGAAGCTAAAGACCCACCTTTTTAGATCGGCTTTTAATTCTGTCTAGGGTGGTCTTGTTTGCCTGCTTGTTTTTATTTTTATTTCATTCTTTCGGAAGGCTTCCGATAACCTGCAGCACTGTGGCACTTTCCGTTGTCAAAAACCTGTGTTTTTATGTATTGTTTTTTAACCATTATGTATGTATTATTTCTATGTATTGCTTTTATGTACTGTTTTTATGTATTGCTTTATGGTTCTCTTGTAAAGCACTTTGGGTACCATTTGGTAATTGTAAAAGGCTATATAAATAAATTTGATTTATATATAAATAAATTTGATTTATATATAAATAAATTTAATTTAAAAAATGAATAAATGGCATCGGTACATAATCCACTAACTAGGACAGCAGCAGATGTGTGTGCTCTTCTCTGTCAGGTGTCAGAACCAATTACTCAGACTGACCAGAGCTTCATGATGATCAGAAGTCCAGTTAGAGCTCTGAGGAAATGCCTGGTGCCAGTGGTGTTTATAATGAATTATATGGAGCTATACACGTAGGTGTGAGAAATGTAGTGTTAATCATCAGATTTTTTTTTCTTGAACTAAGTTTGTCTCAAGCTGGTGGATCCATTGCCTTGTATAAAACAAATAAAACAATAGAGAGGAGACATTGGCTGGCTTGTGAGTTTGTCAATTAACATCTTACACTTTTTGCAGAACTACACCAAGTGTCACAGTTTTGCACCCAGGTCTTGGTTTAGACTTCGTTTTTGTTCAGCCTTTTTTACTGTTAGATTCATGCCGGCCATAGTTCTGTCTTTGTTCTCAGTTTAGTCTCGTTTCTGCCACAGTCCTGTTCATGTCTTGTATTTGTCTTGCTATGTTCTGGGTTAGATTTGTCTTAGTTTTTGCCTGTGTTTTGTCTCAGTTCTTTCAGTTCAGTCCTGTCATGTTGTAGTCTTGTCGTTGTCCTGTTCTGCCTTTTCCCAGTCTCGTCATATGTAATGTAATGTTTAGTTCTGTCTGTTCTAGTTCTGTGTTTTGGTTTCTGTTCTGCCTGTCATATTTCTATGTCCAGTGTCTTGTCTCTGATTCATGTCACCTACCAGCCACACCCACCTCATCAAGTCACCTGTGTTTCCTGTTTATGCTAATCACCACCTCGACACTATTTAAGTCAGTTGTTTTTCGATTGCCGGATCGTCTCTTCATGTTCACGTTCACGTTCACGTCCATGTATTCCCTTGCCAAGTCTTGCCTGTTTTCTGTTTGGATTTTGTCTTACCTTGCCGTGAGTTTTGTTAATACTTCGTTTATTTTCATTAAAGTCTTTTTTGAGCAGTCATTGTGTGATGCGTTTGAGTCCGCAACCACCCGCCATGACACCAAGTACGCAGAGCCAGAATACACAAACTTTTATTTTTTCTCTGACAGCCCTTCTTCATTAAATTATGTGTCCAAATGGCAACTGTCAAATGGCCTATAGACTGCTGGTCTGTCCCCAGCATCAGTGTGTATTCTGAACCAGCCCGCCGTCCTGATGAAAATGAACGAGCAGTCTCTGTGCAACACCTCGCCGTGGCTCCCCTAAAAAAAAAAAAAAAAAAAAAAAAAAAAACGTGTTCAGACAAGCCGATGATCAATCACTCACTCAGTCAGTCACTTCTTAAGAAACAGCAGTGAAAAGGAGTGCAGAGAGGAGAAAATACGCTCTCACAACTATAAGCAGAAAGAGCATGTGAAAGGCTGTGGAAGCACCTGAGGAGATACTTCAGGTGTGTGAGGGGATTCCAAATAATAATTCCTTCATTTTCTCAATATTTGAAGCAGCCCAGTTGTTTTTTTCTAACCCCAATAGAATCATTGGGTCTAATCTGGTCACACACACTTATCCACCTTGTGAATTCATTGTTATTTTCCAAGGCTCAGTGATTGAGTTTGACACCTCTGGACTATCACTATATATTTTCTCATCCAAGAATTTGTCAAATAACTGAGGATGTTTCTGATTATGTGTCCTCACTCATAGATGTGTTAACAGACATGTAAACCTGCACAGCACGTATCTCCAGCTCGGCACCAATCCGCCCAACTTTCAATCAGATGCTGCTTTCACATCTAAACTCAGAGCACTCACACACATTACAATGTATTTAAATCCGTTTCAAACAGATTACTGTCAGGTGGAATTCAGGTTCAAACAGGCATATTGAGATTTGCTCTTGTTCCATGATCTCAAAGTGCCATAAGACCTAATATGTCTCAGCTTCCATCAAGACTACTATTTATCTCAATTTTCATTTAATCTCCGATGAAATTATTATGGTTTGATTTATTAAAAGTCATTATGAAACTATGAAATGAACAAATGCAGCTCAGTCATCTAATGGAGAACAGCGAAGTGAGCAGACATCAGCGGCTCCTCACTGCTTCTTGCAATAAAACGCAGCTCCAGTAAAAACTCTTCACACTGAAGTTTGGAGATTACCCGAAGTGAGAGGACCATTGTTCCCGCGAAGACGACTTGCTGTCAATTGCTGTCAAGCTTTTCAAGCGTCATTCTCTTTCAGTAGCACAAACACCTCCTGTATTGGGATGATGGCAGAAAGCAACGACCAAAAAAATCCCAGGCAGATAAAAAATCTGCATGTTATGTTATATACCAGCAGGCGGAACCGGAGATTACCGTGTTTGTTATGTGAGATAAATAACCCTTCCATAGACAAGAGTGCAACGAGAGACCAAACAGCTGCAGCAGCCAGATTAACGCACATACAGTACATGACTCCTCTGCTGCTAAATTGGATTAGTAATTGCAACTTTCATTCTGACAGGGAAAGTACATGACAGCCTCGAGCTCCTAATAACCTCTAAAAGTGCCCTCGCTGGATTAAGTGGTAAATATGGCAGATGAGACGGAAGCTGACAGACGCCTTTCTTTAATTGGCCGAGGAGAAATCATCACTCATTCACCCTTGTGTTACGCATAAAGGAGCTTCCTTTAGTGTAGGACAACTTAATGTGTCATATCTGGTATTTTTAATTTATTATACTGGCGGGAAAAAATGTTTTGTCTGTGCTGTCCCTCGACTCTGCAGACTGTGACATCTGACCTTATCTAAGCTGAAGCTCTCACTAACCACAAGGCTTCGATGACCACAGATCCAGTTACTTACAGACGCCTCAGTGAAGCTGTAATGAGGAACTGAAAATAGACCTTTCAAAGTAAAAGCATGCTGCTGGTCTTTACCAATTACCAACTACAATACATGTTAATTGCTCCCATGTTTTTTTTTATTTACATGTATTTGATGTTTAAATGTGACTTGTGCATTAATCTGTGATTGACAGGGGCTGAGGCTAATTAGCTGGTGAGAGATGAGAGAAAACAGCCTCTCTTGTCTTCTGTGCAGCACTGAACCGTGAAGACCTGCACATTCAGCTGAGTTCATAACGTTTTCAAAGACATCCATTCAAAGTGTGTGGATTTGAGCGGAGCTGGAAACCACACAAACTGGCCTGGTTAGCAGGATTTAGTGCAGCGGACCAGGTGGTGGCTCTGTTGATGGCATGTTGTGGAGCTCAGCAACAGTTGTGTTTTCTCCAATTAATTGTGAATGGCCACAATTCCAATTGGAATTAGTTACTTACACATAAGGAGGGATTGGTGGGTGTATAACAATATTTATTGAGGTTGGCAGCAGAGATGGATTTTGGTGGTTGGACTCCGTTGATGTGAAGCTTCTTCATTAAGTGTAGACCTACATGAAGACATCAGGCTCCCCAGAGTCTGGACGCTGGTGGTTGTTGATGGAAATTTTAAGATGAATGTTTGGAAATCCTGGACTGCGAGGTGGTGGGTTGTTCAGTGTGAAAGACAAAATTGCATTGATATATATATAAAAAACAGCTTCCAGGATCTGGCTAAAGGAAGGCGGTCAGATTTGGCGACATCAGAATTGTGCTCGAACTTGAACAGCATGGGAAAGCAGAGAAAATTAGACAGGAGGAAACAGCAGACATTCAACCCTGGATGAATAAAAGCAGAAAAAGACCTCCTTTATAAAACTTTCCCCAAAGCATAATTTCGCTGTTACAGCTGTAGGCGTGGGCGTTAAACAGCTTGCTGGCATCTTCAAATGAAGACTTTCCCTCTGTTTGCTTCACACAGAGAAATGCACACCTTCTCTGAATTCATGCGGCTGTTGGATTTATTTTGTGCATGTAATGCATAGGCTGGTCTAATTCCTCAGGTGTATTGATATTCCATCAGTGTTCAGCTGAGCAAACATTGGATTTCCATTTGTTTTCTTGTCGGGTTAAACAGGGTGAAGCTGCTCTCGAGTATTTTTAGTCCATATGTATATGAACATCAGCAATTGGTGCATTACTAAATTAACTGAGATTAAAATACGGACCTGTTTCACTAGAAAGCATCAACAGGGATATGAAAACATCTAAAAATATATATGAATAAATAAGTCTTTATCAAGATAAGAGCAGACAGATGGAGAAATTGCAGGTCGTTTCCCAGTAATTCCACTTCCAATAATGGTAGCGAGCCAGACACACAGACTGGGATTTAATGCTCAGGATGAAATTCTGGGCTCCTGGTGTGAAGTTCTGCCTCATCTATTCTGTGATGAATCCATCACCCGTTTCCTGGCTGCGCGCTGTCGTCTGAATTCATAAAAAGACAACATTAGCATAAATGTGCGAGTAGGAACTTTAAAGAGCTCTGACAGAGCGGTCCACCTTCCTCCAGTGGAAAAAAAAAAAATAAAAAAATCCCACAACATTTCTCCAGCGTGATCTCAGAAATCTTAAGTGTCGGCCAAGTCTCCATTGAAAATTACAGCGAGTGTGGACGCAGTGATATTTCTGTCCCGTCTCAGTAAATGAGCTGTTAATAATTCCTTTTCATGCTTTGTACCAATCCAACTTGATAGCACGGCATCCATAGACTCTATCAGCGGGCACAATGTGGCAGCATTAGTAACACTGGTGCAGAATTTCTCCCGGTCCAGTTTTTTCGCACTTGTGATGAGGCCTCCCACTGCTTCTCTTTAAAGCTGCATTTCCCAGCCATGAAGTCACTCTCAGTGGGAAAAAATCTTTTGCAAACCCACAGTGGAGCTCAGCGAAGATTTGAAGGACGGCTATTTCATGTCCTTTATCGTCAGTTTTCAGGCTGCTGATGCCCAGACAGTGAAGATTGTTTACTATTGGAGGCTGTGAAACATGTTATCAGGCAGCCTAATGGAGCATTCATAGAATTTATGCAATTACTCAGTGTCCCCGCGCACTCATCAAGCCGGCTCTACCTCCTCCTGATCAGGTTGCTGTAATGGGCCAGAGAGGCTGAAGACAGCATCCCTGTGTTATCTCTGAGCACGAGGACACTGTCCTCTGAGAGGATGTGGCTGCTGTTATCTCTGTCACCTGACACACACAAACCAGCTGCGATACATCACCCTGCTTTTATCATTGTGCTTCTCAAACATAGTGGCCAGATCTGGCCCATCGCAGCTGCGAACAACACATTATTGTTTTCACAAGCAAACAGCATCAGATAGCGGCGGCCGCCAGTTAGTGATTCATTACAAAAACATGGGAGCTTATCACCAAAAACAAAAACATAGAAGCTTATCATGGACAAGAAAGAAAATTGGAAAAGAGAAAATATGTCAGTGTTTACATGTATTCATTGACCTGATCTTGATCTGAGCTTTTATCAGATCGCAGGATACACACTTTTGTTTTTTTATTTCCACATGTGCCACATGAATGAGAGCAGCTGTGTGGAGCAGGCAAGTGTTAGAAAAAACAAAAAGATTCCATTTCTGTCCAGGAGCCGTTTCCGTGGAGGTTACAGTGTGTCCGTGAGATGATGGGTCATTAACGGCTGCTTTTTTTGATGCGTGCTGATGGCAGCCTCCACCTTCACAAGCAGGAAAACAACAGCGTCCTTCACCGTGGCCTCCACCCTCGAAAGCTCTGAGACAATGTTTTTGACTTTCACGGTCGTTCCAGAAGTCGACAAAGTATTTAATTTTCCTTTACAATGGCATACAGCTGAAAACCAAAGCCACAGTGTTATTCCAAGTGAAACTGGTGTCAGAACTGACCACATCCTACCCACATCAGAGTCCACACAATATTCAACATTCAACCAGGACATGTTTGTAAATTATTATTATTACAATATTGGATTTGACCAATAGAAGCTTTCTGAGCTCAAGTGTGAAAAGGCACTTTACTGCTATTTATTTTTGAGTTACTGTTTGCCTGTTTCTGCTGCTGTAACAACTAAATTTCCCCTAAGGGGGATCAATAAAACTTATCTTATCTTATCTTAAAAGGAAAAAAAATGTAAATAAACCCCACCTGGAAGAAAACGATGAATAAATGAAAGGTGCAGATTAGAGGTGTTGCATCATCACACTATGCAGCAGCACTTTAGTGTCATGATGGTTCCTTTCACGATTGTCACGTGTCACCTTTATATATGTGAGTAACGTCTGAGACATGACGGCGCTCTTCACTCTAACTGTATGAGTTTTATTTCTTTATCAGTCCCACAATGGGGAAATTGACTTTTTTTTGAAAGTTGCCATATTGTTGCATGGTAACAGACGCTAATCGGGCTGTAGTTAGGCATTGACAAGGCTATTATGAGAAAATGAAACACTTAGCTGTTGCTGCTATTTTGAGCAATTAATGCACCTTGGGTTATTCTCTGTGGATAACGTGACGGGAGCACGGTGCTGCGCCTCCGCTGTGTGCTGCGTTACTCGCTCCAACCTGAGCAGACACAGCTGTGCAGGCGCAGATGTTCACACTGGGAATATAGTCCTCGTGTGACAAGTTAGCTTTCTCATATACGCAGTGATTAAAAAACAGCAATGCCTCATATTTCATGAGCACTATGAGGCATTGGACTTCACACTACTTTAACAAGGTTTGCTATTCGTCACCTGGTAATTCAGTATATCAGAGCGAGCATTGGTAGAAGGACAGGCTGCTGCATGGGCTGCGTGCCATCGAGGATGTTCACTTGACTTTTCTCCTTTAAAGTCGCAGACATTCAAAGATGCCTCTGGATCTCAGTGATGCAGACTGCGGCGGAACAGTCTGACTCTCACGGCTTCCTGCATTAGTGAAGGAGCGGAGAGGTCAAATGGATTTATCCACATTCCTGGACGATGGTTTGGATGTGAAAGACTGGGTGAACATGGCCTTCATCGCGGGGACACACAGCCACGGTCATGAAACTGCACTCGTTCATCCACAGGAAGTCAACAATGCCACAGAGGTTGGGTGTTCACGGTAAACTAATGACACTTTGAACAGTTGGTGGGATGTCTCCCTCGGGCTGAACACAGTCCCTGTGTTTTCCCTTGCTGTCACTCTTGCCGGTTCATGAAGTACACCTAACTAAATCTTCCACAGCATAACACAACCACAGACTGTATAAAATATGGACGTAGTGTCCGTGACGTCACCCATAGGTTTCTGAAGAGCAAAAATGAAGCAAATCGTAGTGCGTAGCCATCTTGGTAGCTTACCTCCGGTTACTCCAAATATGGACAAAGAGGTGGAGCGAGGGCGGAGCTGAGGCGGGTCCAATGAACGCTATTGGCTGAAAAAAGCTGCTTTATTGGAAATAATCAAACTAGCTACGGCTAACCAGCTAGGTTAAATGCTAAATATCGTTGCTAGCCGGCTAACCCCACGACAATCTCTTTCCCAAACTCAGTGACTAGAATTAGCCGGGGTGACGCCCTTTAGACCGTCAGTGGCTAGTTGTCAATCAAAGTGGCGCCACTTAGATTGACAGCTATGAATTGTGCATAATGATGTATGCTGTATATTTTAAACGAACGCCTTATAAAAAAATTCGCCCCCCCCCAGAGTTGTCATGGAGTAGAAAAACAGCTTATGAGACTAGAGCCATGTTTTGAACCAGACTGTAAATATGTTTTTTTCTGTCGTAAAATCGGACATTTTAACATGGAGCTCAAATGTAATTGACTCCCTTCTGCTGCCTGCTCTAGTGGTTATTCGAGGAACTGCAGCTTTTTTGCACTTCTACATTGGCTTCATTTTTCAGTGCCGGAGGTTGCCGCTTGAACACAACAGTGGTGCAGTAATTCCCAGCTATTGACTGCTTTGTATTTGTTATAATGACAGTTGCTTATAATGTTCTGCCCACTCTCTTTGTGTCAGTGAGAGCAGGCTTAAATATCAGAGACATCTCATATAATGCGATATAATTCAGCAGCTACTCAAACATCCTTCAAAATGGCCG
This sequence comes from Centropyge bicolor, assembly GCA_037975185.1. Lineage (NCBI taxonomy): Eukaryota > Metazoa > Chordata > Actinopteri > Pomacanthidae > Centropyge > Centropyge bicolor. The sequence goes on along the minus strand of JBBMOC010000197.1, from coordinate 176,440 downwards.
TAAAGTTGAATCAACACCTCTCATCTAAACTTTATTTATAACTTCTTGAAAGAGGGCCTCATTGAGTTGCTGTTGCATCAGACTGTATTAGCTCATAAACTGGTTTTATGTTGTTGTAATTTGTGCCCTAGTTTGCTGTAATCTACGTGACAGCTCTGTGTATCTACACCCTGATGAATATTTCTGCATGAGGCCTGTATGATTAATCTGGAAACAACAAAATGGAATAAAATGATGTTGTATTTTTATATCATTAAAGTTTTTATTTCTTTAAACATATATAAACAGACAGTATGGTTTTCAATTACAACACATCTAAAGGCCTGTCATAGATACAAAATATAAAACAACCAAAGTAGATATTCAACACTTATACTAACAATGATGTTGTATTTTTAAAAAAAATAATAATAAAAAAAGAAAAAGGAAAGAAAAGAAAAAAGAAAAAAGTTTAAAAAAAATTGCTTTACCACTTAAGTTCTTGTTGAACATAAGAAAAATAAGTAGCAAACTTTTGTGAAGTAACATGACACAGTGGATTCGTTTTTCTTCCTGTCTTCCCCACAATATTTTGTCCAGTTAAATAGCAGAAAAGTGCATAAAAAGAGATCATACAAAAAACATTCAAAGTGTACTGTTGTCTTAGAATAATGTCCTTTTTTTTTTTACATTTTGTCTTGTCTGCTCTCCCAAAACAGTCCCTTCATTTTTTCCGTGGAGAACTATTTTTCCCCATTTGCAGAAAGAAAGAAAAAAGCCCCACGATCAGTTCACCCATATACATTTCTATACTTGAGCCTAACTTATCCTTTGAGTGTAATTTACCCCTATGAATGGCTCTGTTTCCATGTGACAATAACTTTTTCCTTGGGAAACAAATAACATAACGAGGGAAGCTGCCCACACACTGAGGCGGACTTTTCCTCCAGTCTTGCACTTCTTCCAATTAAGGGGAATCTCAATGCTACAGCATATGATGATAGATTAGAAAGTAGAGCGTGTCCAACTTTGTGGCAACAGTTTGGAGACGGCCCTGTGCTGTTTCAACATGACAGCCGTCCTGTGTGTAAACCTGGGCCCATGAAGAAATAGTTCTCCTACATTGCTGTGGAAGAACTTACCTGGCATGTGCATGAGTGTGCTGCAGGTCAGGGTCAGGGTCTTCTACCCCTGACCTGCTGAGATGCTCCTGCAGCATGCTGGATATCCTTTGAATCAGTACTGTGAGTGATAATCAGGACAGTGATTGGCTTCTGCTGCTGTCACATCCTGAGTGATTTACAACATGCTTGGTGGATTTCATTATGATCGCACATATATAATGATATCACATAAGAATGTGTCATTATAAAACAGAACTTTAGAGACAGGATTTATGATTTATTAACACTACTTCAGCTGTGAAAACATTTTTTCCCCAGCTCATGCGTATGTCCTTGTTTGGATATAGCTGATGGATATAATTAGGATTTTGAGACATGTCTCGACAGAAAATGAAAAACCTGTCTTCACATTCATATGAATTAATTAGATCTATGAAACACAATAATAAATGAGTGCATCAGTATTCCAACACTGAATCAATATTTAGAGTCATCTTTGGCAGGTAAAGCCTTGAGTTCATGTGTTAAATTGTTTTACAGCTTTGCACATTTGAACAATGCATTTTCTCTCCATTCTTCTTTAAGTGAGGGATAATGAGGACTGTGATTGAAGAATTGAAGTCCTGCCACTGAGTTGTATTGGGGTCTGGGCTTTAACTTGGCGTCTCCAAGGCATTGACATTGTTGTTTTGGAGCCATTTCTGTGCGCCTTTCTTTCGGGCACTTGCTGTAAAAATAAATCTTCTCCCTTGTGGTAGATCTCTGTCAGACTGCAGCAGGTTTTCCTTCCATTTTTTTTTTTTTTTTTTTTGTCTGCATTTTACTGCATTCATTCACCCACCTTCACAATTGCTCTAGTGCTTGCAGCAGGGAAGTGTCACCTCAGCACGACGGTGCCTTTCTACAGCTTCATTGTGAGGATGTGGTTTTTCTTTGAAGGCTTCACTATGCACTTAACAAACTAGGTTATCAGCATGTTAACATCTGAGTCTAAGGGCAAAAGTGATTAAACTATTTGTCCACACTTGAAGGCGAGGAAAAAAAAAGCCTGGCACTATAGAGAGTGGTGAGAGCCAATCACACACATGGGGATAATGGTGCACAGGTTTGGACAGTCCTGTATGGCTTTCATACACCTGCACTCAGTTGTTGTGCATGCAAAAGTGCAAAAGTGATGGGAGTAGTTCTGCTAAGAATAAAGACTGGAAGCTTGAGTGATAATTGGCGTAGCTGGAGCTGCTTTCAGGGTGAATGACGGCTAATTTGAGTGTAATTTTAGTCTATGTTAAGCTGCTGTCATCACGGGACAGAGAGGGTATTTTCACAGATCGCTCCCTGACATAGTTGCACTGCAGGAGGTGAAAAGATTACGTATGCTTGTTGAGTAGAGTGCATTTACACCCTTTTTTCAACTTATCATAAACCATCTTCCACGGTGGTTTGAACAATCCCATTCCAATTAATTTTGAATGCCTCTTGAATATGTTTTTCTTTTTTTTCTTTTTTTTTTTGATAGCCAGGTGATCAAAAGACTGAATGGGGTCTTTGTGATCACCCTCACTATCTTCTCACACACTCAGCAAGTAAAAAAAAGAAAGAAAGAAAGAAAATCAAACTGTCAGGTGCTCCTCGACTTTTCCACTTTCATTCATTTCATTCCTCTATCAAAATGCCTTACATAGCATGTGAGCAATTAAAATTGAAATTAAACCAGAGCAATAACTGTCTTGTCATTTTTAACTATGCTTTGGGACTGAACTGATTCCATTAAACAATCTTGTTCTCAGTAGCACTCCCTTGTTTACTCCCCACTCATTAATTGATTAATTGAGCCTTGCTGCTCTAACAATAACTGTTTGAATAGAGCCATTATAACCATTAACCCATTCTTCAAAAGTTCAGGGTTTTTTGGCATGTTGCTATTAGGTGGTATTGTATGGTACAGTGGCATGTACATAAAACCAAACCAGCACAGCAGAAAGTAATATGTCACTCATTCATTACCTCCGCCTGCGTTGGTTTGTCTGTTTGCTTGTTTGTTTGTTTGCTTGTTTGTTTTTCTGTTTGTCTGTTTGTTTGTTTGCAACATAACTCAAAATGTTATGGACAGATTTTGATTAAATTTTCTGGAAATATCCTTTCTGGGACAAGGAACAAATGATTAAAATTTGGAGGTGATCCGGAAAACCGCCATTACGGAAATGTTGATTTTCGGGTATAACTATTAAACTAAAAATGATATCAATGTGATTCCAATTGCTAAGGGTCTGTTTTTATGGTCCAGGAATCCATTGAAATAGATCAATCAAAGGTAGGACTAATATTTTGGGGTGTCAGTCACAATAAGCTGGGGGAGCTGTGCTGGAGGTCTGCGCTCTCCCAGTGCTTTTCTAGTTCATTTATAGTACAGTGTGGAGGATGAGCTGGAGTAGAGCAGTGTCACAGCCAGAGGAGAGGAGCTGTAGTTTGGTGGTACAGCACTGAATACTTCTGTATCACTTGCCAGGTGTGTTGTATTTTAGTACCAGGCCGGCATCTCACCTCACCTCACTGATATCACTGATGCTCCGTTGATGGGTGCAAATGATGTTGTGTGCAGGTTTTAATCACCAGCTGCAGAGAACTCCTCCACACAACAAATCAACAATGCTAAGTGCTAAATATGCAGTCACTTAGAATAAACTGAGACAAACACATAGACACATACATTGCAAAAACGCTGTATTAAAAGAAAGTGGACATATTAGTCAAACTACAGTTTGTAAGTGTAACTCCACTAAAGGCACATGAGCTCTATCTACTGGCAGTAAAGCCCTTTTCTGTATATTACTGATGTCTGCATTTATTGGTATTCTCCTGTACATTTTAGTCGCCCAGATTATGATGAGCCTAAACATTTCAGGAAAACATGGAAACACTGAAATTACAGCTCACATCTAAATGGTTTGCACAGTACTTGACACTCATTGATTAATATGCACCAGTTTGATAAATGGCCACAAACCCTAAGGGGAACTGGACATAAAAACAAGTTAAAATGAGAACAAAGAAACAAAGCTGTCAAGTCAAGATTTATTTATAAAGTAGAGGCCTTTATCACAAGGCGTATCTCAAAGGACTTCAGAGAGAACAAGCCTGCCTAGATCTGATTAAAGTTGTGAAACTGTGAATGAACAATAAAGGAAAGAAAGGACTCGAGAAAGTTCCTTTTTGAAGGATGTGATGTCAGGCTATGTTTAGTAACACGGAGTCTGTATATAAGTTCATACTCAAAATTAACAGACGGGCCGGAGGCGTTTTCTAGCCGTTGGCTTTGTCGGGAATAGAACCAGATTGCTGCCATATTATGTTTTAACACCTATGAACACTATTCACCATTCCTTCACCAGGACAGATGGAGCTGAGCACACCTCACCTCACAGTTCTAGGGGATATGTATTGGCACCTCCAACCATTTCGCGTATCCTTTCTCATGCCACCTATTTTATCAACATTTTCAACCGTGTCATTTTATGGGTAATATTTCTACAGATTACATGGGAGATGCACTAAAAATCCAACCATTTAATAATATAGATGAAAATCATCAACTACAGACCCAATTAGCACTCAGTGTTTTACGGTATAATAATATACCTTAAATAAGTTGCAGGAAGACATCATATGCCTGTAACAAAATATAAAACAGTCAAAGCATTTTGCATTGGCTACGTAAAAAAAAAAACAGGTATTTGATGTGATGTCCACACATCAAGTCTTAGGAGGTCAATGTTTTCATTAACTTAATCAACTCATTTATGTCTGGTATATCTATATGGCAAAGTTAGATTCTAGTTGAAGATAAGATGTGATAAGATAAGATAAGATAAGATAAGATAAGATAAGATAAACCTTGAGGGGAAATTTGAAGACTCAGCTATTCCTAGGTAGGCTCTAACTCATTCAGATCTAATAGGAAAAGTAAAGGAGAAGATCTAATTATTTATGTTAAGAATTTATGTTAAGAACTGCTTCATTGTACATCTACTGTACTCTTCGTAAGTAGTATAAGCTTAACTGCAGGCAGACACACATAATCGCTTACTCTCTTTTTTGTCCTCAAAAGTGGAAATTTGTTTCATCTGAGTGTGCATTATGCATGCCTCCAAACACATGCAGATACATCCTTACAGTACATGCAGCTGTGGACATAGGAGAATTCTGAACTTTGGCATTCATCACTTCATTCTTTTTTTTTTTCAACCAGTGGAAATCTAAGACTGTTGACAAAAATCAACATGATTAGATCTCTGTCTAATAAACCCCATAATTACTCGGCCTCTGTCCTTGCTCTGGGTATGACTTTGCAGTAGTTTAGAAATCCAAAACTCACCAATATTTATTATGAACAGAAAATTGAAACCCTTAAACAACAAGGATTTGTCTTTACCTTCACTGCTGACAAAACGAATTGACTTAAAAAACAGATGAACCCTGGTGTTCTGCTGAACTTTGCCATTTGTACAAGAAATAAACAACACTGACAAACTAAACTTTGACAGCAGAGGAACCAAGTCATCACTGTGATGAAGAAAGCCTGTCTATTACCCATCATCCTTCTGAAAATGCAACGCTAATGAACCACATCCTGGAAAATCCTCCACGTTGCTCTCACCAGCAGCTCATGGTGGAATCATATCAACGGTTTGATGGCTTCTCGAAGCTCGGTGTTAACACATCACAGCGTCTTTCTTGTTCTCCCTTCAAGTCTAATAGCAGATTTTCATTCAGACCTGTCACATACGCAGAGTTTTTATATGATGCAGAGGACCCCCTGACCCCCTGCATGATACCATCTGCCGATTTAGAAAAATATTAGATCCAATTAGATATCAGGTCCGCCCCGGCTGGCAAAATTCCCTCAGTATGAAAAAACACTCTGTTGAAAAGTTTTAAAAAAAAAAATCACATTTGAATTAATTGAGCAAAGAACAAATTACGCTAAAACTGACTATTAGGCTTCCCATAATGAGCAGTATAATAAAAAGTGGGAAAGCCGTGCAAGCAATAGACGGCTGTTGTATTTGTTCAGTTTATTTGTGACAGTCACACAACATGATAATGTACATCTTACAAAATAAAGAACAGTTCATGTGAGACTGAAACAGGCAGAAGCAGAAAGCTTGTATGCCTAAAATATACTGTACATTTACATCGAATATAAGTTACCTCATAATGTACATTTGAGACTAATGAAATATAGAAAATATACAATGAGTGACCTTCATAAAGAAAACAAATTCATTCATTTACATATCTCTCAAAAATAGACTTGGAGATCATCTTTTTAAACATGAATAATGAATTACAGTTTTTCATATGCTTACTCATTTTATTCCATAATTGAGCCCCCAAAAGACAAGCATCTTTGTTTAAACCCTTTTCTGTCTTTTGGCACTATAAACCTACAATCATCTCTTACATTTTATTTAGTTTGCTGAAGTTTAAAATATTTTTGGACACCTTCTGGAAGAGTAATTTGTTTAGCTTTAAATATAATTTGAATTGTTTTATAATACAGTCGGTCTTCAAATTTCATAAGGTTTGATTTAACAAATAATGGATATGGTCAAAATATCCAGCTTTATTTATCAGGCGTATGGCACGTTTCTGTTATAAAACAATATCATTAAGTGTGGTCTTAAAAGTACCACCCCATAGCTCGACACAATAAGTCATGTATGGGAGTATTTGCATCCTTACTACAAGGAGGAATGGGTTTCGTTGTCTTCTTTCTGGCTGATGTTCAGCTCTAGCTTCTTTTTAAGACAATGTTAACAGTAAATTGAAATCAAAAAGGTTTTCAGCCCTGCGTAGTGTCTGCAGGTAGTTACTTCCATACTGCTCCAACAACAGGGGCGGGATGCATGAGAGGAACAAAATGGGGCTCGAGCTGATGTCAACCACAGCATCTTCACCAGGATGATGTCAGAAATGCCATTAAATTATTGATCAGTGCTGCGGACAAGACAGTACTATTAGAGTATACAGGAAGAGAACAGGTGCTGTTTTGATTCACTGATTCCAGCCCCCGAAGCTGTATGTCAATAATCTGGAAAGCTCTAAGTGAGACTGTGGAAACATTGACTGATCACTATAGATACAGTCAATTAGGAAAATAGAACATGGAAGCATGTCTGTTCTGACAGACAGAAACGATGTAAGACTCCAGAGCAAGACTGGCTCTTAAATTTACATTATAAACTACTATGTTTCTTGTCCAATACACATTGGAGGAAGCATAATTGCCTCCTGGATCATGTTCAGCGGCACAATTTTTTGATTCTGGGGTGTGTTATGTTGTAAGTAGCTGGACCACGGTGTGTGTCCTGCCCCATGAGTGTTTCAGTTCAGACTGTTGAAACACTGGAAGGTTTAAGGAAAGACCGTAGTTTGGGATAAATATGGAAAACACATCCTGACTCCTACACATATATGAGCCTAAACATAACCATAAAAACAATTAATTTAAATATTTTTCACTATACTATTCACTCTTCAACTGTAATATCTTTTATGAATGGATTTATAACTGAACACTGTTTTATTAACATCCATATCCATTTAAGTTTTCAATTTCCATCCTGAAGTCAATCCCACTGAGCTTTACTCAAAAAGGGAACATCTGGAATTACCCAACCTGTCCCTGTTACATAATGTCTTATACATTATTCAGTCCAAAAACTTTTTTCTACCACTCTTAACTTAACTGACTTCCCTTCTACGCCACATACATTCCAGCTGTGCCAGCACTTAACAAACTGAATGAAAGTCTCAAAATACACATACTCTAAAACTGTAACCCACAATTCAAACATCAAATAAATCCAAAAAAATTATCATAATAATTCAAGTGTCAGTCCAACACAAAAATATGCACATAATAACAAACTCTTACAATAGTTTTAGATGTGACGAGTGGATATTGAAGGGAAAACTAATATTGAAGGTTTTCATTCCTTGTTCATTAAAAACATGTTTTGTTCTGTTGATAATAAATGTAATCTGCAAACATTATATTATATATATGTTGCAAAATATATGTTGATAATGATGATTTTTGGGAGACTTGGTGACAGAAAAACAGCTGGTGTCATGGAGTGAACACTGATGAGTGAACGCAGTATCCTCCGTTGCCATGGTCTCAAAATTCCTATAAACTCATGTTGGAATATACATCCACGAAGCGTGTTGACCGCGCTCCTCTCTATACCGTCTCCAGCTCTATAGCATCACAGCCGTGCAGAACAAAGCGCTGTCTGTGGCTGCCGTTGATTGGCACACTCTCTCCTCCCTGCAGTTATCTGATCTCACAGGCCAGGCTCTAACCGACAGCCAGTCAGCACCGGCAGAGGAGGAATCGGCAAAAACCCAACCACTTTGTCATCCAAGACGCCTCTCTCAACTTCTTCATCTTAATCACATCTTGTAGCTGGCGTCGGCGTTTCTGATAGCAGATTAAAGATTCGGCACACATTCGCCGCCATTTAGCACACCGCTAAACACACAGAGATCAGAGCACTGGTCAGCTCTGCAGAGGGAGCCTCGGATGCTTTGCCATACCTTGATGAGAAAATGTGATCATTAAGTGCGTTTATGCAAATGAAGCTGCTTTGTTAGAGTAATGGCAGGCAGAGATCTGCAGCAGCATAATCAGGCATGTAAGGTCATGAGAAATGATGGAGCAGCAGTTCTCTCTCTCTCCTTCCTCCAGCGGAGGATGGAGTGTGCCACCTGGCTCATCTATCACAGCTGGAACTGCTGAGACGGTGAGGGCTGCCAATAAACAATCCTCACAAAAATGGAGCACACAGAAAATGCAGTTAGAAGCAGAGCGAGGGTCTCTGTGGACCCCGGAGCGTCCCATGTGCAGCTGTGAATGCACTGCAGTCACTGGCAGGGCTGGACATGCACGGCAGCCGTCGTGTTTTCAGCTGGATCAAATAATGTTTTTAGGTTGAAAACTACACACTGTATGGTCAAAGATATGTGGACTTTCATTTGAGTATTGTTGGCGTGAGGCTGTGTTTGTTCCAGCTCCTTTTGTTCTACTGAGGAGAAATCCTAACGCTCCAGCACACGATGAGATTTCAGACAACAGCCTGACTCTGAGGCCAACGTTCGGGAGAGACTCTGCCCTGTTTCCACTTGACAGGAGGCAAGAACCAGGGTCATGAATGGTTTTCTGAGTTTGGTGCAGAAGAACTTAAATGGCCTCTGAGGGGCCCGATCTAAAGCCCACTGACGCCCAGACCTTATCTCCCAACACCAGTACCCAACCTCACCGAGACTCTCGTGGCCAAATGAGAGCAAATCTTGTCAAAAGCCTGAAACTAAAGAGCAGAGGCTGTTGAAGCTGCAGATGAGTTCTCTGCTTTTGGAATGAGATGTTAAGCCAGAGATACTCATTGCATGGCTCGCAAGCCACATGCGGCTCCTCAAGCTTTAATTGGTCACTCGCATGTTAGCTTATAACAATATGTTAACACAGCCAATAGATTTTTTCAAATGTGCTACATAAACATAAAGTGAACACTGCACTACAAAAACATCTGCATCATACTTCTCCCTTCACCTTAATTATTAAGAGAAGTATTAGTTAAGGATGAATTAATGGTGTTTCCTAAAGGGGGCACTGTCAAATCTGGCAACGCAGCCCGTGTACGGCACTGTTTTACACCATCACACTTGACCGCAGTGCAAGCTTGCAGCTAGGCTAGCTTAGCTCCGCTAGCCGGCACAAAATGGATCGATTTTTAATAAAAAAGGAGCAAAAACCAGACGGACAGACACTCAGTGTTGTAACGAATAGTGAGGAAAAACAGTCTGAGGAAGCAGCAAATGAAAGTCAACATGAGGACGACGGAGAGAGGACGAGCAGGCAAACGTCAGGTGTTCCCAGTAAAAAACTAAAGGTACGAAGCAGAGAAAACAAAGGAGAGAAACAGACTGACCCATGCTGATCTTGAATGCCTCACTGTGTTTGCAACAAACTACAAATACAACATAAAGAAAGTGAAGGACAGGCATGCCAGCTGCTGCTCATCACAGTATAAGGTAAATATGGTGTTAATTGAAAATGTATTGGCTGTGTTGATTTTTTTTTGTGGGATGTCCAATTTAAAAGTAGAAATGCACATTTGCAAAAGTGACTTGGTATGTTGTTGTAAAAGTGGCTCTTCCCTTGGTTTTGCTCTGCCAATGTGGCTCTTGTGAAAAGAATAGTGAGGATCACTGTGTTAAGCCATCACATACAGTAACGGGTGTGTTTGGGTGCACACGTAATTATGGCCATGTTCTATTATTTATGTAGTTGTCAGTTACTGCGTTGCAAATTATTATTAGAGGGATATTCTGTAATTATCTGTAATAATGATTACAGCTAATTTACAGATTAACCCTTGTCTGTGAAATACTGACAATGACTATGATAAATAAAGCACTGTGCCAACTGAGGAATAGAAATATGTTCAACAGAATGTAACCCACTCCGAACTTATTACCAAACATGAAATGACTTAAGGATTAAAAACAAGATGGGATAAAGTAAGGCACATGCAGTTTAGTCAGTCTTAAGGTGGAATAACACTCCTCCTGGCTGCATGTGTGCAAACATGAGAGCTTGCTCAGATGCATCTGCTTGGCTTTTTCTTGCACTTGTATGTTTACATTGGTTTTCAGTCTTTGTGTGGCGCCCGCCTCCCGACAGACGTAGAATCAATAAATAACTTCCTCTGCTCCTCTCTGGGCCTCTGCCACCTACGGTTACCCATAAAGCCCTTCTCTGCGTAGGTTCGCAGAGGCATTAATGTCTATCTTTGGAATTCCATTCTTAATACCAGCTTTAGGCTCACACTGACATACAATTTGCTAAATAACAAATGATGCTTGAGCTAATGGATGTAAGAGAAACATAGCAGAGCTGCAGCATGTGTTGATCTTAAACAATGTTTCACAATCTACAGATGAGAAGACAGATGAAATCTCCTCATCGTTATCACCTTCATCATCTCGCAGCAGTTACGGTGTTAACGCCAGAATGGCACCACTTCAACTACGTCTCAGTCTCACCTTGAAATATCCAAATGTTCCCTCCACTGTCACTCTGCTCTACTTAGCCACTCTCACATAGCCTGTTGCCATATTCTCAGGAGGAGGTTTCGGTAACCATTGAAGTAATGGATACGCTTCCTCCCATAACACAACTGGGACATCCATCCCATCAGAACACTATGAAATAGGAGGACATTGTGCACCGCATGCATCCCAGAAAAATTCACTTCCCACTGCTCCATAGAGAATAACTGATGGTGGAGATCCTTTTTTTCGTCTCAGATCAGTTATGTTTTGCATAGAAAGTCTTGGAAAGTGAGCTGGTTAGCAAACACAGTGCCACTTTCTCATCAGCAAAACACCAGTCAGAGAAGCTTTTAACACAATCCCCATCAGCTGTCTCTCAACACTCGGCATCTCTATGCAACAGAAGTCTTTAGACAAGTAGCAAAGCTGCTGCTGCAGGTCAATGCCTTTAAATTATAGATGACCTCGTTAATTGATTTTGCAGGAGAGTGTCAGGAGTGTGTCTGGTTACGTCTGGTGTTCAGGTACTTCTTTGGTGTCTGATTCTCACAGCTTTTTTAAAAGTTGTGTTGTGTATTTACTTGTGTACCACATAGTACTCCATATACAAACCCTTTATCATTTTTACAGTATTTACAGCATTTCATTATTTGATTTTGTAAATAACTGAGCTGAATCATCCATGATAAAAAAAATTCAGCTTCTTTAGTTAAATACAAGTCAAAAGTTCAAAGGTGCAGTTTAAGAATAGTGTTAAAGGAAGACTTCAAATCCAGTAAAACGGATGGGTATATTTTCGTCTTCATTCCCAGCTTCTGTGTCACTGTCCTCCACTTTCCAATGATCCTGGACCTCCTCCCCTTCACAGATGCCTATTACATCATATCTGGCCAATAACCTTTTTCTCACATTCCATTAACCAATCAGTTGTTAGGTGCTGCTCTATAAATATCTTTGCGATCCTTTCTCACGGAGCAGCTTTAGCACAACCCCCCCCCATCACCACCATGATCTTCTCATTGAGATTCATCTGAGAGGTTCAATTTTCCACCTACTGGCTTTACTCCGCCACCACCTGTGGATAAACTCCGGGGAATCCTGTTCTTTTTTTTTTTTTTTTTTTCTTAAGCAATTTGCAAAAACGCTATATGGTTTAATTGCCTGAACCTTTATGTGCCATAACATTATTTCAACCAGGAGAGACGAGTATGTGAAGGAAGATAATTTATTACAACAAAAGACATTGATGGTGATATTGATAACAGAACTTGACAGAGGGTCTTTGGCGTTTTGGACTCTGGGGGGAGACGACTTGATTGAAGATTCTCTATCCGAGCCGACGCAGGATAAATCCCCCCCAGAGACCTGGCACTGGTGGTGGTAATTGGAGGCTGAGAAGCTGGATGGGTGATTCGATTTCGATTCACTTCAATCTTATTTGAATAGAACCAAATCACAACAAAAGTCATCTCAAGGCACTTTACATACAGACCATACTCTTTAAGAGTTACTGACAGAGACCCAACAGTTCCCATCATGAGCAGCACTTGGCGACGGTGGCGAGGAAAAACCTCCTTTTAACAGGCAGAAACCTCGGACAGAACCAGGCTCAGTGATGGACAGTCATCTGCCACGACTGGTTGGGTTGGAGAGAGACTCTGCAGCTTCGGTGACACGTGTGCTCTTAGATGAGGAAAGGGTGACTGCCTCCTGAGCCCAGACAGGGATCTGATCCCTGAGCCCAGACAGGGATCTGATTCCATGGGAGAGGGAGAAGAAGATGACGATACTTCCAAGGCGAGGCGGTGATGGGGAGGTGGAGGGGCGAGCAGATCACCGGCATGAAAGAGCTCGGGCAGAGACAGATCATATTTTAAAAGAAAAACACGAAGATGATAGGTTAACAATGGGGGTGTGGCACCGTGCTATTGGGTGGAAGCGAACAGCTGGATAGACAGCTGATTACAGGTGACAGCCCCGAGCACTAACAGCTGGAAATGAGCCTGAGCATGTGCAGTAGGAAAGATGAGGAACAGCTTCATGTGACGTTTTAAGGCTTTAGTGGAACCCAGGAGCAGACTCGGACAACAATTTGGTGAAAAGGGATTTTATTGTTGAAGTCCTGAAGAAAGGCTGGCTGGTATTCTGGTGGTGCAGTTTGTGGTGGGCTTGGAGAGAGATCGGGGAGGTGAGTGAGTCCAGGTGTCCAGGTGACGTCAGAGGCTGGGCGGTGGAGGAGCTGGGGCGGCTGCCTGGAGGCACACAGGCCACTGGAAACAGTCTGGCAGCTTGCAGGAGGATGAGCCGGGCTAAGAAGCTGCTGGTGATTAGCAATGGAGCACAGGTGTTCCTGCCGAGGACCCCAGCACCTGGAGACCACGCCCCCCAGCCTCTGGAACAGAGCCTGAACACAAAGCAACACCACCAAAGAAAACACACTAATGCAAAAACACTGGAGTATAAATTCCCTCAAAACACAAAAAACACAGCTAGAATCACAGCAAAACCCAGAACCATGACACAATAATTATTTTTTTAATATCCTCTTCCTAATTGATCTCTCTTTATTGAAAATGATTGAGGAACCATTTTATCTTTCACTAAAAGACGCCTGTCACCTGGAATTTATTTTTGTAAAACCTCACACTGCTTCTCTTTCAAATAAATGCTGTGTTGTTACTTTAACCTTTTCCCACTAACCTTAGCTGGTTACATCACATAGGACAAGTTTCCATTAAGCTCCGTCTCGGTTACTGTGACTATGCTAATGCGAGCTCACATGTGAGGTGTTGTTTTTGTAGTGAGAATGACTCACCATCCTCTGTCATTCTCATCGTCAGACTCTCTCCAGCAGACGGGCCCCGCTCACCTCTTCCTTTGATGATCACTCACCTCCGGACGGTCGGTTTCAATGCCAGGCAGCAGAGGCTCCTCACACCTGTTGGTTTCAATGAGTTCCCCCCACAATCATGACTTGACCTTTTCAGTCAAAGCTGTGTTTTAGGTCGTGCAGCTCACTGTCATCATCATCTTAACCTGACATAGTACTCCTCTCTCTCAAACCTCTCAGAAGCATTGCTGCCTCTCCCAGCAGTGCCTCAAAGACTTGCCAGCTCTACAAAAACAGGATCCAGAGTTGTTTTGATCCTCACTCTGTCAGTCTTTTTTGTTGTTGTTGCTGTTACAAAGGGGGTGTTATGGTTAAGCTTTGTTTCTGAACAATTTTTCATCCTGTTATTGCTCTGCAGCAGACCCATATACTGTAAATTAGAATTGAACTCTTTGCCAGGTTTCCATTCATCTAGATATGGATATTTATAGTTCTAAATCGTGTGGTTGACCTTTTGACCTTTGTCTAGCAACATCATTAAAAAAAAAAACTTTTCCTTGACCAAAATATGCCTCTGAATAATAAAAATTCACCGCTCAGTTATTATCCAGAGATGTCACTGGGATTTGTTTGCAGGTTTTGCAGGAGTCATTACAGTCGATGCCACTTGCATCACCTGACCACCACCAATGTTAATGTCCCATCTATGTCTCTGAAGGGGAGCTCTGTTAAGCTGCTGTTTACATGGCTTTATCCTCTTAAATGAATTGAAGCCTGCATTTTTGTTTTCCTGTGACGTCTCTCTCCAAAAATGAAATGAGTCTCCTGACACCTTTTTCCTTTCCTCCCCATCATCAGGGCAAAGTTTTCACGATCAGAATCAAAAGAGTGCATTGAAATGATGTATATAAGCAGCTAATTTGCTGGAGCAAGTATGTTATGAGAGACGCATAATGCTGACCGAGTTGCTTTTTCTATTAACATAATGAGGAAACGTTGTTAATTAACATACCTGGCAGTTAATGAAAATGTTGATACAGAATGTAAGAATGTAAAATCAGTCAAATGTCCACTGACAACTTCTTTATAGATGGTTTCCAACAAAACAGACAGCCTTGCAATAAACTATTCTCTTGCAGTGATGACACCATTAATTATCTTCTTTTATAGTTATGTTGAGGCACCCATGGCACACGTTAATGTTAGTGTTAGTGTCGGTTAGGCTGGTTAGACTAGGTAAAGGTCATGTTCTGTTCAATAGAAAAAAAGTCAGCAGTGACTCAAAACATAATATTGTATGATATTATTTCAACCATGAGGGACGAGCACATGAAGAAAGATCATTTACTACAGCAAGTGACACTGACGATGATATTATACTGAAATTTGACAGAGAGTCTTTGGTGTTTTGGACTCTGGGGGAGACAAATTGATTGAAGAGCTACTGTCCGAGCTGTCGCTGGGTAAACCCCCGGAGCCCTGACACTGGTGGTGGCCACGACTGAAGACGGTAAAAGTCAAATGGGTGAAGAAGTGGATGATGATTCTGAAGACAAAGTGGAGATGGGGAGGTGGAGGAATCACCAGCATGAAAGAGCTAGAGCAGAGAAAGATCATACTTTAAAAGAAGAGCATGAAGATGATAGGCTAGTGATGAGGGTGTGACACCAAGCTATTGGATGGAAACACTGATGGCGGGAAATGAGTGAGCATTGAGTGAGAAGTATTGTCTTCCTGGCTGAACCTACACTAGAGCTTCATATAAATATAATATTATAATACTGAGACAAAGTGCTTTTGTGTGCTCACCCCCACCACATGTCCACCATCCACCTAGACCACCTCCCTCCGACTCCAGCCGGTTCATAAATGTAGTGTTTCATTCACTCAAAGAAAGTGTTTCTCTGAACATCATTCAGGCCATGATTACATCCACAGCAAAACATAATTATGAAAACATTTTAGCAATATGCAAAAATAATTGGAGAGATAGGAGACGAGGTTGACACAGCACATTCACACTCCCCAGAGAACCAGCCCTTTCATGAGCTTTCTTTAATGAACGCTGCAGCTTCCTGGTGCTGCTGGCCAGGCTGCACACTTCTCCTGTTTTTATCATGCTTTGCTGGACCCTCAGCTTGTGTCAACCCTGTTGCCAGACACTGATGTTGATATTGAGCAATTTGCAGATTCATTACCAGCTTACAATTTCTGCACATAGAAACTATGGTATGATAAAGGTTGGGGAAATTGTAGTTATGGCAAACAAACAGTATAGTTAAGGTTAGACGCCTTGTTGTGTTGTTATAATTTTTTCATAAGTGACTATTAATGGCAGATTGCAGATCTGTGACTAGCAGTAGTCTGCAATGCAATCTGTGCTCTGTCCCTTAAAAGCCATGCTATACATTCATCCACCAACCAAAGCCACACAATTATTTTTAGCCTTGCAACGTTTCGGGCAGCCTATCCCTGCAACTGGGCCTAAGATTGGACCGACTGTACACTACGAGGTCCTGAATTGACCAGCATGAATGCACTGGGAATGTTGTGTGGTCCTGACACATTCTTCCACCGAGCTAATGCGAGGTGTCATTTCAGCATTTACACAATGTCTACCGAGGCTAAAAGCTGCCAGTTTCTGTTTTACCATCTGTCTTTGGCAGTTGGAGACCAGCTTAAAAACAAGCTAGAAAATAAAATAGAGACAAGGAGAGGGACCAAATATTATCCAGTGACTGGCTCCAGCTGTGTTTGGTATGACACCAGAGGGGATTATCTGCCCCCCAAAGGGGCAACCCTCACTCAAAACCACGGCCAGTTCCATGGCAAAGACAAACTGCAGTGATATAGCCCCACAGAGGGTTGAAGAGCTAAAGCAGCACACTGATCCACAGCTCCAGAGGGCTCTTTTCACAACCCCTTTTTGAAGCTGTAGTAAATTAATTACAAAAGCAGTTTCTCTCTGGGGACACTGGTGAGCTAACTTCACATAATGGTCAGCTCAGATGTTGCACCCAAACAGCCACTGGTCTTTATTATGAGTCCAATTAATTTAAAATATGCTGGGATGCTCTGCTTGTAAACTTCTTGGGTAATTGGATGACACTATCATCACAAGTTAATTTCACAGACAGAAATGCAGCAAAACAAACCAAGTCATTTGGAAACCTTTTATCAGAGCTTGAAGTTCTGAGGCTCAATAAGTTATGCCCTAGTTTCCACAATTGGCAATGTTTGTCTGCTGCTTCATTTAGCCAATCCTTTGAAAAGAAATTCTCTTTGCTGCTTTATTTGACATATCTTAATGTTTAGCAGCCAGCCGTCTCCATCTTTAAGCCGTTTCCTTCAAAATGTCAGTATTTCCAATTAAACATGGCAGTACTGTAAGGCGGAAAGAGGAAATGGGATTTTTTTTAAGTGACAATTTGGCAGATGAAACAGACTGACTGCCAAAACTGGAAATGTACTTTTACTTTTAAAGATTGAAGGACGTCATTCAGTGTTGTGGTTTGTTCGAACAGTTGATGGTGAAAAGATGGTGAAAAACTGTCCTCAGCAGGTAAGTGCTTTTAAACCAAAAGTCAATATATATATATGTGTGTGTGTGTGTGTATATATATATATATATATATAACAATAGATTTAATGTATGACCTCATCAGCTTCTCTGATTGTTATAAATATCTGTCTATTCTGAATTTGATGGCAACAACATGTTTCAGACAACAGACTGTGAAAGTTGATGACTGATCCAGAAACACCTGTTTGGATCATTCCACAGGTAAACAGGTTCATTGGTAACAGGTGATAGGATCATGATTGGGTATGAAAAGGTATGGCTGTAAAGGAGATTACTACATGAGCTCAGGAAGACTTTGGAATTGTGGTTGTACTCTTCATGAGGCAGCGTTAGTTGTTTTAATGTATCCAGATTTTAACGACAGAGGTGGCAGATCAGAATACACACATTTGAGTTGTAATTGGCAAGATGAAATGGTTCATCATGGAAAACATTTTGTTGTTTAGCTGTGAGAATGTATGCCTCATCCAGCCAAGACATAATAAAAACATAATTATGCTTTTGCTATTTCATTGTAAAATGAGTAACTAATACTGAACAACAATCAAGTCAGTCAGTCAGATTAAGTTCAAGGTCACTATGTACTGTATGTGAGAGCAGAGCATGGAGACCTCATTAAATCATGTTTCATGATCCCTCGTGGGCTCATAATTACCTGGACAGACAATAATTATCTGTGGTAGTATCCTCCAGTTTGGGTTACTAATGAAATTGTGAACTCTGGTAATGAACCTATGTAGTTCAATGATAGTAGTACTGTATCTAACAAGCTACCGTTTGTTTACTAAATCATATGCATATGTTTATGTGAATATTATAAGAGGCCTACTAGAGCACAGCATTGTTTTGAAATGTATGCCAATATATCACAGGCATACAAGTCTGAAATAACCTGCAATAAACCTCCCCAACTCTGCCGGAGCTACACAAATCCAAACAGATTCACAGCAGTAAAGTTGTCATTGGAAAGATTATCCCACACTTTGACAAGATACAAATTCTGAAAGAAAAGCAAAAGAAATGATCACATTTAAGGAAACACAAAAGGACTGAACTTCTTGAAATCACCAGCTTTGTGTGAGAGGCTAATAATGCAAATCAATTCAGCTAACAGATTAAGTTGCAGTTGCATTTTAAAAATTATATACACATGCATTTTTCATCTTCCAAATTTTTGAATATAACATGTGTATTTTAATAATTTATCATTTTATGCATTCTTTATGTTTGTAAATGTGCCTCAAGGCTTCTGCAACCAGCTGGTGTCTTTAAGTAAGTGGAGCAGGTTTTGGAATAGAAGAACAACTTCCTCCATTGTTGTCTACAACTACAGTACTATTAGCAGCAGAGAAATGTGCAAGTGGTCTAAACAGATAAGTTAAGAATTTTATTAATCCCAAAGGAAATCTTGTGCCAGACTACTCCATAAATTACAGTAGCGAAAAAAAAAAATAAATACAACTATAGAGCATCCAAATAAGTGAAGTTATACAATGCAAAGTGCCTAAGAATAATTGCAGAGTAAGTACAAGGTAAGCCAGACGAACAGTAGTGCTGGCAGTAAATATTTGTAGTGATACTGGGAGGTGAGGAAAAAAAGTTATATTGCACCAGACAATGATAATGCATGATGTTGAACATAATTGCATGATACACGTTTTATATGGCACATGGTATTTAAGCATGACATTAAACGTAATAGCAAATATTGCACCTGATACTGAAAGTACTGCACATGATAATGAACATAATATTGCACCTAAAATAGAAAAATAGACTATATTATAACAATAGAATTTTGGAATCTTAAAAATAAGTTACATGCGGCCGTGGATGAACATAGTAAAGGTTATTGATGCTGTTTTTGTTGTACAGTGAAGGAATGAAGTCACTGCAAGATAAATGACCTCCCAGCATCCACCTGTGTACCTGGCTGCAACATTTGGGAAATGTAGATAGAGTTTTTTGCGAGTGTGATGATAAAGAAAAGGTATTGATCCATTAACATGAGGATTGATCCCATCATTGTATTCTTTGTACAAAGGAGAGATTTTGGCCTGACTTGAAATGAAAAGGGTTCATCCTCTGAGGAGCATTAATGTGCTCAGTCAGTTTTTTTTTATTGTTATAATATATATATAATATATGATATTTTTAGATCGAAACAAGGTCACAGGCTCACCAAAAGGATCATTAGTCATCTGTCTGGAGACCATGAATATCAACGGCAGCTTTTATCACAATATGGCCAGTTGTTGAAAAGCACCGACTTTGCTATTCTTCTGTTGCTTGTGGATCAAAAAAAGTGGTGTTAGTATCAGCCATCAAACATCAATGTGTGAGTGTTTGCTTGGTCGATGCATGCAAGCCAACGCATCTCTATTTCTGGGAAAAGGTTCTGAGAAATGAAGGTGAATTGGCAAAATACGGCAGCCAGAGCCAAAAAACGACAAACCAAAATTACATTCTTTTTACGATAAATAAAGGTACACTTAACGGAGCTGGAAACTGTTGAGCAGCACACACTGTACTTGTAGCGAGAACACCCCACCCCCAGCCTTACACTTCAGTGGAGAGGATAGCTCTGCTTTTTTCCGCAGCACTTGGCACATTTATTTTGCTGGCTTGTTTCAGTGAAAGAGTCCAAAGAGACACAGTCATTTCCAAAACACACATTTTAAACACACTTATTTTTCATACTTTTTTAATAAGCGTCTCATCTCTATTTTGAGAATATAAATTGAATAGGATATGTATGCTGAGAATATGCTTCAGACAGCATGATATCACTGAACAATGCATGCATAGTTAAAGTGTGAAAATGGTGAAACGACTGTGGAGAAGGACAGTGCACAGTGTGACTTATAGATGCTGATGTCAGTGCCTGGTTTAACCGTGGAGGAGTGCAGAGGTGCATCCTGGGGGCCCATTCATGCCTGACTGACACCGCTATCCATCATCTGGTTTATCAGAGTCCAAGCCCAAGTGGCACTGCTGTGAGTGTCCTACAGCTGTCTATTATGTAAAGGAATGGCCTTCGGTTCCGATAGTGGAATCAGACTAGAAGAAACACAGGAGCCGTTGACCTTTAAAACTGGCAAACTTTAGAGAACAGATGAACTCTCACTTGAGTTCATCTAAATTCAGTAAAGGCATTACACATCAATCTCCCGGGCTGTTTTGTGATGCCCTTTACTCATTGAAAACATAAAAAATTACTTTGGAGGAAGTTTCAGCTCACTGTACCCTCCTCACCTCTGGATGTGTTTAGACGGTAGTTTTATTTTAAATAATAAAAATAAAACTTTTGAAAACAAATATGCCAAAGAGACAGACAACCTGAATCTTCTGCACTCAATATTCTGAATCTTGTTTATAATGAATGAAAGTCTGCCTCAGCTTATCTGTTGTGTTAACATATACAAAGATGCAACACTTTTAATTCCACTACCTTTATGAAGTAATGCTAAAAGGACTGTGCTTCTATTGGGGTTTTCGACATCAAATGTATCCAGTTTTGGGTCAATATAAAACCATTACAAAAGATTACTCACAATCATTTGGTTGTTTTGGCCAAGCATTGGTGTTATATATCCCAAACCAAGGTTATTTGGACCCGGTGTTCGACTCAAAAGCTCAGGTTGTGACTCAAACAGTCACAAATTTACTGTTAGTTGTGTAGTTGTTGGTGAACAAACTAGAGGTGTGCGATACTGCAAGATTTGGTATCGATCCGATACCAAGTAAATACAGGGCCAGTATCGCCGATACCGATACCAATACCGATACTTTTGATATTTAAGGTTGATGTACCATCACACTGCTGACCATTAGGTGTTTTTGTGGTTTTTCCTTGCGATTATCTTGTTAAAACCAAAGACAGAATTTGGGCAAAGTTTAAAGGCGACTGCAAAATACTTTATTATCAAAAACAGAAGCAATAGAGTAGTAAGTAAAAAAATGTCCCCCAAACATTGTTATGTGTGCATTTTTTTTTCTTAAAAAACAAAGCCAAAAAAATTATTATATGAGAGCAAATCAAATAAAACAAAATCTTTTTGTGTGAGTTGAGTGTTGAGAAACTACAATACAAATATAAAATTAAATTTCCCCCCTTCAGTGCACTTCTTTTCTGGATTTTTCTCAATTAAAAAAGTGTACAAAACTATCACACCGCAACAAATGTTATAAAAAAAAATCTTTGACGAGACCACACAAGCACATACAAGAGCGAAACTGACATTAAAGTATCGATCTCATCACGCTAGTATCGATCCGATAGCGATACCAACTTGGTATCGATACTATCGATATTTGGATCGATCCGCCCACCTCTAGAACAAACCAACAGTGTAACAAAAAAATAACACTAATACTCGGTTACAACAACTGATTGTCTTGGGTGGCTTTCTGCATATGTGTGAAGTTAGTGTGTGTGTGTGTGTGTGTGTGTGTGTATAAAGTTAACCCAGTATTGCATTGGCACTTTATTAACCCAAACTTATCCAGTGGTTTTTTAGAGTGTACCTTTTGTGTGACAGACAAAGCACCTCGTAATGATGTACCTCACATTCACCCTCTCACATACACACACTCCAAAGCTCCCATGCAAGGCACGGGCCTGGCCACAGAGAGCAAACTGTGGGTCGATGTTGTGCTCAAGCAAACACCTCCATCCGGACAGAACAGGCCTGGGATCAAACTATGTTACTAACGGACAGCTCGCTCCACCTCCTGATGCACAGTCGCCAAGTAAAGTGTCTCACCTGGCCGGTCAGCCGCTGTGAGTTCTGATACCTGAAGCATAGAGAGGAGGAAATGTAGCTCGGAGACCATGCAGTGTGTGAATGTAAAGTGGGGAAACTGTGGAGGTAACAATACTTCCATTGTATTGTAGAGCAGCGGTTTAAGAGCCTCTAAACAGATCCAAGAATATTAATAACTGTTTCACCATTCCACTCACTGAAAGAAGGGATCAAGACTAATATCCAAGTCAGACTTCATTGAGGTAATGGGTTTCACCTGTGACGACAACGCTGGAGGTGTCACACAAAGCTTTTAGATCCATGACAGAATTATACAGTAGATCCTGACATAAAATGGGAGATATGAAATATCTACTGTATTTAATATGCTGAGAATATTGACAATATTACATAACACTATCATTTTATCAATGTTCAATATCATATATAATGTATGTTTAATTATTTTTTTCTGCGAAACTGGAACACAGTTTTGGTCTTTGTGTCACCTGGTATCAAACAAGGCCTTGTGTCTATGATAATGCACCCAATAATAGTGGGGGGGAAAAAAATCTTTTATTCATTTCCAAAATCTGACAGGTGCAGCAGTGACCTTAATGATTTGATGAATATTTTTGAAAAGGAAAGTTCATTGTGTAGCCTGTAGTTGTATGCTTATTTTTAGATTTTGTGGATTGTATGAAACATTTTTTTTTTTAGAACACATCACCATAATGAGCATATTTTTGGTGTCACAAACCAGAACACAGTTTTGGTGTTTTGGTGTTTCTCTCTAACCTGTTGTTTATTTTCTGCTTTTTTCCACAGGAGGCAGTATGACTGATTGATGATCTGGGCTGATTGCATCCATCATGTCTGGCCAGGGAAGAGTGTCAATTCTCTCCCCTGAGTCAGTGATTGAACATGGTGGGGGGGCAAATGTAAAACCAGCCCAGGCTCAGTAAACCTTAGCATGATATTGCCACTCAAGTAGCTCTTGTGAATCACATGTTCAAAAAAAATGTGCCTGATCATTGTTAGTGGCCTGGAGTACTTTACTGTGAGTGCCCTCCAACCTCAATTTCAGCCATAAACAGTATGAATAGTGGACAGAGCTTCTGAGTCTGGAATATGAAGCCAACACAGAAGTACCTTAAACAAGGGGGGAGAGGCTCACTGGTTGCAAAAAGAAGTCAGATTGCATGTAAGCTTATGAGAAAATGGGCCTACTTCACACTTGATTTATTACCTCGGGAAACAGTTTTCTAATCAGTTTGTGGCCTCAATTGCTAGTTTCAAGTCTTCTTCAATACACCATGATGTTCACTTTGTAAATTATTGTGCCATCTAGAGTGAAATAGACTGTGAAGTCGGGTATGTTGAAAGGTGTAGTGACCTTGTTACCTCTGCCAAGGAGATTATGTTTTTGCCGGCGCTGGTTTGTCTGTTTGTTTGTTTGTTTGTCTGTTTGTCTGTTTGCAACATAACTCAAAAGGTCATGGACAGATTTTGATGAAATTTTCAGAAAATGTCCTTTCTGGGACAAGGAACAAATGATTAAATTTTGGAGGTGATCCGGAAAACTGCCATTACGGAAATGTTGATTTTCGGGTATAACTATTAAACTAAAAATGATATCAATGTGATTCCAGTTGCTAGGGGTTTGTTTTTATGGTCCAGGAATCCATTGAAATAGATAAATCAAAGGTAGGACTAATATTTTGGGGTGAAAGTCACAATAAGCTGGGTGAACTGTGCTGCTTGGTGGAGGTCTGCGCTCTATGAGTGCTTTTCTAGTGATTGACAAGTCGCTACCACGCTCTAAGTCAGATCCAATCAGCTTAGAGGATAAGCAGTGTGTATTCTCTCCCTCCACCCTCTCATCCAAATATGGTCACATCTGGCTCCAAAAAAAACAAGATGGCAGTGGCCGTGATGCCAAACTTGAGACTTCAAAATGGTAGTCTTCAAACCAGTGGGCGATGACATGGTGGGTTACAGCTGATTTAAACCACTCCACATTTCTTCAGACTGTCTGCTTGTGTTTATGTAACGGGAGTCGTGATGAGAGATGTGTGAACATGCTATGTTTTTTCGTCATTGAAATTCCTGCGATGTGTGACTGCAAGCAAATTCATAATGGATGCGGCTACAGCTCATTTTTATGATTTCATGAGTGACTTATGAAGCAGTAAAACTGACAAATCTCCACTTGCATACAATATGTGGAGCTGCAGTCCTCCAGTCTATACTGAAATCTTTATAAGGCTCTAAAAGATTATGTCTTAAAGGTTGAGGTCTTCCATTTATAGAGCAGCCGTGGCAAGCTTTAAGCAGAGTCATTGCAGCAAGATAAAAGTGGCTGTAATTACACAATTAATCAATTGTATTGTTTTGGAGATGCAACACATAATGGAAAAAAGCCAATTTAGCATGTGTCAAGATGAATTGCCCCATTTTCTACTACAAGGGTATTCCAAAATCAGTTTTGATGCTTCAAGTGCTTTCTTGAGCATCATCAGTTGAGTAGCAATTGCAAAGGATTGATCAATACGTTATTTAGCTATGGTGAATATGAAAAAGGGATATGGGCTTTAATCATGTGCTTCAAGCGCCATTTGTCACTGGCAGTCAGTTTACAAGAGAATGAACTGCAATGCATTTCTCCCTTTGTTTTGTTAGAATGAGAAAAACAAGCCTTGGATAACTGAGTCAGTATTGCTCAGCAGATAACATGATTCACACAAATGCACTAGTTGGATACAGTGGGTTTCAGGGCACCACCTAGTAGGTAGGGTACAGCCAAATTGGTCAATTAAAATAATTTTTTTGTAATTTTCAAGTGAGTTATTTTACATCTAAATGCAGTCAATGATTGACCTAAATAAAGAAAACATCAAATTAAAATACATAATTTCAATGAGCAGTTGAATACCAGCACACCAATCACGGCACATCATCAGGTAGAGACAAACAGCTTTTTGCTGCTGTTGTCTAGTTCCTTTGGAGCGACACAAAATGGATCGAATTTTGAAATGAGAAAGTAATGTGGGAGACAAGCGTGCACCAGTAAAAGCTCCAGAGCTTGCGGTGAGGAAATATGACCCAGAACACATTCGATTTGGATTCATAATGACAGTGACGCTGAGCTAAAAGCACGGCGTGTTGAATGTGACGAATTCCTGTCACAGCTCAGTGTTTGTAATCTCCCTTTCTGTCCTGTAAGCTTTGTATTACTATTATTATTTCATATTTGTATTAGTATTATTTGAGAAGGTGGTCCTCACACCAGAAGTGGGCCTTAAGATACAAAAGGCTGGAAGCCCTGATCCAGTGTCGGCCTCCTTTGCTCTTCAGGCTTTCCGATCATATTGCAACCAGTGCATCTCTGTTTGAGAGTGCAAATCCTTTTAGATAAGATTAGAGCAGAGTCTGTTCTGACTTACTCTTCGACTGCGCTAGCTGCACCGCTCACCTCCGTCCTCCACTCTTGTATAAGACTAACATCCTACATCGTAATCGCTGTGTCTGCTCTGCAGGATAAGGCTCCACTCCTCAGCTGCTGCACACAATTTTTCTAACTTCATATTCAATCTTTCCTTTTCTGACTGCATGTTCAAGGGAAACGTAGTGCTGTCCCAATTCACTCTGTCAAGTGGCTGATTAACCCTCTCCATCTTCCTCCAAATGGAGATTTTCTTTTGGCACTTAGCAGCTAAAATAGTAGAAAACAATCTGTACATGCAAACTACAGCAAACACAGTAGAGCATCTAGTGTCTTTAAAGGCCCAGTGTTGTTAAAGTTAGATGGAGCCATCATGACAGAACTGTGTTGTTTTCAGATATGTCCCACACTCTACACATGAAGATAATAACAATATATTTATTAAAAGCTGGATTTCAGAACCAGAATCTGATTTTGAGACAAGTGCTGTCCCAACCTCCAGCAGGCTGATTCTTCAAATTGACAGTGACATCAAAATGATACTAAAAGAACAATGGGAAACATTAAAAACAAAATCAGTGGCCAACCTCAAGCAAAACTTACACCTTGTCCTGGAACTTCCTTGAATTGGGTCAGATCCACCAGTCACCTCACTACAATCAATAATGACACCATTGAAGCGACCTACGTATCTCATGTCCTTGTGTGCCAATAACAACTGAAGCCCTCTAAACAGAGATAGGATTGACTGAACTCACTTGCTCCTCTTCAAAAAATCACTCATTTGTGACCTGAGCTTAGTTACTGGAGATCACTGTTCAGAACAATTTTAGCAAGAGCGCCTGCTCATAGTCTCTGTCATGCAATTTTATAAGTCCAGCACAAGAATCTGTCATCACTGCCAACTCCTCTTTCAAAGAGAAGTTTCAGACAGTTACTTAGCGGGTCATTGATTCCGACCCGATGTCCATGGAGGAAGTGCATGACACAAAGGTGAAGGGCCAGTCTGAAGGGACTGCACTTGTTCCACACAGCCTCTGCTGCAGGACTTTCAGTCCACTTTCTCACCACCTACACACTGACACATTGTCCTCATCACTACCCACTGTAACCTGTCATGATCACTATAACCCTGCAACTCTATGCATAAGCTCGACAACATTTAGTTACAGAAAAAATGCACCTCCTCATCTACAGCTGCTGTTATTCAGTGCAATTCAATTTAAAAAAAACTTTATTTGTCCCCAGTGGGCAATTCAAATATTTATATATTATATATGTGTGTGTGCTGGTTTTGGGTCTAAATCAGTTCATTTTGATGGAATCTCAGTGTTCAACAGATCTTCTGCCAGAGCAGAGGAAAATCTATATGGAGTGGTGCACACGTGAAATTGTGCCATCTTCCAATTTCCACAAAAATTGAAAGTCTCTGCAAACCTGAATATGTGAAAGGTGTGCTGGAGGAAAGCACAACTTGAATTAAAAGGAAAAAAAAAAAAAAAAAACTGCCCACTGTCCTGCTTACTTCCGGTATACCTCTTAATTATTAATAAATGTATTAATTCACGACCAGAAGAAGACATTGTAAATATATCAGCTGGGAACCAACATTGTGCTGGTGACCAATTTAAAATCACCTTGAGAGGGCTGACCTTTGAGGGAGCAGAAAATCAGAGAGTCCAAAATAGAGGAAGGTATCATATAGCTCTGTGACACCATCCAATTTGAAATGGCCCTGCTCTGCCAGAGTATAACCTGCTTCATAAAAGAGATGCAGCAGTGAGAGATTGTGTTTCCAACCATATTCGTGATGTGACAGTTTTACACCTGCCAGCCAATCAGATCCGAGTATTTCCTGTGGACATGCCGTCAGGGATGTTTGCATGGCGACTCGGTAGCTTTGGTGTGCTCGTAGGTTGCTGGCACGCCGCGGTTTGCTATGAGCACACAAGCTGCGACTGAAAAGAGCCAGAAATTCACTCGGGCTCAAATTGTTATCTTAGCCTTCTGCCTTATGCTAGAAACCACTGTTGAGTTCAGTGACCTAATTCAATGAGACATTTGTGACAAGAGGTGTCCCCTTGAGAACCCCAAAGTGACATATCAGTGGCAGAGCTGCACTCATACAGTATTCAATCCCACAGTGTTTATATTAGGTAGCCGTTGACTGATGCTGCCTGTCTAATGGGCCTTTAGATTTATGACAACATGTCCTCATGTTCTTTATAGTCATCTGTGGTTTTGTCATCTGTCTGACATCTGAATTACGATTAAGGACAGTTAAAATCCCACAGGGGGACAGGGAGAGATTTCAGCCATGGCTACTTGCTGAAATGTTTTATACAGTGTAATCGTGCTAACCAGCCAGTCTAAAACTACATATTCAGGGTTATAGATGATCCACGAGTTCACTGAGACGCTAAAAGCTTCATGATGCATTTTTTAGTTCTGCTTAAATTGCACCGCTTTGGTGGAATTAGCATCACGTATTTATTTTATATTATGATTGCTCGTATATTTCAGCTTTTTCCTATAGTCTTTTCTTCTTTGAAGCTAGTAGGTATGTTTGTAATGGATTAGAGCAGCAGCCTCTTCCTCTAATGCATTCATGCTTTGTCAACTCCAGTGATCATTTTCGCCGATAATAAATCACACCAGGATCCCTGCACCACTGATTATTACGGGGAATTATTCAAGGACTAGATTACAATACTTACGGTTAGGTGCTAATGCATTTTTCAATTTACTATTATTCAAATAAGAAGGTGACACCATAAATCACTGCTCGGATCACATATAGAATCAAGCGGATCACCCGGATCATCAGACTTGCATTAGGAATATACTAAAATCCACAATAGTTCACAATAATGCAGTCTTTGCACAGTACTGCATCAAATCAATGCATCGAAATACAAAACAGGATACACCTAAAAAGCATCTGGTGAAAGTTTTCTCTTCTGCAGCATGCTTGCAGAAAGCAAAAGTTTGAAAAAAAAAATAGAAAAATGTATAGCTTCTGCTGTATGGAGCTAGAGCAGTGACCTTAGATTTTAGCATTGAAAATCAAATTTGGCATTGAAAACAAAGGTGAAAAAGGAAACAGTGACATTGAAACACTTGTATTGGAAACGTTACACTGGCACTGAAACAAGTATTGGCACTGAAAAATAAAACACAAGCTTCAATTAATACACTGTTTTTAGATGCCAATGTTTCTGTCTTCCGTTCATGTTTGTTTTCAATGCCAAATTTAAAGTCACTGTTCTTGCCACATAATGCTGCAGCGTTTACTAATCAAAGCACTGGTGCCCATGATGTAATGCAAATCCAGTTAATGGGAACTGCAGAAAAAGTGCTGACCATAAATAGTATCTTTAGGTCAATAATGACAGTCGCTGACATTCTCATATCTCACCCTGCAATAGTGGTGCTGACAGTCTGCTGCTCTCTGCATTACAGTAAATATATGCAGCCCACAGGATTTGTGTTGCATCCCATGAGAGCCTCAGGATCCCTCTCTTATTGAAGCCCTCTATGCAACATGTTCACACATTTATACACACTGAATATGTGAAAAGGGAAGAGGGGGCTGAGTTTAAATATAATGTTGGAATTCGTTTTTTGATTTCATATTTCAACATTCAAATGAGCATATATCACTGCTATACTATACACAACAGATGGCATTGACTTCAAGTGATCAGTATTCAGGATCTTCAAAACAACAATAAGACTTGAGCACTTTTGCACACACACTCTGTTCACTCTCTCCTGCTACTATAAGCTCTCATGCTTGATGTTGGTCCTTGATCCTGCTGACATTATGCCCAGGCTCCTCTGTGCTTTCTATACACAATACATGCTTCAAAGGCAAGGACCAAGGACTTTACAGTTGGACTATATATACTATAAATGTAATTACACCGGAGTGTGCAATATATGGGCCCACAGCATGGCACTGTTTTAAATCACATGGCTCTGGTCCAGAACGTACAGGACAAATCAAGCTGCTCTTTGCTATTTCAGCATTTGGGAGAGCCAGTTTAGACTAAATTCAAATTTTACCTCTGAGGATAAACATGTTTAAGTGAGGTGCAAGAAAATGGTGAAATGATAATATTATCTCCATGGTCACTTTCTTTTAAAGTTTCTCTTCTCTAAAGTTTGTCTAAAATGCGTTTTTGTTTTTTGTTTTTTTTTCATGGAAAAAAAAAATCCTGTCATGCTTCAATGTCACTCTACACCATTGCTTTTATTTAGTATGTGCAGAACTATGAATATGCAAGTAGTCCCCACCTCTGTCTCCACCCACCCCTCCGCTGCTCGCCTTCGACTCTGCTCATCAAACACACAAACTTCTGCTTGTTGACTGTGTTGCTTCTATACCTGCACTCTTCACAATGGCTGGTAGAGATATAGGAGTAATTCAGACTTACACTTTGAGCCGGAAACCAATTCTGAAGAAGAAGAAGCGCAGATTGTACAGAGTGGATGTATCCGAATGTACTTCATGTATATACTGCTCTCTACAACATGAGAATTGTATTAGTAAAACATAACATGAGCCTTCAGCTTTACCACATGTTAAGGATGTGGAAAGCCCCTCCACAAGTGGGTGAGAGGATTGGTTCCTTAGGTAAATGACTGTGAAAGCCTGACTGTCTGAATCCATGTTCTTGAGACATTGAGACATTGAGTCATTGTTTCACTGCACTTTTAAAGCAGGAATAGACTTAGACTTAGACTTTCTTTATTGTCATTACACAATATACAGCAGTGCAAGTTGGGTAACGAAATTTCGATGCAATGGCTTCCAACAATGAGTCAGCAACAATAGTGTCAGTCGGTGGAAATATAAAAATATGTAAAAAAAAAAAAAAAAAAAAGGAGATATAAATATATACTATATATAAATACGGTGCTATGAGCTATGTATAGACATATGTAAATGAACAAAGTTATATACAGGTTATTGCACAGAGCAAGCAGCTGCAAGTTGAATTATTGCACTAAGTAGTTGTATTGAATGTAAAAGTGAATATAGATATCTAGAATAAATACACAGAAAATAAATATACAGAAAATATTGCACATAACAGAAACAGTTGAGAAATGGTGAACAATGACAGCTGTTTTCCTTGAAAATTTCTGCTTGTTTTCTGCTCACTGATGATGTTGACTGTTCACTCCTGGTAAAAGAAAATCCCATGGACAAGTTAAAAACCTGATTTTCATTGAAGAACATGTTGGATATTTAGGGCTCAGTATGGCTTATTAAAGATTCTTTTTTTTTTTAGAGCTGATCCTCGTTTGCATTTTAGGAAGTCTCACTGTTGAGCTGAAACTTTCCTGCTCTGTAACGCTGCCATGTGGTGTAACACCATGATCATGATAACTGATGGCTGGTACATTCACCACAGCTGTCAGACTCAGGACAGTGTACCTAAGTTTTTCCATAACGGCGAAGTTCAACTTGAGCGTCAGTCAGAACACACAGTTAACTTTTCTTTACCGACTCTTAACACAGCTGCTCCCATGCAGGCTCACAGGTGTGCGGCTGAAGATGTGTGGTCTGTATCAGAGCTTTTCAAACTGTGAGGAGGAAGGTAGAGATACTGTGTGAGGTGAAAGGGACAGGTGCATGTGTTCTGAAAACAACAGGTTCGTTCATTATTGTAATTTGGCCCTCTTATCCAGACAGTCAGCAGCAGCAGCGGCGGCTGTGACACACAGCTCGTTTAAGGTGTTTTTAAAACCTGTCGCACCTGATTTCTGCATTTTCTGTCACAACTTCTCATTTCTGACCACACAGACATGATGCACAGTTATATAGGAGAGGTGACTTAGATACTTTGACAGTGTAATTTTTCCCAATATCCATTGTGTGTTTCCCGGAGTGGATGTGATGATAAGTGGTGACATGGAGGAGCTGGAACTCTGTGTGTTTGATGCAGAGTCACAGCAGAGAAGCTACAGTAGGGAAGCTTATGAGGAAGACGAGGAGGGTCCAAGAGTGCAATGTCAGACCATAGACTGTGTAAAATATGGACGTAGTGTCCGTGACGTCACCCATAGGTTTCTGAAGAGCAAAAATGAAGCAAATCGTAGTGCGCAGCCATCTTGGTAGCCTACCTCCGGTTACTCCAAATATGGACAAAGAGGTGGAGCGAGGGCGGAGCTGAGGCGGGTCCTATGGGCAAGATGAACGCTATTGGCTGAAAAAAGCCGCTTTATTCGAAATAATCAAACTAGCTACGGCTAACCAGCTAGGTTAAATGCTAAATATCGTTGCTAGCCGGCTAACCCCACGACGATCTCTTTCCCAAACTCAGTGACTAGAATTAGCCGGGGTGACGCCCTTTAGACCGTCAGTGGCTAGTTGTCAATCAAAGTGGCGCCACTTAGATTGACAGCTATGAATTGTGCATAATGATGTATGCTGTATATTTTAAACGAACGCCTTATAAAAAAATTCGCCCCCCCCCCAGAGTTGTCATGGAGTAGAAAAACAGCTTATGAGACTAGAGCCATGTTTTGAACCAGGCTGTAAATATGTTTTTTTCTGTCGTAAAATCGGACATTTTAACATGGGGTCAAATGTAATTGACTCCCTTCTGCGGCTTGCTCTAGTGGTTATTCGAGGAACTGCAGCTTTTTTGCACTTCAGCATTGGCTTCATTTTTCAGCGCCGGAGGTTGCCGCTTGTGTCAGACACAGTCTATAATAAAACATGTTGGGTGTTTTTTAGCTTGGTTGCTTAGAAATCATAGAAAATGATGCTCACTGTAACTTGATGGTTCTCACAACTTGGCAGAGTCCTCATGTTTTTTAAGTTTTCTTTAGTGTCAAAATGATCCAGTCATAGTTGTCTGGGAATGATCAGGGGAATGAAGCTGCCGAGGGCCCCATCACCTGAAAACCACGCCCCCAGCCTCTGAGACAAAGCCTGAACACAAAACAGCAGCACCAAGGAAAACACACTAAAGCAAAAGAAAACAAAGTCAAAACCAAAAACACCGGAATTTAAATTACAAGAAGCACAAATACAAAACTAGAATTAAGGCAAAGCCCAGAATCATGACACCAAATAACTTGGATGATTTATTATCAGAGCCACAAATACATTCTCCACTGATACGGTAATGAGCAGTGAAGTTGTAATAAAACAGTATATATACCATTATCATCCTCCACCAAGGAGCAAGCATTTCAAACACAAGCATTTCAGAGGCATCTTTCAACCACAGTGTGCAGTGTATACAGCAACATCGTCTCTGAATTACAGACTCTGTGGCCATGTCTTCAAACTGTGTACATTCAAATATAGGATTCAGGAAATTATTTAGTAAAAAAAAAAAAAAACATATAGTACATTAGACAAAGAAGTGCATTGAACAGTATCAGAAGGTTTCTATGGTGTGAACCTTTAATGTGACTTGACCTGTGAAGTAACATGAGGCCTGCAACTCCCATCATTTAATATTCAAATGTATACAGTGCTAACTATGCTGATGTATTTCCAAAGCACACAGGACTGAGGCTAGACAAATTATTTTCCTCTTTTGGTTTTTGCCTCTCCAGAGATTCCGAATCAAAATATGCTTGAAATGTATTCAGCATACAGATGAACTTTGCATCGGCAGCAGATAGCAGGAGGCCCATTAAGGTAGTAAAGAATTAGGCAGCGGCAGGATCTCGCAGGTCCCTTTACCCTTTCTCCGTGTTCTTAAGTGATAACAGCAACAGACAATGTTCACGCCTCATTTCATTTCATTATTGTGTCCCATTCGCCTCATCGCCTCAGTCCCCGCACTAGTCTTTCATCTCAGCATGCGGGCAATCACTCATAGACAGCAAGCATAATGGAAGTGGGGGGGTTGTCTAATCAAAGGTTTGTGAAGCCAATTTACTCTGGAGAGATTGTGCCCACAAACTAGTGTAGATGGGAAACGGCATGATACTGTGCAAGATGCTGCAATTTCAGTGACGCTATAGACTCTCAATGGCCGTGTGAGATTGCTTATTAGCAAGCTCAGCAATGCATTCAGTCCCTGTTGCATACAGCTTGTTATGTGTTGATGCGTCATAGCATGAGTGAAGGCTCTCTGCTGTTTGCACACAACACACAGTGATCTATGGGATATAATGCAACTACACATCCAGCTCTCAAAGGGTGTCCATGTGCACAGTGGTTTGTTCTTGAGAAAAGAGAAAAGAGAGAGAGAGAAATAGCCGTTGGCGATGTGGCCGGTGAAGGTCAGATTTTACTTCACCCCTCATATCTCTTCATTTGGAGGATTCAGAGTATCACCTGGTCATGGGGAGACGGATGGTCCGTCCTTTAGATTTATAACATTTATCCAAGCACATCAGCCTGTGTACTTACAGGCCTGGACTTCTACCCATCTGGAAACTGTGCTGGTCATTTTCTTTTCCATTATGTGACTGACATTTTGTTAGTCAACACATATTTACAGGGCTGATTAGACATTTTTTTGCCATCACTCATTTTGGCATTTACTGTGGTAAAAATCCAATTTAATCCTGGCCCATATCTGTAGATTTACTGTGTTTTCATTGCTAGAAAACAGGCCGAGAAATTCCTCCAAAGAAAGCTGTGAAATTGATCTGGCACCCACTGAAAGGCATGTGAAGACTGCACTGATTAAAGGAGACATCCCATCCCGTCCGCTGACCAATGCTAACCTCCGAGCGCCGGACTAATAGCCGTCACTGCCACTTTTCTAACAGAGAATGGCTTCGTTCACTGTTGTTCTTTACCTGTATTAGTCACACTCAGGCGCAACAACTTTAACTTTGTGTACAACTCAGAGCAACTCGCTCCGTGATTATGATTCAGTGGCTGTGTCGTCCGAATCGATCAAGAGTGCGAGATTATCGGCCCGCACGATTGATGGAAGTTATGAATTATTAGGTGCAGAGGAAAGTAATATTGGAGGACTGAGGATTGAGGATCTGCAGCAGAGATGACCAATGACTGCGGCGCCGTGGTATAAAACAGACATTCATATGATTTATAAAGTGAGGGGAGGCCACTGGAGAAAGGCCAAGGTTTATGCAATTAGACGGGACGAGTCGAGCCCACCCTTCTCACAACACTGGGCCGCTTTCAAGTCTTTCCGTCACAGAAAAACTCGCACCACTTTACTTTGATATATAATTTTTCAGGTGCTGTCACAACTCCGTCAGAGCGTGCAGCTGCTGAAACAGTCAGCCTCACGCCTTAACCCTGTCCAGAGATTATGTTTGCACTAATGCGTTGGCAGAACACTTTGGAGGGGAACATAATTGCTGCCTTATATCAAAGTTTTTCTCCACGAGGGCTGGATGATGGGCACACAAACCGCGGGGCTTTGACACCGAGGACTGGCTCCACATCCTGCATGTAGTTAAACAATGAAATATGCTGCCGGCCGAGCTACTGCTGATACGCTATATGTGAACATTTTGCAATTTGGCAGTAGTACATTAATGAAACGCTTTTCCTCATTACGTTGATAAAAAAGAGGCTCAAGCAGCATCACTTTTCTCCCAAGCCATATTTGCTTTAAAAAATTAATGAATATAAAAATACTATCTGTGAGAGCCAATCAGGGCCCTGGGTGGAACACTAACTTTACACTGACTTTGGATCACAATTGTAACCCTGCTGACAACTGCACCCTTTGAAAATGGGCTGCATGTGCTTTCCAGAGTTCACCTCATCCAGAACCTCAGAACATTCTTTTAATTGGGCTCCAATCTGTTAAAATCAAGACACCAGGAAGAGGCTCTGTGAGACTGTGCCTAGGCATGTTAACAAATGACAATGTTAGCATGCTGATGTTTAGCAAATATAACATGCTCACATTTGCTAATTAGCATGAAACGCAAAGTACAGCTGAGGCTGATGGGAAAGTCATTAGCTTAGCAGATATATGGTCATAAAGCAAAAGTATTGAACAAGCCAATTTTCCTCGAGCCAAATGTGCTTGTGTGGATAAAAATAATTGCAGTAGTTGTTGCACAGAGCGCATGATTTCTGCTATAAAATGATTAAGTATTCCACATTAATGCGCTGGATGTGTTTTTATCTCTTAATGCATTTTCAAACATACGTATATTTCATACATAGGACTTGCCGTGATGCTTAAAACCCACAGCCCAGCGAGGCTGCTGGATTAAATTCCAGCAGCACACAGCCTACATTTTCACACAATGTGAATGAGAGAAGAAATTAGGAAAAAAAAAAAACTTCACGTCCTCGTTCAGACTGTCAGAGGACAGTGGGAAAATTATACAGCTGAAGATAAACCTTTTATCAAGCTCTGGACAGTCTCCTCTGCCTGGCAATCTGACAGTAAATTGCCATGCCATTTCTCTGTCCTCTTCTGCTGTTAACAACCGTGCACTGAGTCTGGATGACTTTCAGTTCATTTGGGTTAACAAATGCACACAGATGGAAACCAAACCAAAATACTTCAGGGATGAGGGTTATCACTCGCAGCCCATCACGGTCTCAAAGGAAAGCTGCTGTCGGCATTCATGCAGTACAACATTGTCATGAGTCTGTGTACTCTACTCTTCCTAGGCTCTAGCTTTTCTGGCATCTACCTTCTAGCAGACTCATTATAGGTATAGGAACTGGAACCAGTCAAAAATGAAAATATCAACCTGACATTAATGTCAAACTTTTTGATAAATCTGGCATAAAATAACTGCTTTACAATGTTTTGAAAAAAGTGATACAGTGATTATTAACCCTGTAAAGCCTGAAGCCTAAAATAATTGACAGAAAATTCCAATTCTTTGAAACTGGAGCCTTTAATGGTCCTTCTGAGCAAATAAACAAGAACAATTCAAATATCAATTCCCATATATGAGTTTGAATTTGTATCATATTTGAGACATTTGATTTCAATCAACATAAACATATCAAAACAAAAATATGTAACAAATTAGTCATTCTAGTTCCAAACAAGAACATATTTTTATTTTCAATCCACTGTTTATTATTCCACTAGTTATTACTCTGTATAAGCTACTATCTGTTGACAAGGCCTGAGTCTGATCTGAACCCAAATGCAGCACCACAAGACAAAAGTTTCAAAATAAAAGATCTTTAATGAAAAAAGGCGAAACTCAAAATCACTCTTAAGAGGAAAAGGCAATAACAAAGTACAACAGAAAATGACTCCACAGAGATAACCAAACAAAGTACTGAACTGAAAATCACTCAGACGAGGCTGAGGCAAAACAAGACATGAGTTAAACAAAGTATCAACAGAAAAGGCAAACCTGACAAAGAGCACACTGACCATGAGGCGTGGGATGACGGACTATACAGACACGACAAACTGGCACAGGACAAAGACACACATTATATACAGGAGGTAATGGGGAACAGGTGGAGACAATCAGGGCGGGGCAGACAATCACAGTGGCGGGAAACACAGGAGGAAGGGCAAGTTACCTGGAACGAAAGGGGAGATGGTTACCAAAGTAAAACAGGAAATGACGAAACAACATGAGACAAGACATAATGCAAAAAAGTAACTTAACGCTTCTTCTTAGTCATGACATCTGTATCATGTAGCAATGAGAAATCCACCAACAGAGCTGGCAGGTGGAAGAGGAACACTTCATTTAGTTTGGCTCATTCTGTGGTTCAATACTTTTTTATTTCGCACACTGATGATGTAGGAGCCTCCAAAACTCATGGATCATATATGATGTGTTTGGTGATATAGGGTTAAACTGATTCTACAAACCCATATGATATTTGAAAGTAAAACACTTATAGATGACAGTGATGGGGAGACCAAACCAGCTCAACTAAGCAGAAGGACAATAAGCAGAAAGCACACAGGAAGATTTTCCTCACAGATCGAGATTTTATGGCCTGGTCCTTTTTCATATTACAACAAATTGGCAGACACTGCAGACAACACTGTCGCTGTAGTGCTGACAGTATGTGTTCTATGTCAGTCACATTTTCACATTTCCGTCTGTGGAACAGAACAAGAAGGTCAGAGCCAGTGTTTTGAAATATTGCTCTTAAGACTTAATGTGATACTAGGTGGATTTCCACAACACAGCGTGAGCGACCCAAGAGGAGGAAACGTATATAAATAATGAATAGAGCCATGGTTGTGATTGTGTTTGATGCTCTGTGCTGTGCACTGTGCTGACATGACACATTTGCATGGTCCCTCTTTGGCTTCGGTTCTTTTGAAGAACTTACCCATAGTTTCTGTGAATCTGTGCTAACCACATACGAGCTGCAGATTTTTATTGGGAAGAAAAAACACATTGCAAGCACGCGTCCTGAGCATATGAAAAATAGTGCTAAAATTTCTCTCTGCTATTGAAATTCTTACCTGTACTTTGGTTCAACTCAGCCATCTCCCTCGCCGCCGACTCCACCATTGATTCGCTGAGTGAAATTGAATCAGTGTTGAACATTTCTTATTTACACTCTGTCAGGCTGAAAGTCTGAATAGCTCAGTCATTTTCTAAATAAAGTGTTATCAAAATGAAAGTTCATATCAGCAGTAACTCCATATGACACCGATAGTGTAAACGCTGCGAGGCAGGAGCATTTCAACTCCGGGGTGAGCTCTGAGTCTGACGTCTTTGGAGGAAGATAGAAGATCAATGCATGACAAGGATCACTTTAACTCCGCATTAGAGTCTGTTCGATAGTCAAGTATGAACACTCAACCTGAACGAATGGCACTGTTGTTTATTCCAAAGGCCAGAATTTGACATTCTGATAATGTCAACGATCTGTTCAGAAAAGTAACTACATTTGTGAACAAGGTCTTTCAAACAGAAATCCTTTTCAAACTCTTCAGGAAAATCATTTGGGAAAAAAAAAATGTCGTGTTGACCTGGTGTATCGCCACTATTCAAGATGAGACTATTAATATTCTCCTTTGAAATCTGTGAGTGTTTGTGAAACATGCTGATATTAGTCCAGTTTGCTCCACTTTCACCTGCTGTTTTGTGCCAAATGCTTGAACACTTCCAGGTAGCACCACGGCGCAAAACTGTTAAGGTTCTTTGGGAGCACATAATGTATCACCAGAACTAAATCATCTTTATGTCTCCATGGCGGCAGCAGTCATGGCTGGCTTTAGAGGCTCACTGGCATAGGCAGTTAGTAGGGTTCAGTCCCTCGGTGCTTTCAGGTGGTTCAATTATGGATAAATTGCATCTGTGAGAGTGTCCATATTTTTAGCCACAGATTTCAAAAAAATGTAGTCGGGTTTTTTTTTGTTTTTGTTTTTTTTAATTTTTCTCCAGGAAGTTTTCAAGGTCTGATTTTTCTGTGGCCACACATTTCAAGTCTTAATGTCTTACTATGTCTGTCGGAGGTGAAGATCTCAGCTTGTAGTGTTGCTGATGATGTATCTTCTCAGACTTCACCTTCTTCTCTTTAAGATGATAGTCTGGGCAGAACAAAATAATTTAAAAAAACTGAATATAGAAACTTCCCAAAGTACCAGCTAACTCTTCCCTGCTGGATGACACTGTATCACAAATGTCCTCCAATGTGATATTGTTTCATCATCATTCTTCCAGGTCATTGATTTTTAGTTTGAGGTTTTTTGTTTTTTTTTGCTTCTTTAATATCTGTAAAGAAGTTGTCCGGAGTCATGGAGAGAGGATCGATCCTCTGCTGCAAACATTTCTCTCTGTCAGGGTTTGCTCTGAATTGTTAATGTATCAAAGTTCTGTGCACGAAAGTCAAATATTTTATGGATGGATTCCAAAATCTTTTTGGATCTTTATTTCATATATTCTTTATTTATAAGGCCTGTGGACAGACATATTGTATCCTGTTATTTGTTTTGCTCAGTTTTTCTAAGGTGTCAGGTATCTTTGTGCACTTTACATTCAAGGACTGTAAACCAGACCGAG
Source organism: Centropyge bicolor (assembly GCA_037975185.1). NCBI lineage: Eukaryota > Metazoa > Chordata > Actinopteri > Pomacanthidae > Centropyge > Centropyge bicolor. Next base: position 136,686 of record JBBMOC010000197.1, on the reverse strand, counting down.
GCCTTTATTTACTGCAGAGGGAAACAGGCCACTATTTGAAGCAGGCTTCTATTAGAGGTGTACCTTTGTTTCTAATTCTCTCTTTTTGATAAGTATAATTGGTCATACTTTAGAATGAAGCCCTGTATTGTTTGCCTTGTTAGAGCTTTACACTGTTAATACTCAACAGTAACGTGTACTATTTGACTTGATGCAGCTCTTAAAGGCCCATCTACCACATGTGCATCCATTGTCTCACTTGCAGTCTGTAACTACTGAGGTATCTTTATGTAGGTTTTTAGAGGTTTGTCCAAGAGTGGCCATTCTGAAATGCTACTTTAAAGATCCCTCTGTCAAGTACTATAAGTATATACACCAGTCTCATGACAGGGCTGGAGAATACACTGAACCCAAATGCAAGACTCGGAGAGAGGCTTCTTCAAAATAAGAGCGTTTATTGAAAGTATCAACTTAAAATCACTCACGACGAGGAATAAATCAGCAAAAAGGTAAGGCAAAGTATCAACAGAAAATTTAACTACGACAAAGACAGGACGTGGCATGAAAGACGGCTGGAGAGACTTACTCATATCGAGACAAGACAATCGGGCACAAGACAAGGGGAGACACAGACTTAAATACACAAGGAAGGGGAGCAGGTGGAAACAATCAGGGCGGGGCTGACAATCACAACGGCGGGAAACACAAGAGGAAGGGCAAGCAACCTGAAACGAGAGGGGAAGTTAGTTTCACAATAAAACAGGAAATCACAAGACAACATGAAACACAGGACAAGACAGTAAAATAATTAAATTATTTTTTTAGATATGACATCTCATCCGTCATTATATTGTGATGTTGAGACCATGATCAACATACACTAAATGTTATATTTTCCATAATGAAACATAGGGGCACACAGGTGAAGCAATGGCAGAAAGGTGGCCTCTTCAGTAATTTGAGTTACTTGTTGATCTGTTAAGTTACTTTACGAACCATAAGAGCAATTCAACTCTACTCATGACCCACGACTTTGCAATAATTACCAGCACTTTACAACTGGGTGTGAAGCTATTTGCTGGCTGGTGTTAATATGTGTACTTACAAGTCCATTCACTGTACACAAAATCTCCTTCACTTCCATATATTCCCCTTTGAGATGTGAGAGAAGAGACGAGCAAAGAGTCGAGAAACAAGGAATCAAGTGAATTATTTTTAGTGAAATCCGGCGCCTCCCCTCAGAAGTGTCATCTGGAACAACATCTGCTCCAGATGATAACTGCACACTGGTATTGTATCACCTGTCAGTTTAACTCCTCAGCTGCATCCTTTGTTCCCGTGGTGTTTGCACATAAAGCGTAATGTACTGCCCCAATAATAATAAAATTACACATTATGGTATCATCATTGTTTTTAAATGCAGGTTTTCCTACTTGTCAAAGCACATAATGAAATGTTAGCTTCTGCATGTTGCCCTTTAAAATGAACTGTTGTTGTTGCCTTGTAAAATTAAATTAATAATACAGTTTCTATTAGAATGCTTCATAATGTATAGAAGTCATTTAGAGGTCTAAAAGGGGGAAAAAAATGTCAGCTCACATCAGTAGTTTCTGTCTGATCTGCCTTGTCACATAGTGAATGGAAATGACAGCTTGACAATTGAAACGTGTGTGCTGATGAAAGACAACACAAGCACAAGTGATGAGAGCTGTTTCTAATGAAAGCCTTCCCCTGAGGATGCAGGTTAACAGGGACAATGGCAGATCATGAAGAGAAGAATCTCTCAGATCCAAGTAGTTTATGGTGTCTTTGTTAGCCAGGCCTGTAGTTAACACACGCAGTGATGACGAGCAGTCGACGTGTCATGTTTCATGTAGCTGTAGATAGCATGTCTGTCTGAGGCCCTGAGCGTCTGAGGCCGGCACCAGTTGTTTGTTTTGAGTATGTGGCGTGTTCACACTGCGAAAAGTGATAGCTATCTGTGATAACAACATTCATGTCAGTGAGACAACAGATTTTATGAAACTGTTAGAATAGTCGGAGCATTAGCATTTTATTCATTTATGATAACAATAAAATCTGTAATTTTAACCCTTTTATTTTTGATGAAATGTAACGTCTCCCTCTCTCGCTCTCTCTCTCTCTCTCTCTCTCTCTCTCTCTCTCTCTCTCCATGGGCTTTTTCTGTGCACAAAGTGACGACCTGATCCTTCCTCTGCACTTCAGGGGTAGCAGCATTCATAAATCATACTCTGATTTTAAAATGGCTCCATTTATGAGTTGTTTGGTGCAGCTGCTTTGATGTGAGAGGCTTGAGCTGTTCTGTGCAGAAGCCAGACAATAACGGCTTCGGTGTCAAAGTGCAAGTGAGATAAATGACTCACGAGCATCTGCCGTTGAGTCGTCCTCCTGACTGTCGCTGGGTCAGGGACATTTCCTCCGCTCTGGTCATATCAAGTGATGAGGAAAATGGCTTTCACTACTGTATTTGATGCTCCACTGACAACATAGCACAGCTCTCTCAAATAGGCAGCATCGCGATCACATGCACATCCACACTAGAAAGGATTATGTAAATGACACAAGGTGGTAGTTGTCTGTATGGGGATTATTTAAGGAGTGAAGTCCTCTGGGAATAAGCAAATACTGTGAGTTTGTAACAAAACGAAATGCCACGTCTTTACAAATAGATACTACACACACATAGGCAACGTACAGTTTACCTCCCCAACCCCTTCAAAAATGTGTGATGTTTCACTTTTTTAACATTGAAGCTGAGGTCATCTCATCATCATCTCTGGTCAAAATTACTGGTCTCATAATGGCTATATGATTATTAAGGGGTAAACACTGGTGAAATGAACTGTAAAGATCTTAACCCTGTAAAGCCTGAACCATGAAATAATTGACAGAAAATTCCAATTCTTCGAAACTGGAGCTTTTAATTGTCCTTCTGAACAAACAAACAAAAAAATTCAAATAGCAATTTTCATGTATGAGTTTCAATTTTTATCATATTTGAGACTCAAAGTCTCATTTAATTTCATTCAACAAAAACATATTAAACCAAAAATATGTAACAGATTGGTCATTCTAGTTCCAAAAGAAGATATTTGTATTTTTTATTCCAGTAATTTTTATTGCTATTACTCTGTATAAGCTACTATCTGCTATCATGCAGCAGTGAGAAATCCACCAACAGAGCTGGCAGGTGGAAGAGGAACATTTATTGTGGCTCATTTTGTGGTTTAATAACTTTTTATTTCGCACACTGATGATGTAGGAGCCTCCAAAACTCATGGATCATATATGATACATTCATGATATAGGGTTACGAAATCATTCAAATATATTATTACATTTTTTCAACATGAGGTGCGTGCAGCGGTCTGTTTTTTTGCCGGACTGAATTGAATAACTGAATATTCTGATGATACTAAGACCTTGTGGAGGTTCATCTTTTCATTACATAAAACATTTGCAAAGCCAATTTTTCAAAACTTACTTTGTTTATGTCCAAGTTTGTTTGCCACATTGCTGCCATTTGGCCTTTTGATCTGCACCACAGATTTTTTTTTCTCCTGAGAAACTCAACTCAACACAAACACAGCAGCATAGCATCAAATGTGACTACAAATTTTAGATGTGGTTCTTCTTCTGATCACAACTGACCTAACTCATCTGGGGAAACAGGACGACAGTGAAAACACTGCTCTTTAACCTGGACTTTTATCCACACATGCATGCACCTCTTGCTGTATATTTTTGAACACATTGGTTCCTCTCTAATACTGGTGACTCAGCCAGAAGAGTGTCATGTCCATCTAAGAATTGGAAGCACTCCTAACAACTTCTTCACACCCAACATAATGCCCCGTCCTTCACCACTCCATCAGGCACGGCTGCATAACAAACTCACAAGGTCTGGTTTTTTGGAAAAGTTCCCAAACCTGTAGTTTGGTAGGACTTCCCCTCGTTAAAGGTCAGTTTCAAGTTTGGAGCGGCAGCAGTAAATGTCACCCACTCCAAACTCTATTCAAGAGGTAGCGTTATTTTATCCCCCCGCCACATGTTGATTGCGCTTCGTGAAATGACATTTATTTTCCAAAGTTGAAAAAGTGGTGCTGCCAGTTTTCCACCGGACTGGATGTTGTGGTGATCATTAATTGCAAAATGAGCAGGTGAAAGCACAGCATGGTGGTTATATTACCTCAGAGCCATTACAGACTTTTCTATCTGCTGTGTTTTGCTGCTTGCTCTCCACTTTGCCGACATGCTTTAGCTGTATCTTTATGATTTTCTGCAAAAAGCTATAGGAGATCCTCGACAGTTATAAACCAGGCACTGGCTGAAGTTAGTTAGGAGCAATATTCCCTGCTTCTCCATGGATGGCTTTCATAAACTTCTTCAGAAAATTGCAGTGCTTGAAACCAGGATACATTGATTAGAGGAGAATGGACTTTGTGGGAATGATAGCACTCCAGCGTGAACTCAAAACAGTGGAGCAGAGAATGCTCACACACGGCTAATAAACACCGAGAGTGCTACTAAAAAACAGAAGGCTTGTCTGTCTGGCAATAAATCTGCAACCACAAGTCCTCTTTGGAGCTCTCTGGGTGCAGAGCTTCAGAGTCAGTCCAGGCAGAGGGCCTCATCAAGCCCTCAGTACGACAGCCATGGACAGCTGCAAAAGCAAGGGACAGCAACAAACTAGCCCAAAAGCAAACCTGGAGCCTGGATCTCCATCAGATGACCTGGATATCCTGTCATCCTCACACAGCAGAGTACAGGCTGAGAGTAATGGTGACAGCAAACAGCTACAGGGAGCATTAGCGCCTGGGCCTCCAGCTCTGATGGTGTGTATTTTGCTGTAAACAATGTGAAAGCAGGAGCATTAAGAACAGCAGAATACTGCTTTCACAAAGATATGAAAGACATCATGGTGCACACAGGGGCCAATCATATCATGAAACAGCAATCAGGAGGAGAGAGTTTCCTGATCGACACAACTTAAAGCCTGAGGTCTTTCAAAGTGGTTGTCCATGCAGCGCACTTTATCGACATCTTTAACTGGAATGCAGCTGTTTTTTAAGGGCAGATGGAATCCACCTCAACAGGTCAGGAGTAAAATTCATGACCTCTAACCTATTTCCTGTGGCCCCCATCTGCCCCCTCTGCCGAGAACAAGAGGCAAGAGGGATCAAAACAAAACAACAAGACAGAACAGGAAGCTTGCACGAAAGACAGTGTGAAACATGAGGGGCATCACAAGAGATTCCACGCCACACGCCGGCTACTACTCGTGAGGTTCCACACCCCTTCCCCAGTGCCCCGAACCTGGATCCTCTCACTGCACCTTGACATCCACCTCCACCTAGGCTTTAAGTCTTCAGCCAGCTTTGAAACATGTTGTCTCAGTTACAAAAGACGAAGGTGCTGAGGAGCTCTGTGATCTGTTTGTTTTGATCTGTAGAATGTGAAAGGGCCCACATACAATCAAGGGCACACACTGGTTCTTAGTGATGGTGTTCATAGTTCTAGCAACATTGTGAGGGACATTTCAGATTTCTGTGTGTTCTTCAGTATGAGTTTCTCCTGATCCCCAAATCCGAATTTTCTGTCAAAAAACTAACAAAACTACCAGAGAGGGAAGAAGCTGCATTAGTAAGATGCATTGATGGGTTATGAATGGATACAGGTGGAGGAGAGAGAGAGAAGGAGAGTGAAGCTCAGTGCATCATGGGAAGTCCCCCAGCTGTCTATAACTAAGGGATGGCTCAGGGCTCACCTGGACCAATGCATTGTCAAAGAGGAAGGTTTGAAGCCTACTCTTAAATGTGGAAAGGGTGTCTGCCTCCTGAACCCAGACTGGGATCTGATTCCACAGGAGAGGAGCTTGATAACTGAAGGCTCTGGCTCTAACTCTACTGTTGGCGACTCTGGGAACCAATAGAAATCCTGCATTCTGGGAGCGTAGTGCTCTGTTGGGAAAATAGGGAACAATGAACTCTTGAAGATATGATGGAGCTTGACCATTAAGAGCTTTATAGTTTAGCTGAGGGATTTTAAAATCAATTCTTGGGTTAAGGTTTTCCTTGTTCATGTCAGAACACGTGCAGCAGCACTCTGGATCAACTGGAGAGTCTTTAACGAACTATTGGAGCAGCCTGCTAATAGAGAACTGCAGTAGTCCAGCCTAGAAGTAACAAATGCATGGACTCGTTTTTCTGCATGGGACATGATGTGGCTGATTTTTGCTGTGATCTGGAGGTGAAAAAAGGCAGTCTGAGAAATGTACTTTATATGTGCATTAAAGGACATATCTATATCTATCTGCTGGAGGCCAATGCAATGCCATCGAAAGTACTGACATTCTTAGAAAATGCACATGGGAGGTGCTTGGGGCCAAGTACAATAACTTCAGGTTATTGTAGTTTAACAGGAGAAAATTGCAGGTCATCCAGGTTTTTACTTCGTTATCATCTGAATAGTAATGAAAGTTAATAGAGTGTTTCCTGATAGTGTTCCCTAGGGGAAGCATATATAAGGTGAACAGGATTGGTCCAAGCACAGAGCCTTGTGGAACACCGTAATTAACCCGAGTGTATCGAGAATTCATCATGGACGTGTACAAACTGAGATCGGTCTGATAAATAGGACCTAGACCAGCTTAGTGCAGTTGCTTCCAAATGCATCCAAAGTTTACATTTTTTTTAAGTGAAATAAGCAACAATATCAGAGTGACTATATCCATGTCCAACAACTGAAGCAAGCTGCTGTTGCAACTGCAAAGGCAATTTCTAGATTGTCAACATTCATCAATACCTAAAGTCTGGAGGATCTTGTGAAGCACTTTAATTCATCCGCCTGCTGTTTTGACATCCTCCCAAGCAGCTTTTTCAAAAAATGTTTTCAGTGGCTTGGAAATAGATGTGCTGAAAATTGTCAGTGGCTCACTGCTATCAGGCATTTTTCTGAGAACCACTGAAAAATGCAGCTGTTAAGGCCCTTTTAAAGACAGGCAGCCTGGATCTTTCAATAGTGAATAATTAGAGGCCCATCTCTAATCTTCCCTTTATTGGAAAAAAAATATTGAGAAAGTTGTTTTGATTCAATTCAATAACTTTCTAAATCTAAATGGCCTTTGGGCAGATTTCAGTCTGGCTTCAGACGTCATCACAGCACTGAGGCTGCACTGATAAAGGTGTTAAATGAACTTTGTCTGAATACTGATTGAGATGAAACATCAGTTCTGCTGCTGCTCTATCTTCCCTTGAAACTGTTGACCATGAAATATTTCTGATAAATTGGACTGGACCATCCTCAGTTGGTTCAGATCAGATATCTGATATTCACATATCTTGAAGGCAGAGGCTAGTCTGGTGCCTCCTCTGATCATACATTTGAAGAGTCCCCCAAGTTTCCATTCCTGCTAGTATTCAACCTGTACATGCTCCAGATAGTAACCTTAATCAGTCTATCAAGACTGAGAGCAAGCAAATAGCTGGATGCAATTAAATTCCATTCAATCAAATACAGACAAGACAGAAATCATTTTATACGGCAACAAGGAAGAAAGACTGAAAAGAATAAAAGCTGTTTCACAACTTGATTCAAGAGTTATAAAGGAGAAAACCTGGGTTATCAGCTTTTATAGATAGAAATCTTGGTGCTAATAAGAATCAGAGCTGAGCTTCAGCAGCCACATCAAGGACAGAACAAAGCCAGCCTTTCATCATATCAAACAAACAGCAGGAATCAGATGTTTCATGTCCAGACAAGATTAAGAGAAACCCATTCATGCCTTCATTTCCAGCATTGAAGTGCTCTTTTGTCTGCTCTACCCAAAAAGGCTGCCAGACAACTTCAGCTCTTTCATGAAAACCAAGAGAAATGAGCACATTCCTCCTGCTCTGAGATCTCCACAATGGCTTCCAGTTATTTACAGAATGTGTTTTAAAGTGTTGCTGCTAGTTTATAAATCACTCAATAGTGTCGAGCCAAAATGCATTTCTTACCTCCTTGAAGAATAGGGACTCAGCGGGGCCCTCAGATCTTTAGGAAGTAGTCAGCTGGTAGAACCTCGAGTCAGAAACAAACAGGGCGAAGCTGCTTTTGGCTGCTATGCTGCACACAGACGAAAAAAAGAAACTTCCTGGTGATTTCAAATGCGCCCAAAGTTTAGCCACTTTCAAGTCTAAATTAAAAACTCTGCTGTTTTCCTGTGATTGATTGCTTCCCACACTTTCAGTTCATTTGTTGCATTTGGAGCAGTTTATTACTGCACTGTTCCAGCTCTGGTCTCTTCTATATATCCATCCATCCATCCATCCATCCATTATCTACCGCTTACTCCTTTGCAGGGTCGCGTTCATTTTATGTTTTATTCTATCTTAAATGATTTATTGTTAATTGTTGTTGAATGTCATTCTAATGCTTTGCTTATGTGAAGCACTTTGAATCGCCCCGGTGTTGGAGACACGCTGCACAAATAAAGCTGCCTTACCTTGTCTGGCTTTTTGTCAAAGGGCTGAGAAAAATAGAATAAGGTCAGGTTCCCTGTGAGAGACAACAAGCTGTGAGTGCTGACTCCTGAGAGCTCAGAGTGCAGAAGTCAAGAAATTAGCTCGAACAGAGGCAACGCTCAGAGAAGGTCAGCCACTTTTCAAAAGGTTGCTTCAGATCAGGGCCGTGGATTAAAAATGTACTAAGAGGGCCGTAGGTTAAAAAGCTCCAAACACTGTATGTATGCATTTTTTTAAACTGTCAACACCTCCCATGAAAAGATCAACACCAACAATATGTTAGTCCACCTCTCAACACTTTGACCCCCCCTGCCCTGCCTGGAGCCCTCAGCCCCAAGCCCACCTGCTCCCACTGAGCATGCAGATCTTTAAAGGAAGGTGGGTAGGTGGCAACAGCTGGCACTACAGCCGCTAGTAAACGTTACTAAAGCAGGTGGAAAAAGTCCATTTGTGACATTTGTTGAGACTAACTTTGCAAAAACTTCCTTGCTCGAGTTAATCATGCCATTAAATGAACATGTCAGTCAACAGTGTGGCTCGTGTTTTTAAGTTTTTGGCCGACCATGGAGCTCTATGGCACAGAGGAATAAGATATATCAGGCTTTAGCAAAAGAAAAAAAAAACATGAATAAGATAAATACATTGTTTTTCTGCCTTTTTAATGGGATTTGTTGATAATAAGAACTATACAGAATATTACTAGCCTTATCCTTTAATGGGGGGGATGTGAGAGGAATTAATGAGGGCACACATTTCTTTGTCTGTTCAAATAAATGTACTGTGGAGCCGTACTCACAAGGCTCCCTAGAATTAAATGTCTTAGTGATGGAATAAAAAGAAAATTCTTAAGTTGTTTTTCTTATCGTTTCTTTTCTAGAAAAAAAAAGGCTATTTGCGAAGAATATCAGTTCTTCAGCTCCTGTGGTAAAGAGAAGGGTTTGGTGCTATTCATATTTGAAATGACGGGATAAAAAAAAAAAAAAGCATGGTTGGAAATAACCTTATGTGACCACAAACTCGGTGCAGCATTTTTAATAAGGGCTGCCAATCCTCTCACAACATGGAGGTCACAAGGCTGACAGTGACCATGCTTCAAACAAGATCACAGTTAGTCCTGTAATTTACATGCCATCTAAATGTCTGCAACTTATTTGAACATGCAATGTCCACATCATCCAACTCAATAAAAAAAATCTCTTGTCACTGTGCAATACATTTGAGTATTGTCTCTGTGCAATACATTTGAACAATACATTTGAACAATACATTTTGCAGTACATAATGCCTTCTATGGGAAAGATACAAGGCTGCAGGAGCTGTAGTGGTTCTTATGGAGGACATCATTCTTCAGTGTTTCTATGTAAGTCGAAGAGTTGGTCCAGCCTAATTACAATAAAAAGAAAACATTTTCTTACTTCCCTCCAGTTGAATCTGTCCAGCTGAGATAATTTTGTTTGTCAAGGTTTGGAAATAACTGTCCCTAAGATTTCTGCCTCCATAATGGAAGCCAGTGAAATGTAGTTTGTGCTGCTCGCAGCTCTGGAGCATGACATTTTAAACAATCACCGGCATCGCCTCATTAAGAAAGTCTTCTTGTTGTTCTGTGTAATCCATAGAACAGAACAGAACAGCAGTTTCTGTATTTCTTTATTTCTTCAGTCAGTAGTAATAAAACAGTCTGCAGTATGTTGTGGAGATTATCCAGAGGAACAGGGATCCTCCTGCTGGAAAGAGATGTTGATGCTGAATGCTTTAAATGTCGTTTTCAAAATGCTGTGAGCAGCACAAACTGCACTTCGTTTAGCTCCATTCGACTGAGGTGGAGTCGTAAATCTCAGGGGGATGTCTCAAAACGTGTTTGCATAAAACCAAACTATTTGTATAAAAAGATGTAACTGGAGGGACCTGAAAAGTGTTGTTCTAGAATTTGGGTGAACCCAATAAATCCAGTTTTGATGTACAACTGTTTGACATACATTGATATGCCAATGACAGTTTAAAGATATTCCTTGATCACGTCTCTTCCAGGAAGAGAATGAGGCCTTCAGGGACACACTCTCTCTGAACATGAATTCCATCAGTCTAATACAAAGCACTCCTCATTAAATCCAACATTGGAATTTTTTGCAAACAGACGTGTTCACTCTTACAAAGACATCATCCAGTTGTGCTCTCACTTTTATTCAGAAACATTCAAACACAACACAAGATGGAAGAAAAAACATAGAAGCTTCAACATTGCAACTTCTGAGTAGCTGCTAATATGTATGTATTATTAACATTCAGATATGATAAGTCACTGCCAGTATTTTGGTTTGTTGACTCAAATGTGAGACTGCAACTTAAAAGTATTTTCATTTTTGATTAAACTGTTGGTTATTAACAATTTTAAAATTAATTGTTTGGTCTGTAGAATTTCCTAAAGTTCAAAGTGAGTGAGTTTCTTTTTTTTTTTAAACAGTTTTTGTATTGTCTGCCCAGGAGTTCCAAAGACAATTTACTCTCACATTAGACAAAAAACAGCAGCAAACCGTCACAGGAAGTTGGAACCAGAGACAAATCTGACTGTTTCAAGGCTGATGGACTAATGTATAGTGATGGAAGAACAAGTCTGATCTTTGACTGAAGCACAATTAGCATCACCACATTATAAAAGTCCTCTATAATAAGTTCAAGATCTGCATTATAAATTGTACTTAAATAAAAGAGTGCAAGTAGTTGACTCATCCCGTCCTCAGGGAGCACTGTCACTCTGCCATGTGCTCAGTTACTCAGCAGATAAAAACTCTCATTCACCCACCGGGACACAGTTCACATGCTCTTCAGCAGGTCAACTGGCAAACCTGACCACGACTTAACAAAAGCTGGTCAATACTGTCTGGTTAGGTTTAACCAAGTACTTGTTCTAGCAATCAAACTTCACCAATTCTGTCGAGTCAGCTCAACATTAACAAGTCAAAGGCATCAGTTCATGTACATAAAATGTTGGTGCCTACCTTCTCCCCACATCTGTGGAGGAAAGGGAAATGTCAGCCAAACTGCAGCAGAATAATCAGGAAGTGACACGGACACCACAGTGTCGGCCTGCATGTCCAAGTGTCCTTGGGCAAGATACTCAACCCCAAATTGCTTCCAACGGCCGTGCCAGCAGCGTGCCAGTGTGTGCGCATGGTTAATGGCGGTGGCCACTTTCCAATCAGTTACCATTATGAATGTGTGTGTGAATGTGAGGCACTGCGAGTGGTTTAATAAGACGAGAAAAGCATCACTTTCACCATTTACCACAACGTCAGGTCCAGGCCACAAAGCAGGTTTATAAGCTGATGGAATAGAATAGAAGTTAATTCAAGCACTGCTCAAAGAAATAGTCTGTTTCTTATACTGGATTTCTTTTAAATCCACTATGATTTGCTGATTCATTCAATTACATGTTATTTGATTGGCTACAAAAAACTGTTTCCGGCAGTGATTCAGAGATGTGGAACCTGGCTCTCCAGGTTAGAACATCATGCTGTGTTTATATTTCAGACGCTGATGACCTCTCTACTGCGGCGCCACCCGCTCCTTTCTTCTCTGCCACAGTGAAACCAGGAATCATTATGTGGTAATATTCCCAGCATGATGGCGCCTTGACAGTGTAATTTCCATGGTGAAAATAACATGGATTTGATCACAATGCAGAGAGATAGCATGTAATTACCAGGACTAAATGCAGTAGAACATAGTCAGAGTGGCCATAATGGTCATCATGTTAGCTGGCTACTGGATTACAGGGTAGATGACAAGTACCACATCACTTAATGGCTTCGTTTGAAACATGTCCTATTGAAGAGGCAGAACACAGAACAATCTGACAACTCCGTGTTTGGTCATGAGTTATTTCAAGTAAGCATTCAGGTTTAATTGTATTTGCGTATGTGGCAATGATCTAAAGCACAAGTGCTATTTGCATTCACAGCACAGGGGTCAAAATGCAAAACACAGGCTGTCAGCATTAGCATATTTACCAGGCTGCATATTTTCAAAAACATTGCATGGAAATGTGACAAGAGCATTCAGCAGAGTTCATTACAATAGCAGAGTAATAGAATAAATAATAGATTACTCAAAGCTGACTTTTAAACTGGGCTAACCATTCAAAGCATACAGAGTAGACACAATGCTGACAGGTTTGCATTATTCATGGTCCACACACACACACACACACATGCTGCCGCAAAGCCTCGGAAACAGGGATGAAGAGAAGTCGGGTTTTATGTTTTTTGTTATCCGTAAAGACAAGAAGTGGAAATGTTTGAAGAATGATTTATGTGAATGAGAAGCAGCTTGCGTGTCGCTAAATTTTAATGGAGGGTGTCATGTCTCTGTGTCTTTTGGGACACTTGTTATTGAAGGTCTGAATTCAGAATTCTGCCAACTAAATAACAACACAAAATATTATAATATTTGATATTGACAACATCTGTTTTTAGGTAATTTATTTGCCTGCTTGATGCCCTGCTGCAGGATGAAGGGAAGTCGGCTTGTACTGAACTGAACTAACTAAATAAATCCCTAATGTTGCAGAACTGATTAAAGTAGAGGAAGCTTGGCCTCTGAGGCTCTGCAGCCAGGACCTGGAACAATGAGGTATATATAATGTAATGCAAATGATAGGACTTATTGGTCATAGCAATTGACCTTCAGTCCCCGCCAACAACATTCCTGCCCGCTGGTGTGAATGTCAGGGAAGTCCCAGGACAGCTCCGGATTCAGCACCATGGACAGCGGTCATGACCGCCACAGAGGGCAGTCTGGGAATATGACAACTCTGTTGCTTTTGACTTTTATTCTAAATCATGTATCAAGATTGACAGTAAAAGAAACCAGACATCACAGACTCCTTATGAAATCCAGGTTTACATAAGTAATATGCAGTTCACCTGATACAGTGGACATCAGAGTCAGAATCCTTTATTGTCATTGTACAGTAATAGAACGAAATTGTAGCAGCCTTGGAAGGTGTAAATCAAATATAAAACTAAACTAAATATAAATCTGGATATAAATAGTCAGAATAAGATAAGAATAAAATAATACTTATAAAAATAGAATGAGGTAAAATAGGTGCAAATAGCAGGAAGAGTCCAAACAGGGCTTGGTAAATATAATATACTGTCAATATATTGCACATGAGGTGATGCAGAGAAATTGTCCATATGGAGTGAATGAGAAGTCCGGCTGGATAGTGTGGTATATGAAGGTGTGTGCATGTCAAGTCACTGACTCTGACTTGAAGTTAGAGTGTAGTCCATTTTTACGTTGTTATGTTTCCTATGATAGCTTCAAATGTATTGTCTTATTTTAGTATTTCCTCATTTGATCTGGACTATTAGCACCATGACATCTTTGTCAGTGCCTTCCAAAACCACCATGCTTTGGTTTGGTGAGACAAACATTGTGGTTTGGGTTAAAATAAGGACTTTGTTCAGGCCAACAATCACAGCCATGGAAAGAAGCGTTACAGTGACCTTCTGGGTCAGATGAGATGTTTTGTTGACCAATTCAAGAGCCCAACAGTGTCACACTATTTTCTCCTTTGCCTTTGACAGACAGAAGTCCTACAGGCCACTAAAAGGTTTTATCAATTGAACCTAAACATATGTCATATTTGGGCTTGATACTTTTCCTGGGAGGACAGTATGACAAAATAATTGAATATCAAAGGTCTGCACTTTCTGCACAGCTTTCAACCACACCTCATAGTCTTCACCAGTGAAATGAGACTCGGCTGTTCATACTTTGGTCACATGACAACAGCTGGGGTAGCGCCAGATGTGGATGAAAGTGAATCTTTAAGATAAAATTGCACATATATATATTTTTTCATCACGTCTTTTAAAATAAATCAATGTGTTTTTTCTTCATGCATAAATGAAGCTGTAGCGCAAGTTCAGCCAGGAAGACATTAAGGCTTCCATTCACAAGCTGTTCCTCATCTTTCCTACTGCGCATGCTCAGGCTCATTTCCCACTGTTAGTGCTTGGGGCGGTCACCTGTAATCAGCTGTCAATCCAGCTGTTCTCTTCCACCCAATAGCACGGTGCCACACCCCCATTGTTAACCTATCATCTTCGTGCTCCTCTTTTAAAATATGATCTGTCTCTGCCCTAGCTCTTTCATGCCGGTGATCTGCTCGCCCCTCCACCTCCCCATCACCGCCTCGCCTTGGAAGTAGAGGTGTGCGATACTGCAAGATTTGGTATCGATCCGATACCAAGTAAACACAGGGCCAGTATTGCCGATACCGATACTTTTAATATTTAAGGTTGATGTACCATCACACTGCTGACCCTTAGGTGTTTTTGTGGTTTTTCCTTGGGATTTTTTTTTTTTTTGTTATAACCCAGGACAGAATTTGAACAAAGTTTAAAGGCGACTGCGAAATACTTCATTATCAAAAACAGAAGCAACAGAGCAGTAAGTAAAAAAATGTCCCCCAAACATTATGTGTGCATTTTTTTTCTTAAAAAACAAAGTGAAAAAAATTATTATATGAGAGCAAATTAAAACAAAATCTTTTTAGAGTTAGAGTGTTGAGAAACTACAATACAAATATAAAATTAAATTTCCCCCTTCAGTGCACTTCTTTTCTGGATTTTTCTCAATTTAAAAAGTGTACAAAACCATCACACCGCAACAAATGTTATAAAAAAAAATCTTTGACGAGAGCGCACAAGCACATACAAGAGCGAGACTGACATTAAAGTATCGATCTCATCACACTAGTATCGATCCGATAACAATATCAACTTGGTATCGATACTATCGATATTTGGATCGATCCGCCCACCTCTACTTGGAAGTATCATCATCTTCTTCTCCCTCTCCCATGGAATCAGATCCCTGTCTGGGCTCAAGAGGCAGTCACCCTTTCCACATCTAAGAGCACATGCGTCACCGAAGCTGCAGACTTTCTCTCCAACCCAACCAGTCGCGGCAGATGTCTGTCCATCACTGAGCCTGGTTCTGTCCGAGGTTTCTGCCTGTTAAAAGGAAGTTTTTCCTCGCCACTGTCGCCAAGTGCTGCTCATGATGGGAAATGTTGGGTCTCTGTCAGTAACTCTTAAAGAGTATGGTCTGTATGTAAAGTCCCTGAGAGGACTTTTGTTGTGATTTGGTTCTCTTCAAATAAGATCGAAGTGAATTGAAATCGAATCACCCATCCAGCTTCTCAGCCTCCAATTATCACCACCACCACCAGTGCCAGGACTCTGGGGGGGATTTATCCTTCGTCGGCTCAGAGAATCTTCAATCAAGTCGTCTCCCCCCAGAGTCCAAAACGCCAAAAACCCTCTGTCAAGTTCTGTTATCAATATCACCATCAATGTCTTTTGTTGTAATAAATTATCTTCCTTCACATACTCGTCTCTCCTGGTTGAAATAATGTCAAGTATTTTCAGTTGTAACTAAAAGTATCAGATGTGTTTTTTTCCCCTGCATACACATGTAAAGAGCATTAAAAGAGATCATTTAGATTTAGTTGTTGTGCAGTGTTATTACCTGTGTTCAAAGGCTCATTTGGAGGTTGTATGGCTACTACTTTGTTTACATTCATATCACAGATTAGGCCTTTAATTCACATAATGAGCTTCTGTATCTAATGGTTTATTCAAGTCAGTTGCATAATGAAGTCATTCTTCTGTGCCTGGAGAGAAAGAATTACCCCTGGAGAGAAACAGATCAAAAATGCAAGAGTCTACAGAAGCAGGATCTACACACACGTATATATATCTATAGCCAGCAGCTATAAAATTACAGTTATTATCACATATGCCTCGGAGGTGATTAATCTCACCAATTAATTGCAACAGCAACATGACACAATGTTTGTAGAACTTTTTTTTAACTGAAGGTACAAAAATAAGAGTGTCAAAACACTGAATTTGATCATTCTGTGGGAAATCGTGATCACAAGAAAGTATGTGATTAATAAGATAATTTTTTTTTAAATACATAAATGCAGACCCACGTGTAAACTTCTGCACCATTTAACCCGGGTGCCATGTTCTTTCATTCATTTCTTTAAAGGCAAAGACAATTGGGGAAATAGGCTGGTTCACTCTCTTGCTGGACGAGAGGATCGATGCCACTCTCTCTGTCTATATGATGAATACCAGCCAATAAAGCGCCTCTAAAGCTCTTTAATTATCACATCGTCTCTTTTTTTAATCCATACAAAACAAAAGTGTTAAAATGACAAATTGTCATTTAACAGAGTATTTCCTGGTCAGGACCAGTTGCCCGGCAACCACTGGAGGCTGCAGGAAGATACTGGTCCTGATCAGGTGATAGAGTTTTTTTCTTTTTATCATTGATTTGTCATGTTTTGTCATTGATAAAGTTTTGAGTCACAACGCGAAAAAAAAAAAAAACCCTCAACCCACACTGGCTGCTTCATCACCCGATCCTATTTCTGAAAGTCTGTCACTGTTGCAAATGTGGCTCTGCACAATCTTGTCTGATGTCTCCTACCAGGATGGATTGAACAGGTGCCTGAAAAACTTTCCCCAGCCAATTTATTCTCCCAGACATCTGCTCATTGGTGTAGCAGTGCCAGTTTCTTCCAAGACACTTCGCACATGAACAGAGCAGCTTGAATTTAGCCTGACAGCGTTCACAAATCCAGGTCATGGAGGACACGGGAAAAGTAGAGTTGCGCTCTAGTAATGGACTAGATAAACCGTGTGAGATTAATCCCTTACACTCCTGATTCGCTCTTCATTCAAATTCAACTCAGGTTTCTGTAAGAATTAAACTGATGATAGACATCACTCTGTGGTTGCTTGTTTCAACACTTCATTGCAACTGTATGATGCTGACGCCGATAAACGCCATGATTTGGACTCAAACATTACATCATTTCCTGCAGTTTCCCAGGTCATTGTAAAAAGGACGTTATTAGATATGAAGATCTTGTGCAGTTTGCCCATTAGTGAATCAGTTCAGCTAAAATCTGTGCGTGTTTATGCAGGCACGTTGTCCTCACTTGGAAGAGCAGAGTCTCTCTGTATGACCAGCGTGCAGTGTCAGCTCAGGAGACTCCTCTAACAAAGTTACAATATGTAGACGTATGAGCCAGTGTGGTAGGAGGGTGCAGCGGTCCCCCCGGTGTGCAGACACTCTGATAAATATTGATGATGGAAGGCAGGCCTGTTGACATAGCAAGTGGCTGTGACACAGTTACAGCTGGCAGTGAGCTGGGGAGAGCTGTACTCTTGGCACTCATCATTCTCACTGAATGCTGCGAGTGCTGAGCTGTGCAACAAACCCCTCTATTAGATCACAGTAACACATAATGAAATCAATCTCTATTTGTGCCTGCGATGTAGGCATTTTCTATACATGGATATCTGGAAATGCATGTCTGCATAAAATGTAGCCCCTTTAACTGTGTTTCATAGTAAAAGACTGGTCATGTTTTAGGAAGAAAAGAGGAGAAATGCTTTTGAAAACAAATTGTTGTTCTGTATGTTTTGAACTATTTATTTAATCCGGTTATTTTAAAAATGGAAATTTCATACAGAATGCTTTTTTTTTTAAAAAGTGTGAATGTGAGTTTGAGCCAGGCTGAACTGTCATTTCATTCCACTTCACTGATGTGCTTGACAAATCCGAGCCGTGGGCGACGATTCAGAGGCCTGGAACCAGGCTGGTCCAAACCTGGGCTGGACAGGCAGACAGCGTCAACGTGTTCCAACTCAGCCTTTATATATTTATTCGTTTGTTTTCATTCATCCAAATTTTTATTTGGTGCAGACATTAAAGGTGTCAGTGAAGCAGTCTTTGGCACATGAACGCTGCGCACGAGCCAGTGAGAGCAGATATGTTACATTTACACTCATAATTACAAACACAATAATAAACAGACAGTGAAGCGTACAGCGCTGGAATGACAAACACAGACAGAGAGATGAAAAGGTAAAAGGGTACAAAAGGCATCAAACCAGCAATAAATCATTTAAAAACAAGAGTCCGGGCCTATTTAACCCCGAAAGAACTATTGTACAATCACTCCGATCTCACCATTGCATAGCAGATGAGTTCTGCAAAAACCATGTTTAATAAAAAATTGAAGAGAGAAAAACAAAGCATCGGCCCATGAGACCGTTGCTGAAACGAACAGTTGTACGATGACAGTCGAATGTTTTGCTTCAGATGCTTGAGCTCAGCTGTAGGAGGATCAAACACACAGCCGCTCCATTAACAGCTTTTAATGGTCTTTAAAAGTACAACCGCAGTCAATTACCAAGCACACTTATCTTCAAAATGTCATCTTATGACAATCAATTAGCCCTCATTAGCGACAAGCTAACGCCTCCCACTGACTGAAAGGGTTAATCCCGCTGCAAACACCTGCCGTTATCTGCAGAGCATACCTTACTGTGTACCAGAGGTGTGACTCACCCGCTTACATCTGCATGTCGGCTTTATTTCCATGATGAGCTGCTTCAGCTCAGCTACAAAGGAAACCAGCCCGTCCACACTTTTCTGATTCTCTCCTCTGAATCAGCTCTCAAGCCGATCGATCACTGCACTTGTCCCACCTACATCTTCCACACATTACTTTTTTTTTTGCAAATATTATACTTTGGAAAAATAGTTGTTTTTGACTAAACTTAAGGCTATCCACATCGTTCTGTCTCCAGTGTATTTTGCTCAGGCTTATATCAATGAAAAGTTTGAGCACTTTTTTTTTTTTAAAGTTACAGTAAGTTTGTTTAAAAATGCATGAAATACATTTCAAGTAATCCCTGTCTCCAAAAAACAATCTCACACTCCCATTCCCACGTCTGTCACACGCACAAACCTGGCCTTCTTTCTGAGAGTACAGTCAAGTCATTTGGTGTATCAGGAAAATAATAGCATTTGAGTCCAAAGTCCAAAGCAAAGAAAATGATAAGGTAATCATGTTATCCACGGGAGCGGCGTGTCTGCGAGGAGGCACTGCTCCAGATTGTAGAGCAGCATTGCTCAAACATGCCATAATTAAATTAGAACATCATTGCAGTTAAAACATGTTTCCCTGATCAGGACATGATAAGATCACGAGCTGCGGCAGGACAGCGGGGTCCTGGGCTTCCTCTGTGATCCGGCTCGGCGTCGCGACCCCGCTGACGCAGCCTCATCCACTCGAGGGAACAGCTTGTTTACAAAAGCTCTGCCTCTCTGAGCCTTTGGTGTTGTTACGCTGAGATTCGATTTTTTATTGTTCAAAGAGGTCTGTTATTGCCATCAGGGTTTATATCTCATCACAGAGAGACATCAAAGGCAGATGAAGCATTCTTGTGATTCTTTAGAGCCTTCTGGAGGAAAGCTGCTCCATCTCTTGGGTGAGAGCGACTCCTGAAGTTTCCCTTCTTCTACAGGCCAGTTGTTTTTTTCTTTGCCTGTTTGGGGTTGCTTACATTTGATTTCCTTTGTGCTGTATCACTGCACAAGGGCGAATACAAGCTGGATGAAACTGAAAAGCAGCTGCAGTATTTCAGGCTAATGTGGCAGTTGCATATTATGGATTGTAAAATCAGTCCATTTTTGATCGTGACAGTGTGGGTAGAAGTTGCACGGGGAGAATTAGGAAGCTACTCATGGATGGAAAACAATCTGAACACTAGTGTTGGAAGGTGTTGAGTCAGAAAAAGAGATCAGTATTGCACATAGATCACGTCGATCAGGAGAAAGGCTGTAGTCACGTCAGGGTCGCTCCACCTCTTTTGTCTTGACCTCAGCATCACTTCATCTATTGAAAGATTTGTTTACAAAGTCTGACAGACATTCATGTCCCCCAGAGGATCCATCCCACTGTCTCTGCACCCCCTGCAGGTTGACATTGTTTGTTACTGGTGTCACAGTTCTGAAGTTAGGTTTTTGTTCTGCCTTTGTTTTACTGTTACATTCATGCCGACCATTGCTCTGTCTCTGTCATGCCATTATCTCTGTTATGCTATAGTTTCTGTTTTTCCATAGTTTCCTTTCTGTCATTGTCCTGTTCGTGTCTCGTACTTGTCCCATGTTCTGTATTAGATTTGTGTTTTAGTTCTGTCTAGACTGTGCAAAAAACTGGACTTAACTCATGTACAATATAACTGGACTGTTTAAATGTCTAGCAATACTACACCGTGCAATATATATATTTATAGAAGGTAAATGTAAACCTGTCACTGCTGTATCACTATTACTATTACTGTTATTATTATTATTATTATTATCATTATTACTACTACTGCTATTATTTCTGACACTGCTGTTGTTGATGTCATATAGCACAGTGTAGTATACTAGTATAGTAGTATTATTATTATACAACTTACTATATTATTATATTAGTATTATATTATATTATGATAACTAACTAGTAGTATATTACTGCTATTACTATTATATGTAGTGGAGTGTAGTCTACATCACATTACACTACTATATTATTATTATATTATACATGTACATGTATGTTACACTCTTGGATGTTATACATTGTATATGCTATATCATACTACTATTACATGCTATATTATATTATATTATTTTATTATATTATACTGCCATATGCACTCTATCATTACCATCAGCATTCCATACCCACTGCTGCTACTCTCAGGTACACACATATTATGGTATGCATATTTTCTGTTGATCTCCTACAAGTGCCTATTTTGATTCAAATTCCTGCTACCTCTACTGCCTAATTTATTGTGTCCTTTTTCAGATTTTATATATTTTTATTTTCTATTCTATTTTATACTTTGTATTCTATATTTCAACAGTGCAATATATGAGAATGCGATGGAGATGCCAATTTCCCGGAGGGAACCTCCCAAAGGGATTAATAAAGTACTCTGTCTGTCTGTCTGTCTGTCTGTTCTAGTTCTGTGTTTTGGTTTCTGTTCTGTCTGTCATATTTCTATGTCCAGTGTCTCGTCTCTGCTTCATGTCACCTACCAGCCACACCCACTTAATCATGTCACCTGTGTTTCCTGTTGAAGCTAATTACCACCATGACACTAAATAAGTCAGTTGTTTTCTCTTTGTCTTTGCCGAATCGTCTCACTTCACGTTACTCTTCATGTTCACGTGTGTTGTGTTTCCTTGCCAAGTCTTGCCGTGAGTTTTGTTGATACTTTTTCTTTTTAAGTCTTTTTTTGAACATTTATTGTGTGATGCGCCTGAGTCCTCACCCGCCCGCCTTGACAACTGGATCCATCACCATGAAATCTGGTTCAGGCATTGATGGTGTCCTGAAGGTGAAGCCTAATCTAGTCATTATTAAGGTGAAATGCCACTATGTCCATGACTTTACTGTCCCCACATGAATGACATTCAGTATGCACTATAGTATGCACTTACTGCTCATTAACAGATGACTATGACTGTGAACATGGTGAGCATCATACAGTACCTGCAAAACATTGTCATCGTGAGCATGTTAGCATGCTGATGTTAGCATTTATCTCAAAGTACTACAGAGCCTAAGTGCAGCCTGATGGCTCATTTCCACAGCATGGTACAGCTCGCTCAAGTCAACTTGCTTGGAACCTCCCGGATTTAGGTTTTCCATTGGCAAAAGTTGTGGATAGTAGCTGGTACTTGGTCCTTTTTTTTTTTTTTTTTTTTTGGTATCACCTCGGTCAAGGTTCCAAACACTGAGCTGATACTAAAAGATAAAGTGAAAACACTGCTGATCATTGATTGGTCCAAGACAACCAGTCATCTCCTCATCGGGGCTCTGATATAGGATTTCTCATACTTTCCTTTTTTTTTTGTTCGGCAGACTTTAGTCTTGCTGCCTTCAGTCTTTTTCCAAAAATCAAAGCTTGACTCCTGGCTGCGACAAACAAGAGTCAAGAACACCGTCACTTCATCATCCTCCATTGTTCCTGGGTTTGTGTCGCATTGAAGATGATGTCATGGCAATTTCATTCGGGGCCACTGTGACAATCAAATAGGAATCATCGAGGGGATACTATCAGTGGCAGAAAACAAAAAGAACCTGGTACCAAAAGTGAGCCATATCATGCAGTGGGAAATGGACACAGCTCATATACTGCTTATGTGAGACTGGCACCATGTTTGCATTGCAGTCCCCAGAACCAAAAAGGTTGAAGTCATCTGATGTAATGAGCAGATTGCTATGAAACTTACTGAGTCCATCCATTCATTGTCAGTGTCTAATTAACACTGCTGCCTCGGGGGACTGTTAGAGGGGCTTTAGGTTTTAGTCTGCTTATCACTAGAAATTAGTATTTGGATTTCTTAAGACTGAGACCAAATCCCAGGAGTGCGGTGGAAGCAGGCTGGATTTTATTTTTTTATTTTTTATTTTTTTACCTCTCTGCAGCTCGTATGGATGCTGAGACCTTCTTCAGTCGTGCCCGCATTAGCTCCAGCTGTCCTTTAATCGTTCTCCGTCTTCTTTGTGTACATCAAAATCAGTGCTGACATTCTTCCCTGTTATGGGGTAAACACCTTAGGAAAGCATTATGCAAACATGGCACAGACTGGAAGATCAATAGACAAGTGTGAATGAGAATCGAGGGCTTAGGAGAGAGAGGAGCCATCAAACTCTGATTTGGACACAGACAAGTGAAGTCAGCATGACACCACACTGAATTACATGAATTACTGTACTGGCAGCTGACAGCCCCAGTTTTTGACCGTCTTTGCTATTTTCACCGGCCATCTGTGTTCAGTTCTGCTGGTCTCTATCAAATGCGCAGCCATTAAGTAAACGCTTTATCTTTCGTAAAATTTAAATCCACTAGAGGTGTGCGATACTGCAAGATTTGGTATCGATCCGATACCAAGTAAATACAGGGCCAGTATCGCCGATACCGATACCAATACCGACACTTTTATCTACTTTTTGATGTACCATCACACTGCTGACCCTTAGGTGTTTTTATGGTTTTTCATTGGGATTTCTTTTTTGTTATAACCCAGGACAGAATTTGGGCAAAGTTTAAAGGCGACTGCAAAATACTTTATTATCAAAAACAGAAGCAATAGAGCAGTAAGTAAAAAAATGTCCCCCAAACATTGTTATGTGTGCATTTTTTTTTCTTAAAAAACAAAGCGAAAAAAATTATTATATGAGAGCAAATTAAAACAAAATCTTTGTGTTGAGAAACTCCAATACAAATATAAAATTAAATTTCCCCCCTTCAGTGCACTTCTTTTCTGGATTTTTCTCAATTAAAAAAGTGTACAAAACCATCACACTGCAACAAATGTTATAAAAAAAAAACTTTGACGAGACCGCACAAGCACATACAAGAGCGAAACTGACATTAAAGTATTGATCTCATCAGGCTAGTATTGATCCGATAGCGATACCAACTTGGTATCGATACTATTGATATTTGGATCGATCCGCCCACCTCTAAAATCCACGCATTCTTGACTCTGTGAATGTTTTTCTTTGTGTTGCTACAGTCGGTGCTATTCAAGCACTGAGCACAGAAATGCCTTTGCTCTAACGAGAGGAGCATCCGTTTGGGCACATTGTGTAAAGGTTACTCAGCTCAGATGCTCCTTGCAGTTCTGTGTGGCTATCTCTTCCAGAAAGCAACACACAGACAGAGACAGGAAGTCAATGATGATGTCGGTAGTGTATAATCACACTTGGGCTTAAACTATTTGTCTACACAGAGCTGTTGGCAATATCACAGTTGTGGACATTTACAGTCTACACCATTCTTTGTGGGGATGAGAGTTTGCTTTCTCCAACATTAACAAATTGCAGGAGGTGAGGCATCAGATTAGAGATGCCCTCAGGCAGCCAACACACACATTAATCCTGTAATGACCTGCTATGCTGAAGTGAACACCATTATTTTTCGGATGTCACGGAGCAAAAGTTGGCAAAGTGGCTGCCTTCTCAATCTGCTGGTCTAAATCTTATCTCTCAGAATTAAAACTCGGGATGTGGAGATCTGAAGATTTTACTCCAACTTCAAAACTTCAAACACTTGGACATAAAACATTTCACACAAATTAAATAACCTTTTCACACTCAGCTTCACACCAGAGCTGACAGCCACCCAAGAGGAACTTGCAAGATGAAAGAAATTAGCACTTTCACTGATTGGCTGCATTTAAAAATGAAAAGCCTTCCAACTAGTTATTCAGAACGTCCCCTGCCTTACCAAGCCACCGACACAATGCTTTAATCATTTACACAATATCATTACAGGACTCTAATATTAAAGACAATGCAACAGTCAAAGCTGGAAGCCGCCAATTTCCTCCTCCGTCCTCTCCACCAGTGAATGAAACTACATAGCCCATATGGCTGAATACTGAACACCCACTGAAGTTCCATCTATCTAAAAGGTCTATCATCTGTCCGTAACTCAATTACAACCAAGCCACTTTTTGAAATGAAGCAACGTTTTCTGGATGGAGGATATTTTCCCAGTGCATCCGTGAAGCTCTTCAGGCTGATCCCTGATGTTTGCTTGCAAAGCCCAAAATGGATGAGTGTCTGGTTTCACACAGAGGCAAAAACAAACATAACAATTACAGTGAGAATTTACAGCCCATCTCATCCATACATACATACATGTTGTTGAACATGGCCTCAACAAATATCTTTCATGCTTTTAATATGCAGGTAGAACACAGTTAGTACCAGGTCCTAAAAGTAAGTCTGATCTCGACCAGGATACATTTAGAGAGCAAAAGATACCTGTTTTAAAATGTCCATCTTAATGTGTCTTGTTATGCTCACACCTTTCTGTGGTCCTTTTGCCTGAGCCTGAATCCCATAATGTTGGAGGATGCTGAAACGGTGAAGGTCACTCAAAGACCATTTGCAGGTAATTCTTGATAAAAAACTGAAGGTCTCTGAGGTGAAACTTTGGAGGTGAAACTGGCTGTGTCAAGTGAGTTCACAGAGTAAAAAAATGATCCCAAAGCATGGGCAAAATGACTCAGCCTGGCTGCCAAGAAATATAAAATTACTGAAAGATATTTGCCCAAGGAATATTTTGCTGATGCATAGCTGATACTTGAGGAAACATCACTTTTCGGGACAGCATTTGCTAGATTTTCAACAGTAGAATTTAGCATCAGATTGGGAAATTAGACAATGTTGCCAAGTTTAAAAATTAACAATATAGCAGGGATGTTCATCATGTCGGGGCTGGGTGCATGGTTATGTTGATTAATGAAAACCAAATCTTCAGAGAAGAGAGGCAACATGATCAAGAGAGGCAAACCAGGAAAATGTTGGGGCCCCCCTTCGAGGAGCGGTGTGAGGATTGGGAAAAAGTACAGCTCCCCTAGTGACAGACAAAGGTCACTGCCTGGGAGACCGTTCAGGACCCCCCTATCACTGCAAACTTTACTCCAAAGCAATGCATCAAAATCAAGCAACCTCCGCCGCTGAAAAATGAAGCTAATGCGGAGGTGCAAAAAAGCTGCAGTTCCTCGAATAACCACTAGAGCAGGCTGCAGAAGGGAGTCGATTACATTTGAGCCCCATGTTAAAATGTCCGATTTTACTACAGAAAAAAACATATTTACAGCCTGGTTCAAAACATGGCTCTAGTCTCATAAGCTGTTTTTCTACTCCATGACAACTCTGGGGGGGACAAATTTTTTTATAAGGCATGGCGTTTTTATAGTGGCGCCACTTTGATTGACAACTAGCCACTGACGGTCTAAAGGGTGTCACCCCGGCTAATTCTAGTCACTGAGTTTGGGAAAGAGATCGTCGTGGGGTTAGCCGGCTAGCAACGATATTTAGCATTTAACCTAGCTGGTTAGCCGTAGCTAGTTTGATTATTTCGAATAAAGCGGCTTTTTTCAGCCAATAGCGTTCATTCAGCCGGCCCATAGGACCCGCCTCAGCTCCGCCCTCGCTCCACCTCTTTGTCCATATTAGGAGTAACCGGAGGTAGG
Organism: Centropyge bicolor; assembly: GCA_037975185.1. Lineage (NCBI taxonomy): Eukaryota > Metazoa > Chordata > Actinopteri > Pomacanthidae > Centropyge > Centropyge bicolor. Next base: position 110,242 of record JBBMOC010000197.1, on the reverse strand, counting down.
CTACCAAGATGGCTATACACCACGATTTGATTCATTTTTGCTCTTCAGAAACCTATGGGTGACGTCACGGACACTACGCCCATATTTTATACAGTCTATGATCAAAATACAGCAACTGTAAGCCCCTCCCCCTTAAACAGCCAATGGACAATCTGCAATGACATGTCAGTAGGAAACATCCCTAAAGGGGACCCATGTAAAACCCATCAAATTTACATGATCCAAATAACATTCTTGAAAGTCAGAGAAGGAAAATGAATATCAAGTCATCTGCCTGGAAGTGAAAAAGAAAAAAAAGAGGATGAGGGGGAAAAGTCAGACAGTTGTAAGTGGACCAGATAATGACGATTAAGTATGACAGTAAGCACTGTTATTTAGCCAAGCCTTAACTAATGAGGGAGATGCTTGAATAACCTTAGCTAAATCGCACCTACAGTAAACAGATGAAGGAGGACAGTATTCCTCTCTCATGCCATTTTTACACAAAATAAGTGCACGTATGTGGGAACCCACTAAAAATAGGCAATTGACTCCTTTCTCATTAACTGTACATGAGTTTACCTCTCTGTTTCTTTCTGGTTTGTCATGTCCAGTGTCACATATGTTGAAAGACTGTAGGCAACCACATGAAGGTCACTGACCGTGCTACAGCCTTTACTTTATTTCTTCTTCTTTTTATTCTTATTTTTTCTTTTACGAACTCTCTTGCACATTGTTTTGATGCTGTAAGAACAATAAATAGTGCTTATTATTATGCTCACTAACATTATAGCATAAACCTGGCTGTGTTCTTCCATCACCGCTGACCAGAGCTGGAGCCAATAACAGCCTTGACTGCCGCGGTCATTTGACTTTGGAATGAATGGCGATTGCACCCTTTTCCACTGAAGACAAAAGCCAGATGTTGGTGTATGTGACTGGGCCATTCTGTGTCCAGTGTGAAAGGGCTTATCTGGAGACCTCTCTGGAACATGCCTGTAATGGTGTCACTCCTCCTATTCTCTAAGCTCAGGTTTTTTTTTTCCACCTCTCAGGGCAGCGCGGTGTCGTGTTCAGACACGAAGCTTGTGAGCTCTTGATGTTAAGACATAGTGGCAGCATCTGCACTAGCCAAGGCCCACGGCAGCATTTGCATAATCAGTGCTTCACTGTGTTGATGAGCACCTTGTTATATGAATTATTTACAGTGTGACAACATTGCACTTATTTAGATAGTTGTTTAGGTTTTTATTGTCCCTATTCCTATAAAAAATTAGTGATGTGAACATTTGAAATGAAAAAGATTTGATTGTGTACAGTTTTCATTGCCCCCCCCCTCCCCCCCTTCCCTTCCCTTCCTCTCCAAAAGAAGGAGCCTGGTAACTAAACTACAGCTGTCAGTATTATATATTTGTATTACAGTATGTAGATTATTGATTGGCACAGCAAACTATTTTTAATGTTTGAGTTGCAGTGGAAATTTTGCAAAATCAAACCCAGAGAGCAGGCTTGTCTTTGTGAGTCTGTTGCATAAGCTCGTGAGCAAAGAATGCCAGTTGCAGACAGTACTTATCTTCTTCAGTGAGCAGGTACTCCCTACACCCACCTGACCTCAAGGCCATGGATACAGGCAGTGAATTATGCAGGGACATCATGAACAGTTTCCCACGTACACACAAAAGTATGAAATTTTTCCATTACTAGTTTCACTCATTGCTTGATGATGAATTGAAGTGCAAATGATGAAAAGACAGATTTTAAATGTGGAATCTGGCAACGATGGGGTGATAGCCATAAGGTACGCTGTGTTGTGCTTTTCTCTAAATGCAAGTGTATTTCAAGGACTCTGGTCAATAGCTGTCTTAAGTATCCCATCAGCTGGATGTATATTTTCATCCAGGTCATTATGGCTGGAACAGTGTTTGGCAATTATACCACAACAATAACATCATCAACAACTAGATTTCTGAAAAAAAAAATGACTTAGGGGGTGAAAAAAAAAAGGTTCAAAATAAGACAAGGCCAGCATGGTTTGTAGAAGCACAGCAGTTTCTCATTTTCTGAGACGTTCACTGGGGAATAATTATCGTGGTGATGAGAGAGAAGAATGTAATTGTAACTATAAGCTCAGGTTTTTTTTTTGTCTCAGCAAAAAGAGAGCCTCAGTTATGATGAGGTGGTATGATTTGCCCGTGTCAGCTGGCCATGGTGTAGAATCCCCAGTTGGGAGCTTAGCCGCTCTCAATTAAATCCACAACCGAGCACTTTGATGGCGGAGGGCTACACTGTGAATTAGCCTCTGTGTGAAGCTTTTGTGTCTCTGCCACCGGCTGAGTGCACTCACACTGACCTCTTTCCTGTCCTCAAGCAGAGACAGAGAAAATTATAATGAAAAGGCAGCAGTGTCACTGAAAAAGTAATTCATTATACACCTCTATAACCGAAGACTGTAAAAGTGGAGTAAATAATAAGACGCCGCGTTCCTTCATAAAGTCATAACGGTGTTGGAAAAGTTGTCATCAGCAAGTGGATTTTTTAGAGCGCCTTGGTGAATTTTCTTAATTACCATTATGAGTGCACTCAAACAGCCACACTGAACACTCCTCTCTCACATTTTCTGTCTCTGCATTTTGACATTCAAAATGCTTTTTATAATCCAGTTGTAATCTACCAGTCATCTACTGCCGTGTTCTTACAATACAAAGGAAATTGTTGGTGCTGGAGGTTCTCTGGAGGGGGGGAGTAAGACTGATCATCTCTCCTTACACCTTACATTTCATCAAGCAATTTTAAACACAAGAATTTGTATCTGCATTATTCAAACGTCCTGGAGGCGGTACGTTTTGAACACACTGTATTTTGTAGGTTTGAGCTCGGGGCCTAGTTGTTGTTGCTCGAGTTTTTAGTTTCCATCGGCACAGCTCACACACAGATAATCACACTGAGACAGCTCCAGCACAGCTACACAGGAATTTGATATTAGAATTTGTTGACCTGCTGTCGCTGTGACCTGGTGCCAGATGAGTGTCAGAAAATGGATGGACGGATGGATGGATGGATGGATGGATATTGAAGTGTATTTTTTATACAACTATTGATGATGAATTACAAAAAAGCAGAAATGCCAAAAATGAAAAAAAAACAAGACCCAAAAATCCATCATGGTGAAGAGATTTTTACACTAAGCTGAGGTGAAAAATTGGCAGCATGTCAGCAAAGGGACAGCAGAGTTTTGAATAAATGGACGACATTGCTGGAACCTTTCTGAACAGTTTGTCCATTGTCAACACCTTTTAATTTAGCCCCACCTAATTATAGCATCTCTAAAATGACCTTCACTTTGTCAACACAAAAGAAGACGTTGGAAGCAGCACAAAGGTAAGATTTACAGCAGAACTTTTAAATTATTTATTGTGTTGTCAGTCAGTCAGAATCAAAGAGAATGGGCTCACAGTGTTGCATTGATGATCAACAATAGCACTGGGACAAATTCATCCAAGAAACTAAAGAGACGTCTAAACAGACCAGAATACAATGAAGCCACCTGCATTTTCGTCCGTGTAGAAAGCATCTGACTGCAGTACAGAGACAATACATCAGTTATCTGCCAGGCACTTTGTATCTTTTAAGTAGGATAATCCAGGGCTCCTTTAAAACTAACAGCTCGGGGGTTGTGTTCACAAAACATCCTCAGACTACAAGCAGTCGAACTGGCCAAGTTAGGAGAAAGCACCAAATATACTACATGGCAGTCCTAACTTACTAACTGTCCAAAGAAAATCAAGTTTTTAATCTTGTCCATATGGTGTTTTTTATAAACCACATCAGGAGTGAAATGAGCAGCCAACATCACTGATGAGCATTTCTGCCTTGGAACTGCAGTGAACCAATGGCAGCGTCAGAATCACAGCCAGGGTTTCATTGGTCTCATACCTCTGGAGGCAGTCCCATCAACCTGTGGGGTGGGGCAGGAGTATCAGGTGTAGCTTTGCATTGACAAGCTAAGGTTCACAATTTTTAAAAATGATGGCGTGTTCTGTTTTTGTTTGCAAAGTTGCAGAAGGAAAAACGCCTTGATTTATTAACAAAGGATGTGAAACTCTGAGATGTTAACCATTTCTTACACTGCAAAAATTAATAGTCTTAATATAAGAAATAAATACTTGGTTTGAGCAGATACAGACTAAAATTAAGTGAAATAATCTGCCAGTGCAGTAAGATAATCACACTTGGTAAGATTTCTTGAAATAAGAAAAAATATCTATATATTAGACAAGTGAGAAATGTCTTAAAATAAGTGGTGAAACACTTATTTCAAGTACTTTATGCAAGTCAAATAATCTCAAAACTAGCTTTTCGATTCTTATTTCACTTTTGTTGTTAACTTAAATTGAGTGAAAAAAAACCTAAATCAAGAGCGCCTTAACAAGATGATTCTTCTTAATTCAAGAGTTATGATTAGCTTAAGCTAATACCTAATATATAATAGCTAATACCATAACTTATGGTATGGTTATGGTATTGAAACAAGATGTCTAAGCTAAGAGGTGGTCATGCGAGCAGTATCTGACATAATTCGACTTATTTTCTGTGAAAAAATATCTAGTTTTAGGATCTCATTACTAACTAAGAAATAAAAAGACAAATATTCTCAAAACAAGAATAATAGTCTTAAACATCCTGTGCATAGTATATTGCGCTCAAAACAAGATCAAAAAGACTTTTTGGATAGATACAAGATTCAAAAACTTGGTTAGATTGTTAATTTTTGCAGTGTAGAAAGCTGTTTTGAAATTTTGACACATACACATGATTTCTGCCAGGCCTGTGTCTTGTTGTATACTGACTATGGGGCTGTTTGTTTGTCAAAAAGGATGTACTGAAGAACATTAATCTACCAGGTTACATGATGATTCACGTCAAATGCTGTCAGGTCATATTATTATATTATTATGGCTTTGGGGTGTTGATGAAGACTCAAAACAGTTTGTCAGATAGCTAAACTGCTGAATTAGATTTTGGCTATATTCATTCCAATAATTCTGACTTCACATGACTTTGGGGTTGTTCACGAAGAAAGCGTGTCAAGACAAAGGGTCTTCAAGTGCGTATGGCACATGATAACAATTCACAAAACATTTCAACACTAAAACCATTGGACATAAGTTAGCTGCTGGTATAATTATAAAGCTTTATAGAGCTTTTGAAAAGGACTCAACCTGCATTCATGTGGTGTCAGAATAATCCTAAACATAAGACTGCAGCTGGGAAACATCACATGAATGAAACTCAGAAATAAATGATTTGTTGGCGATAAGAACTTTTTTCTCAAGTCACAAATTGCATATTGCTTTTTGCTCACATGCAATTTTATTATATATTAGCTTACAATCATTAGTTGCTGTCAAAGTGAAGAGACCTAGATCAGTTAGAATAGTTATTTACAACCCAACATCTGTCCATCTGGTAGCACCTGGGATCCAGCTGTTTTCACCACTTTGCCACTGAAAAAAAAAAAAATCAACTTTTATTCTAGCTGATTGTTCACATAATTATCCAAATTGTTAAACATTTCTTTTCATGATATAACTGATATAAACATATAAACTAATATATATAAACTACATACAGCTAAAATCAATCAATGAATCTAATTTCATGGTAATGGTTGGTCAACAAATAGATCAAATCACTTTTAATTTTTCTATATATCTGTCCCAAGCTACATAATTTGTAACTGTTATCTCTTTCATATTTAATATTATACGTATTTCTCCTGTCATTCAATTACTCTTCAATTGACACTTAAATTTGCTTTCAGCCATTTTAAGTTTTAAGACGAGGCTCTTAGCAAAGAACAGTTACCACCCTTCACATTTCATGCTAAGATATTTTTGATACTACAGCCCTGGATTTACTGTCGGCCCATTCTTCGTCTTTTGATCTCATCCGTACAGTGTAGGACCACACACACACTCCTTCACTCACACGCACACACGCACACACTCAGCTGCACAGGCTAAATCTGCAGCTCCGACTTGTTCAGCTTTATGATTTTCAGCCAAGGTCTTTCCATTCCCTACCTCTCTGTAATGCAAGATGGTGGGAGCCCGAGTATGACGAAGAGTATATGTCTCTGTGTTTGACAGGGTGACCCAGTGGGCAAGGAATAGCTTCTACAACTGGGGGAACGCATCTGGCCGACTTGGTATTATGACAAATCTCCCTCAAAATGAGAGTATCCTTGCAATATATTACAATGCTGGATAGGAGCCTTGTGGCCCAGAATGATTCCAGCAGCTGCGTCCACCCACCTCTTCCATTATCTGCTTGAGAAAATGACAGTCTGTCCTGAAGTGAATAGGTCATACAGTATGAATAGGACTTTCAGGCAATCAAGGCGTTGGATTATGAAAATGCACATTCAGATTTTAACTGAGGGACTGATTTGCAGCACAAGCCCTTCGAGACAGCCTGTTTTTCTTCTCACTGTTTGTTAGTGGAATGAAACATGACCCTGAACTATTGATGTCGACCTGACTATTCTGGTAATCAACTGTGCTGAGCACTGTCCTCTGGCACACATGACAAATTACCAGCACCGGTCCACGAGGACGAAATCACCTCGTTCATACAGTATTGTGACATAAATTCCTTACAGCTGAATGTAAGTGAGGCTGGAGAGATTAATTGATTTTTGTCAAATGAAATGGAAGCTGCTCAAGTGTTGATAATGGCTTCTGCTGTATCATTATAAATACCTGGGAGAGGTCTTCAGTGACGGGCCTCGTGAGCTGACGAGGCGTGATCACATGGATCGTGAGCCGCACGTCCTTCAAATTAGAAGAAAAAATATGTTGTTTGCAACTGCTGTCTGCAAAGATGGAGCCTTTTCTGATCTGATGCTCCTGTCGGCAGGACAGTAGCATGGACTCATGGAAGTCTGTTTCATCATCAACCAGTGCTGTGGTCAAGATTTGTTTTTAGCACAAACACACGGGACAAGCAGGCTAAAATAAGTACTCTATTAAGGTTAAAAAAAATTGGGTTAAAATGACTTCCTTTCATCCTGTTTACAACAATAACCCCTTGGTCGTGGTAATGGTTTACATAATGACATGACTGGCTCCATAAAGCGTCACATGACTTCCTCCTTTGCTCCAAGTCGTACTTCCTACTATTGGCCACTTGGGGGCTTTGTCACTTCAACGTAAATACATGTTATTTTGGGGGCATTTGCTGAAATTGCAGTTGTCCTTGGGAGGGGAGTCTCATCCTCAGAGGTTAAAGACATCTACCATCTATATTTATGCTGCTTGACACAGTTAATATTAAAGAAGAAATGCTGAGGATGATTTTTGTGTCTGTTATACTCTGTGTTTTGTGACAGCGTTGAAGCTGTTGTGTCAGACTGTGGATAATGAGGCAGTCCAGCGTTGGACAGCATGGATCTGAGTATTGAATAAAGCAGTAGGCAAACACCTCCTCCCTTACACACTCAGGTTCTCTTTCAATCTTAGCATTCAGGATTGGGTTCACCCGCTGTTCATAAATCCATTACTTTCACTGTATGTTAAGTTCTGCCTAAGTTCCTAGGGAGCACTGGCCAGTTTTAAAATAGTGATTCACAAAATTCAAGTTAGAACTTACAGGATGTCTCAGCAAGTAAAGCCCTTGGTCATATGTGAGTGTGTTAAGAAACATCTATTGACCATACAATCAAATGTAATCCAAAGACACACAAGCTGCAATGTAACTTCCAAAAATGCTTTTATAGGGGCCACCTTACTGATGATCCTTTGTAAATCTGGGCATGACTTTTTGTTTTATATTCACACATTGAGAAGTGTGAGAATTAGTAGATCTACTCATGCAGTTAAAAAAAATAATAGTTATTATTGCCTAATGTTTTGTAATTTCCTTTATATTTTGTTGAAATGTAATTTAAAATCTTCCCAGTTTTCAACATTATCAAACCTCCATTTGTGTTGTAGCTATACCAAGTTTGAAGTGACGATCTTGACACAAGGTATTGACCAGTAGCCCATGACAAGAAGGCTGTAATGATGACAAAAACTGTTCTGCTATGCTGTTGCTTTTGTCTCTGGTAACATTTTATGGGTATTTATGTCCTGCGTTTTGCAAATAATGTTGGCAGATTTGGATGGGAGCGACTGTAATTTCCATCATTTTATGGAAGAGTAAATTGAACCTTGAGACTCATCTGGAGTTTCCATTTATTCAGCATCAAGGTTTTTCTTTCCGCGGCTAAAATTAGAAATTTCAAGGAGGTATTTATTCCAGTGTGATAGGATTTATTCAGCTTTTTAGTCTGCAAAATAACTGATCTTATCTCACAGGCTGTTAGAGCTGTTCGCTCCTGCTTATGAGATATGGAAATGATGCATGTATCTGAAACTACTACAATTCCAGGCCAAAGAACCGGAAAATATTTTTTTAAATGACAGATATTGTTTTTTTTTTCTTCTATGAGCCAGATTTACCACTTGTGATTCCTTTGTCACAATTTTGCAAGTATTACATCCTGCGCTTTTCCCTAAAACGCCAAATAGCATAAAAACAACTAATGTGCTAATTGTCAATCAAAGTGGACAAAAAACAAGGACGTGCAATTCGATAAGTGGTTGAAAAGCCTGTGAAGAAATTTTCCCCATGACAAAGAAAGTCATTGATGGGTGACACTGAGCTTTTAATGCAAGGTGCTTGGGAAGTACTCGCAAGTGCACAAGAGATGAAAAACATCATTATCACAACAGTGAAGAATATCCGTTCCATCAGCCTGAGAGCCAGGTGTGCTGTGGCTCTATTTAATTAGCTGCTTTGTGAATGCGCTGCAGTCATCATGCGTATTAGACCGCAGTGTGTGACGTACATATCTTGTGTGTTATTGTAGCTGGACAAAAGACTTTGATGGGAACAAGACAGTAACTCTAAAGTCCTGCTTGGTAATAAGAGGATGTGACGGAGGAAAGAAATGAGAAAAGGACAGGGAGAAGCTCAAACGCAGCACATTTGTACTTTATTGGCTATTTGAAATGAAATTCTTTGATTTTTACAAACTGTAAACCCACAATACAAGGTTATAAAAAAAACCCTGTTATATCTGCAAAACTCTCTGCCAAATAAGATTCCTCTGGCATGTACAGCAGCAACAATGTGACAAGAAGGAATATATGTAGGTGGGAATCATATTAGCTTGAGTGTAAATTAGGCATGATATAACAAGCTTACCCGCAGACCAATCTGTTTCCATAACCCACAATGATTTCATCAAACTATAGAATTTTTCTGTTTTTATTACTGCCCTGCCGTTGCATGCAGTTCCTCCCAGCTGCCTGGAGATCAGGACCCCCCTCGAGGGGCTGCGGTGGGCTGTGGGGACGTAACATGATTATAGGAATAGGGAAGAACAAACATATTATACTGCTGCTGAAAATTGCTTCCTTTTCTCTCGTCGTTGCTTTTCTTTTGAAATAACTGGATGGCCCTCCATGCTTCTAACGGTATTCAAATGAAACCATCTCAGAAGTAAAAAATCACTCTTTGATTTATCATTTGACAGACAAGGTGTTGACATTGCTTTAATTCAACATTTGGAGCCACTGATCTGACGCACACTCGGAAGATTGTGTTTTAACTTAACCCAGTCAGCTGAAAATGGGATACTATGTTCTGAGAGAAAGGCTCTGTTGTGTCTTTCCAACACGCCGTCTTGTGTCTTCTTTGCTTTATTGTGTCGCACACTGAATTGCATCTTTTGTCTCTGTGTGTGCGATTGTTTGATTAGCTGGTATTCTCTCAAGTTGCTTTTGCAACTGCACAGCAAGTCTGCACTTGGTTTGTTTTTCAAACACTTCCACAGGCTATTTTCTGCTGTCCCTGCTTTGACAATTGATATTGTCTCCACCAGGGAAGAAAATCAAAGAGTCTTGTCAGGTTCCAGCAGAGGACGGGGGAGGCTCTGTGAACGTTCCGACCAGGAAGCCATGTGATCAACGTGACAGAACAGTGGCTATTGTATGAAGTTTAAATGAACTTGATTTTTTCTAATTATTTCATCAAGGTTTTTGTGGGGGAGCGAGATTGTTCTGCTAAGCTCTGGCCACTGAATTCTACTCAGTAATGATGACTATGTCCACATTTCCCATGTGGGCATCTTTCTTGGGCTGAACAAAAAAGCCATGCGATTCAAAAGAAAGCATGAAGGGACTAAATTGGCTTTTCAGTGGAAAGAAAAGCTATGAGAGAGCAATAAAGCAGGGAGGGAAGTGAAAGGCAATGAAGCAAGAAACATTAGCTTTGGAAACGAGCTCCATAATCCATGCAATTAAAATGAAGTGGCTGACCATGCCAGTCGGCCATTTCCGTTTTCTATTGTAGCATTGCTTGTGTTCAGCTCCTCGCAGCGACATGCTCCTTTGATCCTTTCACGACTCTCTGGAGCTCCGTGCAGGAGGGGAACATTTAGGAACATTTATTTCAATGACTACAGCTGGAGGCTATTTGAGTATGAGAACTATGTTTGCATTACGTGGACACAAAAGCCCACATAAAGATACAGGAAAATATTAGGATCAGTGAAGCAGTCTGATTCTCCCTCTGACGCTGCAGTTGCAGGGCCTTTGTCCACTTGGCAGCTGTGGAATGGTGTTGCTGAGGCTATCTGCTGCCGGAGCAAAGTATAGGCTTCTCTTTTCGGGGGCTCACAGATCACCTGAATCTGTGACACCTTTCTGATTGCAGCTTTGTCAGGATCCTCTATCTGGCACAAAACTACTGAGTGAATCGTCCTCTGATGCTGTGGAGAATTTAATTTGGGAAACACAGACACTGCAGAGAGTTTCACTCTCACAGATGATGGATGAGCAGGAGTTTTCAGATGCAAAGAACTCTCGCATTTAGGCCCGAGCACTTCTGTTCATAGTGTCCTTGAGGGAAGTGTTCTCCTTCACAATCAGTGTCCAACTAACCAGAAAACAGGTGAAACTAAGCTATAATTACACTTCCTGGTTGTGATGAAAATCTCTTCCTGAGTTCAAGGGCAGACTTTACCGTTGGAAGAAAAGTAGGAAACTGCCTCGGATCCCCAGCTACAAAGAAACATAACAGCTGTATACAGTGCACACTCTAATGTTTAGACACCATACATAAAAAATACGCCCCCAACACATTTGATAAGGAAGCTAAAAAAGCCATTCCACATAATATCACACAGTGAAACAAGCAATGAAATTAATTCATCTCAGTGGGCATTCCACAAGAAACACAATAGGGGAATTAAAGCAAAATTGTAACAAGCCACTTGGTCAAAAGTCACAACCATAGGATAAATGAAAATGAGAGACTGTAGCTTTGCAGTAGCATGTGTAGCAAAAGGTCATAAAGTCAACAAACTGACTCAATAATGTCACTTACACAGCAACATCTATCTAAAGTTTGCTAACATTCTCCACAAGCAGCCGCCGGTCACAGCAGATCAATTAAGGCTGAAGCAGTAAAACCCATAAGAGTATTAAATTCAGCAGAGGTGTGTTTTATTGCAAATGAGTTCATTGTAAAGGGACTAATATGTTATCACTTCTCTCAAAAGTTGCACTGTGTTCTTTGGAAGCATTCATTGCAGAACTCCCAGAGATCACCTCTTATTTCGGTTGCACCACCTGAAATCACCAATAGAGTTACATGTGTTAGTGTCACTTGACTACATGGCTGGAGTCAGCTGGAATTTGTTGGCAGCACAGCATGGTAACAAGGCTCAGCTCACAGTGTCAGCAGCAGACAGACAGACAGACAGACAGACAGACATGACACAGTGCACAGTAAATACAAATTCACAGTGTTCCTGGGAAACAGGGAGAGCTGCAAGTTCAGAACAAGATGCATAAATGCAGGGGAGCCGTGTGCAGCTTCCAGCAGCTTCCAGCAGCTTCCAGCAGCTTCCCTGCTCCATCGCCTCACTTGTCAGGGGAAATGCCCCAACTGTCCTGGTCTTAATTAAAGGGACAAAGATAATGCAAGAGAAGAAAATGGCATTGAAGAAAGCGGGACAGAGAGGCTTCGGCAACATGCTGTGTGAGTGGTAGAAGATTTTTTCACCTTCTTTATTTAAAGCAGCTGTAAACAAAATCGTTTAATGTCGTTCGTATACACAGAGACATATCACTCTCAGCTCTAACGTGTTCATTTGAAAGGCAATTTACAGTCTCTTAGCTTACTGTGTTGCCTTTATGGCCCTCAAATTGACTGTTTTGGTTCAGTCTCACCACTCATTAGCAACATTTTCAGCCGCAGCAGGTGTCTGAATTCAGAAAAAAAAAATCCAGTGTTTGCTACCTGCACACAAGCATGACAACAGGTTACTAAACATAGTGGAGCATTAGCTGCCAAAGAAGCAGATTTCCCTCAAGCGTTGGTGGAGATCAAAACGGAGCTAAAAGGAGAGCAACCATTAGATTTACGCTCTGCTTGCTCTGCCTCCTTGATGTGTAAATAAGATAAGATAAGATAAGATAAACCTTTATTCGTCCCACAGTGGGGGAAATTCGCAAGAGGACTGTGTCTGAAACATTTACATTTGTACATTGGCCTGTTGGAAACATCACATTTTTCCATTTACTAGAGTTAACTGGAAGGTAACTGTAACTGAAGTGCACCAATTGGGCACAATTTTCTCATTTTTGGGACAAATGACAGTATTTTCCAGGAACCCTCCTATGAATCTGCAGCTCCATAGCGGCTCCTTTCAAGGAAATTATAAGAGATTGGACCCTTATAAAGTGTTCCTTTAGCGGAACACAGGCACAGTCATGTATTTTTTTAAATCTGATTTGTTAATGGGTCTGCAAAACGCACTGAATCCACGAGATAACACGTCAGACTGAGTGTGTATGTAGAGGGAGCTGTCCTCACCTGTGGTGCTGAAAAGAGCTCCAGCTTTTTTTCCCATGTCTTCTTCTCTGTATTTCTCACCATTACCATTCTATGCAAATGTGAAACTGCTATAAAATCTTTTAAAGAGATGTTTGCAATGATTTGTTCTTCTTTCATTATTGTACACTAAGTAGTACAGTGACGTACTTGTACTCCGTGCCTCAAATTCGAGACACTCTCAGACCAAAACAAAATTCAACATATACTTAGGGAATAAACTGACATTGCCAGGGAAGCAGCAATATGTGTCAGAGCCTGGGGGAAAACCAGTAGAACAACACATAGAACTGTGCTGAGTTTCTTCAAAATCTACCCACTCTCCTGTATTTTTTATAAAGGTTTTTTTATTATTATTATTATTATCTCTTTCTATGACTTTTACCTTATAAAAACCACGGGTTACATTTCATTAAATCATATATATGCTTACTATAGATTTATCTTCAAGAAAGTCTTCATTACCATGAGATATGATCACATAGTTGTATTGAGTTTATGTTGTGTGGTGTGTCTTGTATACTAATATTATTTATAACATTCTGATCATTACTTTGGAAACCTTGTATGACACGGTTTGGCAATACTGTAATTAATTATGGTCGCACTAATAAAAATAATTTGTATAGAATTAAGGGTTAAACAGGTAGATTGCCTACTTAACTAGATGAAATCATGACAATATAAAAACCCTTTATTGAAAAAAAATGGAAACGCTTACATATGAGGTCATATTGTAGCGAAACTATTTGCAAATGTGAGCAGAGAGTTGTGTAACTGCATCTCAATCCATATGTGTAATCACATTTGTAAAGGTGTCACAGAATCTCTAAATGTGTACTGAGATTTGTGAATGTGTACAGGAAACTGCAGAGGAGTATTCAGAATCTGTGTGTGTGTGTGTGTGCTTAATCAGATTTGTAAATGTGTAAAAAAAAAAAAAAAAAAAAAAAAAAAAGAGAGAGAGAGAGATCTCCAAATCTGTATTCAGACTTGGAAGTGTATTAAGATTTGTAAATCTGAAATCAATAATGGAATTAAAAATTTTATTTGGTAGTAAAGTGTGGAGCCCACAGAAGTGCAGCAGTGGATGTTGTACCATCACCAAGCTCTGAGTTGCCAAAGGAAGAAGATGGAGAGGAGTTCCCTCAGCCATCTGGTCACAAAGCTCAGCCCCCACAGCAGACAGCCTGCAGAAAATGAAAAGTGCACCAGCCCCTGGACATCTCCAACAAAACTCAAAGTAAACTTTAATGCTTTTTACTGACGAACAGACAATAGAGAGCGGCAGATTATTGGGGCAGCATGAGCAATCACAAACTGAGAAAGACATTAATCAACTGGGACTGAGTGACCACACAAGTGACCACAAATTGGCTGGTTGTCACAGAAAAAACCTGGCAACCCAGAGAAAACAGACTGAGCCAGTTCTGCTACCAACAAGATGCAGAGACAGAGCAGTACTTCCTGATATACTGCACTCATTATGAAGACGTAAGAAACGAGTTCTTTAGCTAAATAAAACTAAGATGCTTTTTCAGACCAAAAGAAAGCTCAGTACTTACATGGGGTAAAAACTGACCCGGCCATACAAGCAACAAAAACAGCCAGAGGGAAGACGAGCAAAGCAACACATAAAGCTGTAATGAGCTCCTTCAAAGTCTGCTTCTTCTTTGGATTTTTATTATCTCTTCTTCTATGGTTATCACCATTATCATCACATTTAAGTGGTAGAATAGATCACATATGTTTTGTATTCTATTTGAATCATTTGTTGCACCAATTTCTCCTTCTTTTATTACATTATATACTGTATAGTAGCATAGTTGCATGATGTGTGGAACCCACTGTTTTCTTTTGTTTGTTTCTTCCAGGTTCTCACCCACACTGGAGGCATGGCTTTAGGGATGCCAATGTCATCCTTAGACCAGACTGTCCAGCCTGAAATGTTGAAAAAGATGAAGGAGAACATAATGTGGCCTGACGACATCACAGATATCAGATAAAAAGTGTAAACTAGCTGTAAATTGCAGCAAAGTAGCTTACAGCTAGAAATTTGAAATAATAATGTGAAAGAACATATGACCAGATTTTTTTGAAAGAAAAAAAAGAAAGAGAAAAAAAAGCTCTGCCTTCCTATGTCTGTGCACCAGATATTTTTGCTTCCCTTCCATTTCTGCAGTAGCTTAGCCTTGTAGACTGTAGCACTGTGGAACAAATTATCATAATACCCCCGGCACTAATTCGAAACATGTATTCTACAAGTTATATAACTCTCTCATTTATGGCAAACTCAATTAATTATAAAATTAAGCATTTCCAAAGAACCTTTTCACACAGTTTTAAAAAATGACTTGCTGCAAAGTCCACCAAAACAGCAGTGCTGAAGGAAGGTCAGGGGCCCCTTCAAGGAGGGGCGGACAGACAACAGTGGAGGAGCACTGCAGCGCCAGCACATGAACAACCCCACTGCATGATGGTAAACAGCATTTTTTGTTTTGTTTCTCACAGAATACAATGGTAAGTGTTTTAAATCAGTATGAAAAAAAAAAAGTTATGATTAGAAAAAGTGCCTGCACTTTTGTCAATCAAATCTGAATTTCAGACAGAAAGAGCAGAACCAATCAGCTGCTTCACGGTGATTCCCTGCAAACATATACACATGCAAAAACACAAATAGTAGTAATGAGGATGAATTGATTAGGACACTCCAATCTTGTTATTTTGCAATAAAGTGATCCGAATTCACAGAAGCATATGGATACAGCTGCAGCGCACGCGGCTTTATTTCCTCTGTGGATCTTTGCTGTTGTTCTGCATTTTGACAGGGAGAGAGAGAGACAGAGGGAGAGAGAGAGAGAGAGAGAGAGACAGAGCGGGAGAGAGAGAGAGAGAGAGCGGGAGACGGAGAGACAGGGAGAGACAGAGAGGGAGACAGACAGAGAGAGAGAGGAGGGCTGTGGGCTGTGCCTCGCAGTGAGAGAGAGAGAGAGAGAGAGAGAGAGAGAGGGAGAGAGAGTCGTTGTGGGAGCGCTCCGCCGTCTCCACGCTAGTTCCTCCACACCACACTCCGTCTGTAAGCCTCCGTGCCGGAGGAGCGAGGAGGACCGTCTCCTCTGTGCGGACATACGGATACTAGCAGCAGCAGCGCGGCCGGCTGAAGATGGCTCTCCCGCTGCCTGTGCTTATCCTGTGCACCCTGGGCGTGTTGAGCGGATCCTCGAGCGCCGCTCACCGTGAGTACTTCACCTCAGCTCACCTGTGAGCCGCCTCTCCTCTCCAGCCGCGGCGGACAAGTTTCCACCGCCTGGCTGCTGCCTTTGTCCTCCCGGTGTTGCATCGTGATTGTGAGGACGGTCGTGCGCTGTTGCCGGTCCACTTTGCGGAGTTCTTTCACATGGCTTGCTTTGTGTGTGTGTGTGTGTGTGTGTGTGTGTGATGCGGATGAACAAGTTGTTGATGTGTCCTCGTCAGGATGGACTAGGTGTGCGATGAAGGTCAAGCTAACAGGTTCATTTCGCCCGGTTCAGCCCGGGCTGGCTCCGTAGCCTCGGGCTTGTTGCTCCACCCCGGGTTATTTGGTGCACACGCAGGCTTCTGGTGGTATTTATTAAAGCTGCTGTGAGGAACTTTGATTCTGTGTTGATTTTGGCGGCCCCTGTGTTTCCCTGAATAAAGACTGCATTTCCCATGTGCACCACTACGTCCCAATGTAAAGATGTTGATCATGCTAGCCTCTGTGTTTGTTGAAGGGAAGAAGAGAGAGAGACAACTTATTTTTTATATTAGCAATATAAGATATATACCTATATATTCCTATTGTGGCGAGCCAATTTAATAACTGTAATAAGTAAAATCAAGTAAAGTTTGTTTTAGTTACCGTCCAAAACATCAAGGTTACATCTAATTCTGCTACAAAAGGATTCCGTGGCGGGCTAGTGGTAGTTATGTTGAGAAAGCTAAAGTTAGCAACATTCCCTAATGCTATGTCAAAAATTGTATTTTGCTGATAAAATAAGATTAGCTTAGATAGATTATCTTGCTGATTGCTCATTATTTTTAACAGCAGAAGCTCATAAGGCACACTGTTAGCTAGCTTTGTTTTAGCCACCAACTTGAATTTGTATGTTGACGTAAAACCACATTTGCATGTATTTCATGAATAGCAAAAGGGCCAATTCACGATCGTTTCTAAATACTCTCCATCTGTTTTTTGCCCATGCTCTATCAATCCTTTTTAGCTTTTTTTGTTCTGCAGTCAGCTCTCTTCTTTTTAACCACAAACTCATCATGCCAAAAAAAAATCAGTTCACTAAAGAAAAATCAGCTCCTGCTTCCTTTTAAATGGCTGCACTCACTACGACTCGCTGCCAAGCTTTTCCTGGGAAAATGTCAAAATTGCCTTTTCTGGTCTTTGTGCCGTACTTCATTTTGTCTGATTAAGAATAACAATATATAGAAACGGCCAGTCTTGTGGCCGAAGGTCTTGTTTGCTTCTGTAAGTCATGTGGGGGCATCAGTATTGAACTGAGCCTGCTCATTCAGACCCAGTTATAAACTCCTTGTGGCTGCCCTGAGAGTGGGTCTTTGGACATGTTTTGCTGATGTGCGTTGGAGAACACAAACTGCTGACTGGTCGTAGCTGTACTGTACAGATGGCTGCCGTTATTGGTCGACTCCTACGTGAAAATACCATAGACTCACACAGCCGGCTGAAGCTTCCACTTAAGACAGATTGCTTCTCCCCAAGGGTTGCCATTTTGAATTTGAAGCTGTGTAGTTTTAGCTTTGCTCTTAATTGCACGAGTGGTTCCAGTAATGTGTGTGTTGATTTGTGGAGATTAGAGCAATTTTAATAAACCATTCATCATTTCAGTCATGACAAAGCTTCACAAATGTGAAGGCCTCTGCTTTTCTTTGCTCTCTAAAGTTAAGTGCATATTACTGGGTTTTGAATATTGCTGGTAGGAGAAAACAAGTAAAATTGGTATTTTGAACTTTTTATTTTCTATTTATTTATATTTTTTTATTTATTCTTTTTATTTACTTTTTGAGCCCATTTTGAGGGATATTTTGTAGATATTTTATAGAAATAATTCATTGAATGATGAGGAAAATAATCAGCCTAATAATTGATAGTGAAGATAACAGCTCTAACACTACTGGTCATCTTGTTTAAGAAAATGTCTGCATATCATACATGTGTGCTGTATGTGCTTGTTAGGTATAGATTTTTTTTTTTTTGTAAAAATGTATCTAATCCATGTTGCAGAAACTTGACAGCTTGAGTAACCATGGCAGAACAAAAAGAAATCCTGACCAACTCAGCTCTTTGTTCCATAAGGTTTCCTTTGGATATTAATGTCCATATCTCCACTTTCACACAAAATCTAATTTGTATAACACGAATGTCCTCAGTAAAATTTACTCCTTTTTTTCTGAGGACATTCATGCTCCTCAGAGGATGAACATTTCCATTTTGGACTCTTTGGCTCCAATTTCAGGCAAAATTGTCAATTTTATACCTCCCTGCATTTTTAACTGTCTAGCTGCGCCCTTCAGACAAGGTTTTCATTTCTATCCCTACAACTAAGAAGAACACACTCATCAGTATGCTGTTCAGTTTCAGTTTCCCTCTTTTATTAGCCATCTGTAGGTTAACACAGGGTCAATGGTACAGTGAAATGTGTTGAATGAAAAAAACATCTAAGCTCAGCAGTAAGAGCACTAGAGCTGTAATGATTAGTTGATTAATTGATTGGTCAGTCGAAAGAAAATTAACAACCAACTATGATTTTCATTTTTCAAGCACAAATATCAAACATGTGCTGGTTCCAGCTTTTAAAATGAAAAGATTTGCTGCTGTTTTTTGTCATTCATGACAGTAAACGAAGAGCCTGGGTTTTGGAGTGTTGGTTGGACAAAAGAAGCAATTTGAAGACATCGCTTTGGGCTCTTTTTCACAATTTTTAGGCATTTTAATTGTGAAAATAATCAGCAGGCGAATAAAGATAATTGTTAGTTGCAGCCCTTTAAAGATAACATAAAATTAAAAAAAGAAATTCAAACAGAATATATTGAGAAGAATAAAATATAATAATACAAATATTATATATAATATAGTAAAATAGAACATTACATAAATATATTAAAATGAGTATTAGTCTGTTAAAGTGAAGAATGTATACAGTAGTATTGTACATCAGTACTGGTATGAATACAGTATCAGTGTGACATGATGTGGAATGTAAAAATCTTGTTAAGTTAAAAATGTTAAAAGTGTAAATGAATGCACCTGTGCTCTCTGAGGGCGAGTGTTAACACCAGGCTTGTGTTTGTGTTGGGGTTTATGTAAAGGTGAGGAAGTGAGCTAAACTAAGCTGCATTACTCATTTATGACAGTCCTGTGCTTCTGAAATGTGTGCACTGATTAGCTCTGACATACTGTGTGAGATGAAATGGTGAGATGCTCCTGGAGGTCAAAGAGTTGCCTTCATATTTACCAATGAGAAACAAAAGGAGGGGAGCAGAGATGTGTCACGGCTGGTTTGTGTGGCCTTTGTCAAGTGGCAGCTACTTCCTCTCTGCAGTCTTCCTGTGCTTCCTTTGACTTTTCAGAGACAATGGCAAATATGTCATTGGATATGTCAGTATGCAGTCCGTCATTTTTCTCAACAGGAGTTAATTGATACTGTACTGACGTGACCTTTACACTAATGGCCAAATGATTACTGCCAATTTTCTTATCAACACAGTGCAAATACAGCTTTATTACCCATGAGTGGGAAGTTGTCTTGACAACAGCAAGCCACAAGGTGAAATAGTAAAAGTGTGAAAAGTGTTCATACGGGAATTGAGTATTGTCTTTAAATATACATTGATCTTTGTATTCAGTTCACAATTCCCCGACTCGTTCTGAAGTTTTTTTTTATTGACTTTACTGGCAGGGTTGGCTAGGGCTGTCACGATTTCATTTCTAAATTGAATTTGATTGAAATGAGCTTTCAATTTTGGTGATTGAGTTCAAAAGCAGGATCGGTGATTCTCTCAGTCGTTTTTTTTTTTTTTTTCTGCGCATGTCCAGCATTTCAAAGACGACACGGCGTAGCTCACAAGCTGCCAAACAGAAGCTGTAAACAGAAGCCTTGTCTCTGGAGTCTGTCAGAAGGAGGAATAATCTGGTGGATTTGCGTATTTCTCAGTTGGAGTTACTCCAAGAGTTGCTGGTCTTGGCGGAGCGAAGGCTGATGCTGCAAACCTGACTGACTAACTGAATGATCAACAGTATTGAATCCAGACCTTGCTTTTTCAATCTTGATTTCCTGATTTGATTGGGTTGACTGGTAACACCCAGAGCAGACCTTTGAGTTGCCTCTCTTTCTTCTCTTGACTGTGAGCTGCATGGGACTGAACTGTTTGGGGGTTTTGGGAAAAGCAAAACAGACTGAGACTGTGGGACACACACTATAACACTTTTCTTGATGTAATAAATCTATTGAAAACTGAATTCAGTTATGGTCTGTTTGTTTTTGTAGTGCTAGTTTTTGCTGCTATTGCTTTATTGTCTTTTATGGTATGATGGACCTATTTTCCTTCTCTTTTTATTATTTGTCGGAGGAGACTCACCCCTCTTCACTTACGAGTGTCAAACCCACAGCAGTACATTCCAAAAAAACAAAAAAGATAAAATATAATAATATGGTGGTTATATTAGACTTGATACCATGTTGCCTGTCTTTTTAAAGGATTTGAAAATGGTATAAAACCAATGATATGTTGAACTTAACAAATCAGGTTTTGATCGTCTAACAGTGGCATGGCTGTCAGTGCTGAAAAAAAAAAGATGAACTCGAAAAATCAAATCAATTTGTGACCTTAAACTCAAAAGTTAAATCAAATGGTGGATTTAGAGAATCCCTATTGTTGACCACTCTACCTAGAGAAGTTGGCACATTTTTACTAGTGCCCAGAATATTCCACCAAAGCCATGTGCAAGTCTGATCATTTTTTAATTGCTCAATCACAAGTATTGTAAGGGATTACAATTTGAATCAGGTACTTTACACTTAATCCAGTAAAAGCTCTGGAACTAAATATGACATGTTTTGAGGTTGGGTTCTTGCTGTCTTGTCATGTCCATATCAGTTTTGTCTTGATGCATTCAGAGATTAGTCAGGGGCTGGGACTGGAGGCTGCCTTCTCCAAAGAGGAGCATTGTGTCTCCCAGGTTGTCCTATTTACGATTGGTCTCTTCTGTGCTAGCCACTAGCAAACATTGAGTTTTGCTTAGATCAATCCATTAACTACTTGGTCTATAAAAAACAAAATGTCAAAAAAAGCCCAAGATGTCTTAAAATTACTTATTTTGTTTAAGAACCAAAAACAAAAGATATTTGGTTTGCTATAATGTAAGAAAAAACAAGGACATTGGAGAAGCTGGAACCTGCAGATGGCATTTTTACTCAAGTAATGCTTAAATTGATTAATCCATCATCAAAAGTGTTTAGGTTAATTTTTTGTTGAACAAGTAATTGACTAATTGTTTCAGTGCTAATGTGTGGGGATATTTGTAACTTCAACATGTGCACATTCATCAGCAAAGAGGTGACTGTCATATTGAATGTTACTGTTTTTGTTACCTTAAATTAGCATTCATTTCAAAAACATGGCATGTCTACCTGTCATATTTTTATATGGATGCTCATTAATGAACATGTTTTTTTTTTTTTAATTATTTTTTAAAAAACAAAACAAAAAAAGCATATAAATCAAAATCTCCTGTTTGGCATTGCTGATGAGAAGAATCATCTCAACAATCTGCCTCACTGAGCACGTCACCTATATGCATACAATGTAGACCTCGCCATAGGCCAGTGTCAGGCTTCCTTTAAGGGAATGTTTCCTGCCATTAGTGGAAACACAAGTGTTTCAGAGTTTGCTTTTGGCTGGAGAAAGCGAAGGCTTTCATTACGAGATGATCTGACACTCTTCACCACAGGTCCGTGGGAGGAATATTGCTACGCTCTCAGTGATTCCCTCACAGCAGGTGGAGACCGCTGCACCATGCATCCATCTTTAATAAGCTAGAATCTGTTTCCGATGTGGCACAGAACCACACACATATATTAACTTAAAATTTCATGCTTCAAGTTAGCTCAGTGAGCAGATACTTCACAACTAATTATTTCCCATCTGAAGCACCTAGAACGTGCTGGTGCAAAGCTGGCAGAAATGACGCCGTGTGTGTGTGTGTGTGTGTGTGTGTGTGTGTGTGTGTGTGTGTGTGTGTGTGTGTGTGTGTGTGATGGAGACGGTGCACCTGCAGATTCACGCGGCTAATGAATGTGAAGCAGGCACTTAAGGAACACCTACTGCTGTACACATTCAAGGCCTGATGAATTTATCAAAAGGTAAATGAGGCAGAACACGGCGGTGTGACAGCGCAGGCACTTTTCCTCATGTTTAAACATACAGTACGTTTCTTCTTAGACAAAACCAACTGGAAGGAATGTGCAGTGTAAACATCAAGACTGGCTTCACAATGTGATTTAACTGACATTAGCATGTGCAGCATATGATACAATGCACTGACAGTATATGTAGAATTAATACACAGGATAATTATGTGGTGAGGGCAGAGTGATCTGACATCATCCTGATTCTGTTTGTATAAAACCTGTTTTGTTTGATATGTATGACATGTCGATTGAAGTTGGTTCTCGTTTGTATTTTTTTTTCTTTTTAATGTCAGTGGTATTTGTTTTTTGTTTTGTTTATGTCACATTTTATCTTTACAGTGCATTAGAAAAATCTTATCCCAGTCTGAAACAAAGTGCTGTATTTGCTCTCAAAATTAACCACACCAAAAAATAGGAAAATAAGTAGTGGTAAAACTAACTAGTAGCAAACTAAAACTAATATGAAAATGAAAATAAAAATAACCATTTGCTAGTTATCATGAAAAGCCTTAAATCTTCATTAGAGAGAATCAGTTGGAATCTTCATGACTGACTCGGTTTTCAAAATTAGTGAAACACACTTGTTTCACTAATTGCTGATTTCCTACAGTTTTACACCACTGCAGCTGCTATGTTCCTATAGATTTTAAGTCTGGGGAGGGAGGACTGCTATCAAATGCTTTGTTTGGTTCCGGACAGTTTACTTGTGAAAAACTTTTGTGAAACAGGATTATATTTCCATCCTGATCAATCTCCATCAAAATGACTTGATTTTCAAAGCTGAACTTGAATAAAGAGCACTGCTACAGAGGGCTGTGTTTATTTGGTTAAATTGAGTAAATACAGCATTTCAAAGCTCTGTGCCTGATCTCTGACTGACTGCAGCTCTGCACAGACATGAAATTAAGACTTCTATAGTTTTCATTTTATCTTTTCAAAGCATTTTGTTTCTTCTGATGCATTTGAATTATTTGGCTGTGCGGCATGGAGACGATGCATAGGCAGATGCTGCTGCCTTCACACTGTTGTTTAAGGATTTCTACTCATTATTTGAGTGTATGACATGTTGGCTGTAAACCAAATGTTGGTTATTTACTTCAACACAACAGTCAGTGTGGTGTATATATTTTTCTGCCATGATACTGATGCATTTCTTCATTTAATAATTTTTTGGAACCTTTAATTAGTGAAAACCAGACACAAGCGTCTTTTAACCAAATCATGTAAAAATTAAATATGTGATAAATTGAAGTTCTTTTTCGCTTTGATGTAAGAATGGCACATCTGTTATAGTGGCGTTATAGTATGTGTTTTACTGTCTGACTTCAGTCGTCAGAAAGCTGATGGTACAAAGAAGCTTTTACGCTATTGTCCTCTGCAGAACCAAATGCTTTTTGATTGTAATGAGAAAGAAAAAAAAATACAATGGACACATGATATGAGACTATTTAGAGAAATAATTTCTGCCCTGTCTCTCGGGAGCAGAAAAAAATCTATTGTGATGAATGTGGCGCCAGTGGAGGCCGTTCCATTTGCAGCTGTGTTGGTCACACAGTGACGCTGCACCAACTCCCAGTCTACATCGTGCAATGAATATGCTTCAGATAGCCGTACAGTCTGTAAGTTTCATCCTCTATTTATTCTCAGTGTTACTGGCAGATGGTTTGAAAGGATTATCAACACCCACTTTCTGTCGACTGTGCCAATAAGATTGATGCAATAATCAGCAAGAGACGGTCACAGTGATGAAAAATGGGAAAATATTTTTTAAACATTCAGACTCTAAAATAGAAAAAAAAATGGGTGTTTGTAAAAAAAAAAAAAAAAAAAAAAAAGCCAAAGCCTGCTCACATTCACCCAGCCCGATTTTACATTCTGCATAACACAGTTTATTATTCGTTGTAATTCCATTGTATGATTACCTGTGAATTAGACACGGGTCTGCATGTGCACACTCTATGATTTGATATTGATTATGATGCATTCAAGGGGAACTGAAACAAACACTATCTGAGGGCGCTGGTTCACAGGCTCAGCACGCAGAGTTAAAGAAAAGGAAGCTCCACTTTCACAACCACATTGCAATGTTTTACCTCATTTCAGCAAAAGCAGAAAGCAGTCAACTTTAAAATACAGGCTGCCGTGTCTCCGATCAAAGAGTTACATTGCTATGGAGAAAACATTAAAAGAGAATGTCTGATCTCGATGTTAAAAGATTAGAAATCAATAGGCTCCATTTGTTGGTTCACTATATTTTCTGTTCACTGTTTAGACATTGACCGTCAAGGAGCGACCACTTTAGGATGTTTTTGATAAATGTATATGTACCAGTTTACATTCACAGTCCAGTCCAGATGTTCTGGAACTGATTTTTTCATTTAATTTGGAGGACTGGTGGCTATTTGTAGATAACAGCAGCTTATATTCTTACTATGCGTAAATATGGTTGTCCTGTGTGTTGTGCTATATTCCGCCTGCTGCAGCAGCTTTGAATCAGTATACATCTCTGAAAACAGACTGAGGGCACCACAGTGACTCAAGCATCGTATCTATAAATGTATCTTGTCTTGAGTGACTGCCCGTGCACCACCACACTCACATACGAAATGCTGTGTAAAGCCCTAAGACCAAAACTCAATCAACTTCTTGCACTGGTGTGAAACTCGCTGAACCTCCAGGAACCAATTGGTGCTCATGAAATCCCCTCTTTTTTATCTATACCACTCCATGGGAAGCACTCTCTTCAAAGATGTTTTCCTTTTGTCTCAACTAAATTCAGACTACTGAATCAATATTCTTCTCCTTTTTACTTGAAGGCAAATACTGCTTTTATAGATATCTTTGTACCTAAATGATACCCGATAGATATTAAACCTCGCTGTGCCTGGACATTCAGATCATGCAGTAAACATAGTAAAAGTGTCTATTGTTACACTTTGCCATGATAATATTACTGATGTTCCTTTGCCTTATTTTACCATATTACTTAATAGCATAACCCTGATAAGCCTGATATCATCATGTTATTACCAAGATATTATCCCCTAATGGTGGCTACCTTTGTAATTTCCACAGCAACACCCAATTTAGCCCATTTTTATCCATTTGTTAACAAGATTATATCCCATTATTACCATGTTTTACCAAGCTGTTATGCAGACTGCTCCCAGCCATCCTACAGAAAATCAACACAAATCCCATTTCACTATATTCCTGAATGAGGGTTGAATAATTAATGTTTGGCAGATGAGATGTGTATAATCACTAAAGCTGTCGATAGCCCAGTAAATCATCCCACAGGCTGCCTGTAAATGCTTATAGGTCCCTTTAGATTATATGCAGTGTTCAGAGAAATGAAGTGCTACAGTAAACCAGGCTGTGTTTTCGCAATCATTTGTATTGATGTGTGCTTCCTTGAATTCGACCAGTATTTGGGACTAATTGTCAACCGATACCTCAGCTCTACTCGGGCTATCGCTGAGCAGAGGTCACTGAGCCCCAAAGCCTGTTAATCCATGCAAGGTATCATATGAAGCTTTATCAATACCACACAGAGGTCTGAGGCCGCTCTGTTACCAGATACTATCACTGTACCCTTTGATATTATTGACTCTGTGGTCTGTGTTGACTGAACTTACGCACCCTCCACTGCCTTTGCTCTTGTGGGGTTTATCATTGCTTTAAAGGTGCTATGCATCCGATGTGAAGTGTTTTATTGACGCATAGCAGACAATTATCATTGTATATATAACGTGTGTGTTGTTTTGACATAGGTTGTATGTTATGACAGAATAGCACCAATAGAAACCAATAGAACAATAGTGCACATCTTGTTGTACCAGTGCAATAAAGGTTGAAACGACTCCACAAGTGGAGAATAACTAGTAACTGATTTCTTGCTTTTAGTAATCTCTCTCTGGCCTGTAGACTCTGCTCTGTGTTGCTGACACATTAGTCACAATAATCACTCACAGAACATTACTAGATGACAGCTTTGATAAATTGCTTAACTCATTTATCAAGCAAAAAATACACAGTCTTTCATTTCATGGCTTTGTGAATTAAGAATTTTTTTAGACTGTATGTCAGAAAAATGGAGCTATTTGAAAACATAGGGTTGTGGTAACCTGTAACAGGCATTTGACATTTTATATGCTGATGATTTATGCCATATTGCTGTGTTTCAGATTTTAGTTTTAATACTCGTTTGGAGTGTTTAAACTATTTTCTCAGTTTGGCCCTTATTCTTTTAGTTGCAGTTTGTCTAAATGCTAGATTTTTGCTTTTGCATTTATGGTCCTGTGTACACATGGAAACCATGCAAAACAGGATGAATTGTGCTCATTGGACCACCATGTACAAATGAATGAATGAATGAATGACAGACTGAAGGATTAATCTGCTAATTGAAAAGAGAGAGATTCATTCTTTAAGAAAAATCATCTGCAGCTCTGGTTGTGGAACATAAACTGAATGCTCATTAGTTTGCTTCACAGGCACCCAGACACAAGCTGCTTTTCACTGATGGAGGACTTTATGTGCAAGGACAGACGCATGTAGGCTTTGAATGATCCATTTCCGTTATTCAGAATTTAATTTGCATTTTCTTAGACTTAATTGTGCTTTGCTGAGGCAGAAGAAGTAATCAAATAATTTTAATCGCGTAAGAATATTAAAACCAAAAATGTAAGTCTGTTTTATTAAAAATGGCACTTTTATTTTGCACATAAATATGTATATATTGAAAATGAGCAATATAAACACCTGTATGTTGTGGATCAGCTGCTTTTATTCAAGTGTCGTACTCATTTAAGGTGGAAGAAGCATGCGTATCATTTATCTATGTTAAGGTGCAAATACAACGACTTCAAGATAGATAGAAAAATAAATAGATCAGTAATTCTGAATTATTGGCAGAACTCAAATATCTGTAAGAAATCTCTTTGAGCAATATGTATGTGAGTTGTACTCCCATTTGAGCTGTAACTTTAATCACATGGGTTTGATCCACCCAGAGAAGAGGATCAGGTCAGATTGAGAAGCCGGCTCTGCTCTGCTCTACCCTATCGCTATTGCATGTTCTATTTTTAGGAAATCCCTTTGGCATTTTTTCATATCCAACTGTTTGTACATTTCCTGAGACTTGATATCCAAGAGGAAACTCAGACTTCCTCATATCTGGCGAGCCATGTTTATTTGATTTGGGCGTGTATTCGTCTTCAGGTGCGATTGTGCCTCTGCAAGTAGAGCTTAAAATATCCATCCCATGTGTGCTACAAATGGCACTTTGTTGTGATAATTGAGTTTGATTTCTTCGCGGAGCAGCATCTGTTGTGCACTCAGGTTAAGACGGGCTTGCTAATGAGCAGAGGCGAGCATTGGAAATAGGGCTTTGTGTACAGTATGGCTGAGTCAATGCCACCATCAAAAACGGACCCTAATGTTTAGCTGACAATGAAGAGGATGAGTGGGTAGTTTCAAAAATCTCATCCTGGCTGAAAGTGAGATCTAGTCGAATGGTATTTCTCTTTCACTTTTGAGGTGCCTGATGTCCTTCCTTGAATTCAAAGGATTATTTGTATAAAAGTTCGTTTTCATTCCATATGACACAGATTTTGATTTGGATAGATGAGGTAAAGTGGTGAACATCTAACAGGCTAAAGAGCTGATTGAAAGCTTGCTCTAAATGTGTTTGCAGCAATGAATGGCCAGGAAGAGGACATCTTTTATTTTGAAAATGAAAGGATAGTGAATGGTGTGAGGGTATTGAAAAAGAGCATTAAAGGATAAAGCTAGCAATATTCTATATTTTTCATGATAAAAAAAAAAAAAAGACCAAAGCCAAAGCATTGATCCTACTAATAATTGTCTGCGGAACCAAGCCTCATGTGCTGTAGTTTATTCCTCTATGGCACAGAGCTCTGCTGTTGTCCAAAAAACATCAGTGAGCTTGTTCCTTCATTGTGGTAAATGCCGGCATTGTTGTTTATTTTGAGCTGATCCCACATACATACGCTGCCCTAGTGCTGTAAATACGCACTAGCTCACCAAATGCATATTAATCCACAGTTGAAAATAGTCCCCAACAAATGCAGTACTTACTCTTGTGTGAGTAACGTTTGCTAACAGCTTTAGCACCCGGGTGTTTTAGGAAATTACTACCCCTTTTTAAAAATAAAATGTGAGCCAGTATTAAAGATTTATGTCATCAGTAGGAACCAATTAGCTTAAGCATTGTTGAATTTGGTCTTTTGTGGGATATGAAAACCAGAGACTAACACCTGCCTTAACTTTTAACAGAAATGCATTTGAACTGACGACATTTTGTTTTCATTTTGTTGGGTACTTTGTCAGGTCAAGTTTGCCCTAACTAGTTGTAAATTTGGAGTGAGGGTACAGCCCATACTCTTTTCCATCTATTATTTTTATTGCAAACACAATCAGTGATCACCTCTGGAGTGCTGACAACCCAACAGTGTCAACATGACACTTGTGTAGCAGCCTGCTGTTGGTCATCCTCGCACTTCTGTGACTATGCTGAAAGCTCTCGCGCGCTATAGCAGTTGATGTGCTTATGATTTCAAGTGAGATTAAGTGTTCCCTCTCAGCTGGCCATTGTGTGCATATGTTTATGTCCATGCGTTCAGATGCGTGTCTGACTTCATTTGGCTATAAGATTGGAGCCCGAGCCTTGCATAGAGACCGTGAGTCGGCTTCAGAGGATTTTCAGTTATCCCACAGGCCAAGGAGCAGCTTTCCAGACAAATCTTCCATCCATAAGTCTTCATGACTGACAGCCAGGCACTTGGCTCAAGACCAAATCTGTAAACAACAACAGGGACACACATTTTGCACATGGAGAAACTTTCTCTGCGTTCGCTCACCTCACATCACCTGTCAGTTTGAGAACGTGCTATGAAACGTATTGTACCATTAACATACCGCTGGCTCCTTTCATCTTTTCTAAGCTGTCAAGGTCTCTTTGTTGTATGTGGACATGCAAAGGTTGGATTACATGAAGGAGCAAATCATTTGTCCAGGCTTTTGACTTGTAACCTGACATCAGTGAGATTTTGTCAGCTCTACAACCAGAGATACATCGTGCAAGACAGGATGGATGGATACAGATTGAAGAGGAGATAAGGAAGATTGAGAGTTATCCTTTGGGGATAAAAAGTGGGATCTGGAAGACTTTTGATAGATTAAGACTGCTGTGCTTGCGTAATAACAGCGGCTCCAGTAGTGGTGTGCTAAGATGGCATGCCACTGTTCTCATTTCCCCGATGAACATCTGCAACTGCATTGCAGCTCAGCCATAATTTGAGTCTTGGACAAAACAGCTTGATCCACTTTAGTCACACTTGAAATCAGGATTAGAGAAATCTCCTGGCAAGCGATCTGAGAGCAGTCAAATCAGGTCAGTCAAAAATTCGTAGGGACGCCCAAAAGGAGAACGAGATCATGCTGTCAGTTCTGCTGTGCTCTTGTCTACCAGATGGATGGCCAATTGCCACTCCAGATGTGCTCGGAATCCATCTGAACTCCAAGTAGAATGGCATCCAAAAACAAAAAGCCTCTCACACTCAGAGGAGTAAACTGCACCCTGATGGAGAGAGTACAGGGATAATTGTAATCAGGCTGGTGCCAGTTTTCATTACGTTCTCAGATACAGGCCTTAATGCAGCTCTGCACTCAAGTGAAACGGTGGAGAGGCTGTTGTTTGTGCGACTCGCTGCTCTTATTGTGGCAAGCTGGGCGGATCAGAGGAAGATGAGACTGACAGGTTTAGATCACTGGACTCTTAATCTGTTCCTGCCTGTTGGATGTGATGTAATCTCACACTGTGGGATTACAAAGAACACACACATGCACACAAAAGGCACCATGGCGTTTTCTGTACTGTTTTCAAGGGTCACTGCATGGGTTAATAGACTGTTTGAGGAACCTGAGAAGTGGATAAGTGAGGCAGCCCTGTTATTTTTTCCCAGTTCTTGCTTTAAAACTCAACCACCGACGGGTAAAGATGCACTTTGAACTGAGGTGTTTTACTACTGAAGGATGCATTTTCTATTATTTCTATCAGGTGAATAAATCCAAGTGTGATAGGCACTGAAACCCCCTCAGAACCATTCATATATGAAATATGATATTTGAACAATATGCAACGACGTGTCTTGAATTGCCTATGAATCATCTATGTTTTGTTGTCTTTCACAGATAATTGCAATGGTCCTCTGGTATCCGCGTTACCCCATTCGTCCTTTCAGAGCTCCTCGCAGTCCTCGGTCAGTTATGCTGCTTATAATGCCAAGCTCAACAGAAGAGACGGTGAGTTAAAAAGAGGGTGTGCTCGCATGGATTCAATGTTTCTGCATGCTTCAGATACCTACTGTCCACCAGCAGATACCACTTAACCCTTACCATAGAGGTAGCAGACCATAAAACGCTCATTGAACCATTTTTGTAATGATAATGATGTATGAGTTCTTTTTGAAGCAAACTGCAACTGAGCAAAAAGGGAAGGGGACTTTGGAGGGCACCATTTCATTATTTTGAAGAAATGAGAAAGATATGGCTTTTTGTAATAACTGGTACACTGGGCTGAATATGTTTCAAACTGTATTTCAAAATGATGTTACACAAATACACTGACTGGCACAGAAAGCAACTAAATATTTTTATTAAAATGGCAAAGAGTCCTGGCTGATAAGGAAGTCCTGGCTTCCATTGAATTATGGGAGAAAATTCACTGCATTATAGCAGGGCCACAAGGGGATCCAGGGTTGTTGTCACAAGGGCACTGGCCCCCATTCCGGAGCAGCCGAGACTCATCTGGCCATAAGCAAATTGAACGACTACACATGTGTTGTGGTTATTTCTAATATCAAATCAGTAATAAGGAAAAAGGGACCAGCCTGATTACTTTGATTTGGTTCTAAATGTACTGGGACACAGTAATCTGTCTTGTCATCATCTCGTGCCTTAGTCTGGCTCAGTCCTTTGATACGAGAGGAGCCTCTGAATAAATAGCATTCAGAGCAAACAGCTCCCATGAGCTTTGGCCATACAGTACATCATGTACGCATCAAAACTTAATTAGAGCTAGTTTGTGAATGCTATGAACATAAGATTTTTTTGCTTTGTTTTGGTTGTAGAAAAGACATCATATTACTAGCAGGTGTATTTGTAGGTAACTCATAAGATGAAGAGAAAAACCCAGTTTCATATTTCAGTTTTCAGGAAAGACTATTGACAGACACACTCAATATTGTGGAATACAACTGGGAACAGAGGCTAGCTTGTTGAACTAGCAGGGTTCTGCTCTCTATAAGTTCTAAAGCCAGGCTGTACATATTTCAAAATGAATCGTCTATGTTCCAAGAACTGAGGACCTCCACTGTGGCAGCTGGATTCTGACTTCACCTTAATGCCGTTCATATAAAAACACTCCCCCTGTACACAGTGGGACTTTATACATTTTTGTAATCAGAGCCCGGCGGCCACTGAGGACGAACCACAACAATTCACTGTTAATTGGCAATATTGATGTTTAATGGATCCCCTCTGCCTGTATTTCTCTTCCCCTTCCTCAGGAGCAGGGGGCTGGTCTCCAATGGTGACCGACCAAGAGCCCTGGCTCCAGGTGGACCTCAGGGAGCAGATGGAGGTGACGGCTGTGGCCACACAGGGACGGTATGACAGCTGGGACTGGGTCAGCAGTTACCTGCTGCTCTACAGTGACACGGGCCGGGCCTGGAAACAGTACAGGCATGAGGATGATGTAGGGGTGAGTCACCGCACCAAGGTTTTCATTTGATCGGCTTTCTATATGACTTCAAATTCATCATTGATTTCCTGTGTACCGTTTCCAACTGAATCCTAGCAGAATCGTTTTTAGGATTTTCCTTTTGATCATGAAAGAAATTCAACAAGCTGTCACACTGGTTTATTCATATATATGCTGCTTTTTTGCGGTATTTTTACAGTCAAAATCAGATCATTAATATTTACACTTAGCCTCTCTGTCACATGAATATCGCCTTGTTTTTCATTCTCTGTTCTCCAATGAACCAATCTATTGATCACGCTGCAGGTCAGTCTGAGATAATACATCTTCTCACTTTTTCTGACACTTTCAAGGTATGGGAAGTGTCTGGTGTCAACGCAATAATCAGACTGTTTTTTTGTCCTCTATGTAATGTCACAACTTGTTATGTCAGCCTGTACAAGGACTTGAGGTCTAAGAAAATAGCCTTATGTTGGCACATGCCTTTAATTCTTTATTGTGTTTGCCCTAGTTATGTCAAGAGCTGCTCCAAGATGTTAAATTGTTTTTCTGGGACTCTTTCTGCTTGGCAGTCCAATTAGCAGAGTGTGTAGTTGCCCACCACTACAAACTGGTCTTTTTTTCCCATTGTGCTGAAATTAAAAGAGCACAGAAATATGGAGGTGAACATGTCGCGTGTTGCTTTTAATTATTTACCTTCCTCCATCTTTTTAAAAATGCATGATCTACTGGAATGTAGGAATTAAAGATGAAATAAAACATCATGACTTTGAATGAGACAGTTTTAACTCTGAGACAGGTCTAACTCTTTTGAAGCCAAGTCAGAATGTAAGCATTCCTTGCACACTGTATTCAGTAATATGCTACTAACAGACTAAATATGCATTAACTCAAGGCTGAACATTTACTTCTCTGTTTGAGTAGCATTTACAAACAACTACAGTGCCCAGCTTTTTTCAGAAACTTACCGAGCCTTTTTTAACAAGATGTCAGCATACAAGGAATTTAAGATGTGTAGGGTTGATTTTTTTTTTTCTTTTTGCTCCCAAAAACAATTAGTTAACCTTAGAATATGCAAATGTGAATAACAATCAGTTGATGAATAATTCAAACAACATTTCCATCTTTTGAAATATAACAAGCAGTACTTACCTATATGCATTATGAGCAGAGGTGCTCTTATGTGAAAATTGCAAATTTCAGGGCCCCTGAAAGCCGTGGGGCCTTAAGAAGCCACTCAGTCTGCTGATGCATTAGACCATATACTGAATGTTGAAGATTTCATGTGCCATCTGGCCAAACTGTTGCATATCTTTTGTTGTATAGATATCTAAGAGGTTCATTTGTTTATGTAAACAAGCAACATAACTATTTTTTTAGTTAATGCTAAAGTAGTAGTACATAGAATTGTGAATATGAAATATTTAGAGGGTGAAATTCACTGAGACGTTTCCTTTATGTGTAATCATTTCATGATACACAGCTCACTGCTTCTTCCGCAGACTGTTAGTCCTCATATAGTCACAGTATGCCTGAAAAGAGAAATAAAGCTGCTGTGCAGTGAAGAGACATTATGTATAGATATTACCAACACGACCCGCAGCGACCCCCTTTGTGACTCATGAGAGAGAAAAGAGAGTAAATTATATTTCAAAGATTAAAATTCTATACGACTCAGCCACGGCATACATCGCCGTATCACGCCAGTCAAAACAAGCATCATCCTCTGAAGCTTGGCAAGCATTAAAACCAGGCATGACCGGCCTTTGTATTTATTTATGTGCATTAAATGCACTCTCATGCAGACAATTTAAACCCCACGGCTTCTCGCTTTTCTTTGGTGTTCATTTGAACTTGGTCTTAAATATATTGCAGGATGAATGGCAGCCAATTAGTCTGCAATCTCAAATGAAACTCACACCCAAGCCGACTGACTAACGCTTTCACCAAGACCTTGCTGATAGTAACTCACATCCGTCTGGCATTTTAACAAGTCAAGCTCAAAGGTAACGGCTCACTGCCAGAAACCGAACTCAGGGGGACTAATGAGAGAGCAGCAGCTGCTGATATAGCTGCTAGCTCTCAACCACTCGGAGCTAATGCTGAGCCAAATTAGCTCCATGGAAAAAAATTAGCTCTTTAAAAAACCGGGCTAAAGATCGACAATCCTTCTGGCATCTCCTAGATGCTGCAATGTTTAAAGATGAAATTGTATGGAAGCATCAGAGTCCTTCCAGTATTTTAAATCCACAGTGATATATAATAGAATATGATATGATAGAATATAATTTAATATAAAGTTTGATGAATAGAGAAAGGGCCATGGGATTATGTATTGCTTATGGCATAAATGATACTCTTTATTTTGTGTGCAAAGTTGACATTTCTGTCTAGTTTACATTTAAATCTGGTTATCAGTTTTTGAGATTAATGAAGAGTGTCTCTGTGTGATTATGACATGATGACATGTCTGATGAAAAGAGTCAAAATCAATTGCAGCCATCCTCTAAGGACCATTAATGTCCACACTAAATTTTAAGATGATCTGCACTGTTTCTATGGACAATGCTAAAGCTCTACCACTAGGTATTAAGAGACTGAAAAACAAGTGAAAAGACTGAAAATGGAAATTGAATCGCATAAAGACTTTGACTAAAAGTAAAACATAAATGCCTGGTTAAAACATAATACCTTTCTTTACAGTGTAAACATGAAAAAGTTTGCATAATTTCTCCTTTTGTTTAACTCTCTGTAATTATTCACTTGTCTGTTTTTTTTCTTGCCTCAGTAATAGGATTGACATCACTGTTCCTGCAAACAAGCCTGTTGTTTCTCAGGAGGAGCATGTGAAATAACAGGAACACATCTCCCCTACAAGCTGAT
The DNA here is from genome assembly GCA_037975185.1 of Centropyge bicolor. NCBI lineage: Eukaryota > Metazoa > Chordata > Actinopteri > Pomacanthidae > Centropyge > Centropyge bicolor. The sequence goes on along the minus strand of JBBMOC010000197.1, from coordinate 75,187 downwards.
AATAACCTAATTAGAACCAAAATGACTTATGTCTGTGGAAAGAACGTATTCTAGCATTAGGTCCACATTAATTAATTTAATTAGGCTGTGAATGAATCTACTCCTTGAGGGGGAAATTTAAACACCAATTTGCTGTTCAGGTAGGTGGAGATCTAACAAGGATTAAAATGTGTTTGCTTGAATGCTAATTTGTGTTAAATCTGAGAAATTTCTGCTCCCAGTTTCATGTCTTCTAGACTTGTAATGTCTGTGTGTCGGTCTGTTGCTCCACCGCTTTGCTCCAGACTTAAATACCTCAGCTGCTTGGAATCCTACTGACTTGTGGTTCACGTTTGTGGTTTTGAGTGAAACACCTTGACAGCTGTTGGATGGATTGCCATGATATTTAGCACAGATATTCAAAGTCCTGCATGCGAACAGCCTAAATGAAGATGGTGAACATGGTCAACGTTACATGTGCTACACACCAGCATGTTAACCTTGCCATTGTGAACATGTTGCCTGTAATGTTGTTTAAGAGGACTCAAGTGCAGAAAACACACTACATGTTGTTTTAGACCTCCAAAGCTTTCTATGTTTCTTTGCTTTTATTAAATGCCAGAAGAAAAAAAGCTGCCACCAGCATGCCAAATAATTATATATGTTATGAGACTAATAGGTGAGGCTAATAATGAATGATGATCAGGCAGGCTGTTGGTCGCTGTTCTCTGTTAGCAGGGGATTTGAGCCCACTGGTGGGAATGCCATGGAATGACAGGACAGCTCCAGATTCAGCACCCTGGACAGCGGTCATGACAGTTGCAATGCTGATGTTAGGATTTAGCTCAAAGCATCATTGTGCTGAAGTACAGCCTCACAGGGCTGCTATTGTGGCTGCACACTCTTGAAGAAAAACCCTGACAGTAGCTTGATATAACTATAAAAAAAAATATCCAAAGGTGTTAGAGAGATTTTTTTTGCTGAACAAAAATATCTTCTAAATAAGATATTGGTGAAATAGCTCAGGCCTTGTTGATCCTGATCGGGGGATTTCTGGCTGACTGACTGGTGATCGGGGATTGCTGTAGTATCTTCACTCATGGCAAGGTCATGTACTCGTAGTTTTCTCTTCACTGAGTTCCCCTAGGCTGTTTAACTGGCCAATGACCTTTTTGGACATACTGTATCGTCTTCATTGCCGGCAGCAGGCGTTATCCCCCAGTGAACTGATTAAAATAAACGTATGCGCCTGTGCCGTATGCAACAGAAAGGAAAACTGACTCCAGGGAGCTCATCACTGGAGAGGAAGAGTAAAGAGTCTTAATGAATGAGGAGAGAGACTGTTACACAGCCAGAGAAACATAAATAGAAATAATGAAGTCACTGTGGGGTTAGGACTGTTTATGTGGATAAGGACCAGGCTCGGTCCTCTGGACCTCTGGAAAATCTGCAGTACCCTCAGGCCTTTATTCAGAGACTTTACTTCATCTCCCAGCTGGAACACACAGGATGTTCTGTTGCAAGTTTTTCCTAAGTGGAAAAAAAACAAACGTCATAGCTCAGGACAGCCTCAGTGGTGTGCTTGTAGTGGTATTGCTCTTGAATACTAATGACTCATGCTGACGTGTCTGAGTTTTGTTAGCTAATGGATAGTTAGAATGATTGCACTGCAGCCTCAGTCAGAGTTAATTTGGTTCATTAGATTTTCCAGACGTTCAGCTGGGAGTCAAGTGGAAAGACGGGGTTAATAATTATGGCAAGACTGAGAAGCACCATTACACAAGCTGTTTAACAAACATGTCCCGTACGCTGAACATATACCTTGATTCTGATCCCTTAAAAGAATTCTTTAAAAGATAAAAAGCTGTGTTTTGCAGTTTTCCATGAAAAACAATCAGTTTCATAGTACGTGCAACCAGGTTGTACATGAACACAGAGTTTGGTTATTTCACCTGATAGATTTTTGTTTTTCTGTTCCTGTCATTGCTTTTTGTTGAAGTGGGCAGGGCGTTAGAAAAAGGTGATGTCATTTATTTCAGCAAACCAATCAGAGTTTAGCAACATTCTGTTCATCCACCCACGCAGTCCTGATGAAGAGAATCAGTCAAGTTTGTGACCAATATATAATGACGAAGAAATTTTTTTTTCTCTAAACTTCAGTTTTAATTGTTGCTTCCTCTGTAGTCATGAATATTTTATATGAATATGTTATAAAATAACGCTTAAGATTTGAAGTCACATTTCAGGGGCTTTCGACTACAGCTTTTGAATGTGGAGCAATCAGACAGTCATCTGCTGCAGTGTGTACACAAAGCCTCAAAATAACAAGGTCATGGCTCGAGCCCTGTATGACAAGCACAACAGCAAGTTTTCATCAGCCTCATTCCCCATGAAACACCAGCGACTACATTAGATTTTTTTTGGCTAAAAGCATTTATAAGACTCAAGTGTATGTCTTGTGTTTTTCGAGGCCAAAGCGTTCCTCTTATTCTATTTGGTCTAAAAGCTGTTTGCAGTGCTCAAGTAATACATTTGCTTTAACCAAATGTGTAAGCCCCACTTCTATTTGTTAATCCCTCCTGTGCAGACGTGAATTATTCTGCATGTGTAAATAAGCCTGGCTTGTACGCGTGTTAAGATCCAGCCACAAGGCTCCACTCAGTAAATGGCTCAAAATGGGAAATGTGCAGCATAAATCACAATAACAGCCGTAACGGTTGCACAGTTGCCTTGATTATTTACCAAGTGGCAGTATCCCGGTGCATTCAATGATGCTTCTGCTTTGCAGCGTTCTGAAAGCACCGGATGGTCATTTGCCCCGCTGGTCATTGTGTTACTGTTGTTGCGGAAAGCTGAATTATTGGCCTTGTCCGACTGTGCTGAACTCTTCACAGAAAACCCCGGAGCACCGCTGTCAATGATCTATATTTTCGGTTCTATATAGTACGAGTGCTTATTGATTTGATATGTCACCTGCCTAGAATGGCTTATGGAGAGCCAGGTAATCAGTCATTTGAGAGGAGAGGCTGTTTGTCTCTGTTTCTGTCTCCATCTCTCACCCTCTGTTTCTCTGTTTATGTCCCCTGGCTTTGTCTGGTGCACACTGAAAGTAGACGAGGGGTGGGAAAGAAGAATGACATCTCATCATTGTGCTAAGGTTTTTGTTTTTAGCTCTGCAGGGTGAAAACACAATACAAGAGCCTCTATTTTGCCCCCGGCTGCCTCAGTGGTGATTTTTCCTCACATGGACTTGTTTGAGCGGATATTCTCGTATTTCTACGCCACACAATGATTCTTATCGCGCTACATCAAATAGTATGTTCATGAAGAGGAAGAAGACATTGCCCTTGGTTTTGCTTTGTCTGCACTTTGTTGTCTGTGCTATTCAAGGATTTAGATTTTTTTTTTTTCTGCTTATATTTCAGGTATTCAGCTAAAAACAGACTTTTGTACTCCCCGGTGAAAAAAATATTACCACTCACTTACAATCTGAGGTCATTTGTTTCTCAGTGGAGCCTTGGTCACTTGCTTTACATCACTTCTATGCCGCCGTCATAACTGCAATCTTTGTCCCTCTGTGGTCCTGCAGAGATTTGTCGGGAATATGAATTCGGAGGCCGTCGTCCAGAACAAACTGTCCCACCCAGTGAGAACACGTTTCCTGCGTTTTGTCCCTCGAGACTGGAACCCCAGTGGCTGGATGGGTCTCAGAGTGGAGGTGTACGGCTGCTCATACAGTAAGTAACACACACCCTGGACTTAATGCCGCTCTCTGAGAGCACTCTGTCTACACATCAAACCTCTGTAGTTACACCGCCAAGAAGGATTTGTCCATTTGTACATCCGGCTTTGCAGCTACGCTCTTGATGGAGAGTAATAAGGACTATTTCCTCCTCACTTGGTTTTCACACACACACTCACATCCCAGCTCGAGGCTGGACAAAGTGAGAGTTGTGAGTGAAAGTAAGTTTATTTTACACAACTAAAAAAAAAAAGATTAAGATAAAGACAAACAAAATACAGCAACAGGGTGGAAGCCAGGAGAGAGAGCAGTTCCAAGAGGGTTTTTAAAGGAGCATGGGCACACAGGGTCCAGGGGGTGTTGAGGACTCTCTGCCATACCTACCTCCAGCACCTGCAAAGAAAGCAGCCACACAAAACCAGTGCAGACAGGGCAGAGGGGGTCGTCACTAGGGATGAGCCGGATACTCGTTACAGATAAAGCATTTTTGACGAATACGATTACGATACGAGTAAAATCCGTCAATATCTGTGTTCGTGCTGAAGGGAAATCCTCATTGTGGAACTGACTGTCTTCGCGCTCTGTGATTGGCCAGTCACACACAGCGCCCGCCCCTCCCTACACAGACACGTCTCTGCACGTCTCTCGTAACGTATGCAGTCCATTTAATAAGACAGAGCTGAAAACGGCTCGTGTCGCATCGGTCAGTGCCTCCGCTCAGGTCGGATTTTTTTTTTTTTCTTTTTTTTTTTTTACCATCTGCTTGCTGTTAGTTTGGCTGGTGATATGAAGTCAGTTGAAAAACTTTGCTCGTACTGAACGCGGTGCTTTTGAGAAGAATACAGTGAACAAGGCTGACATATTATTTCCCTGTTTGCCATCACTAGATGTTTGCATGAATCATGAAGTTCACACAGATCATTAAAAAATAAACAGTCTTACAGACCATTTACACACATACATACATATAGCTGAACACACAAAGTAGCCTATATTAATATTTTTATTGTATGTGGCTGCATGCAGTATCTGACACTTTCTCTCTGCAGTTCATGAAAATAATATTATAAATATTATTGAGATATACTGTATATAATCTTTGAATACAGTAGATTAGCAACTTCTGATCAAGCCATATCAATTTCAGACTTAAAATAATGTACTGTTTTAAGCCCCACCCATTCCAGCACCCACTTCCGGTTTAGGCCCCGCCCACTCTGAATACAGATACAGATAATGTAGATGGTTAAACAGATACAGATACAGATAGTGGTGTACTCGCTCATCCCTAGTCATCACACACGCTGTTCAGGACTCCACACAGCAGTGAAATGATGAATCAAAAACACGACAGCCGGGGTGTGAAAGACACATCTCCAGCCATCTCCTCACTTTCAACACTCCCAGAATTAAACGTGAGAATCACATCCACTTAAGCCAGCAGCTTAAGACAAATGTTGGAACATCTGGTGAGACAGTGGCTCAGGGTTTCAGTTGCTAAACAAATGACCATACAATCACCATCAGTATCATCTTTTCACAGTAAAAGAGAATATTATTTTGAAGATGCAGAGTGAAAACATTGTGTTTAGCATTAAAGACATTATATACTATGCAGCAAACTGAAAAAAAAAACTCCCAAATGTTCCAGAACACTTTACCCAATTTTTCTCTGTCAGACCCTTTCTTGTTTTACTTCTGACAGCTCTGTGCTGGTTTAGCTAGCAGACAACTTGTGTTATTTTATAACTTAGTTTACACTGCAGCAGCCCCAAATACAACACAGTGTGGAGTGCTGCTGGTTTTCTTAATAAGTGCTGCTGCAAAGTACAGTATGATTTAATGAACTACGATGGCCCTCAAAAACAAAGTGAAGACAGATAATGTGAGAACATGCCCAGTGCAGTTTATGTCATTACATTGCAGACACTAATACTGCTGCCGTTAAAGCTTACACTATACTAACATAAGCTGGCCAATTAATACCAAATTCATCATTTAGTTTGCTTGTTTATCTTTCCCACCATTACTTAATTATCTCCTTGTCTCAATGAAATGCTGTCTTCCTGAGATAAATACCTCATTATATCGGGATGACATACGCTTATACTTCTGGTATAAAAGAGAGTCTATCCATGTGTGTTTCAGCACTAAGTCATTGTTCTCTGCCACGGAAAAGGTGTCCCACATAACGGACACAGCAGCAGTGACACAGGGCTCACAAATTGGGCTTATTCATAACGTGCAACATACACTGGCTAGCTTGGAGGAGTCAAGCACACACCAGATGTGCCTCACAGACAGAAGAAGTGGTCACGGTACAGTAGCTGTGATGTGCTAATCCTGGGAGCAAGTGTGAAAATTGCTATTTTCCAGCAGTATCAGCCCATGAGGACACACGCCAAGATACCACTGGTGTGTGGGCTTAGACAGAAAACAGTGGCTGCAGGTGTTTTAAAGTGCATCACATGTCCCCAGTGTGCATCAAACTTAATGCTGGCTATGACCTATCTTCAGTTAATGACATCATTTTTCATTTAGCTTCTTTATTCTCCAAATAACACAGTTCAGTTTTTATTCGGGAATAACAGTCGTCAAAGATTTAATCATCAAACATAAAAAAAACAATTCCATATTTAACTGATTCCATATCTCCATACCTACCAAATTAGACCTCTGTGACTGCTCAGTGGATAAAGAGAAATGCAGGCACACAGTAACATTTACTACATCCTGAGCAATCCTCAATAAAATACATATAATGGGAATTCACTGACACACCTCTCCCACGCATTCTGAAGCAGCACTAACTAGATGAGCCAGTGAATTAATGCTCTGTGAAACACAGTCAGAATATCCCACAGTGATCAGTTTTATGGTGCCCAACCACCTCACAGGAGTGAAGTGTACTAATGTTGGATAAGCAGGTATAAAACTAATACTGCCTCATACACTCCACTGGTCACTATGTTTCCGGATTCATGTGTCTGCCTACGTATACGAAATACTGAAGATGCCATATTAATTACAATATTACTGATGAATGACTTAAGTTACAGAAACCACTAATCTGCCAAATCAGACTGAGGCAGGTTCCATTGCTATGCAGCTCATTCTGCTGCATTACAGATTGTAATCTATACAGGAGCTCCTCTCTGAAGCAGGATTATATAGAGGTGACAGACACCGAGAATGCCCCCATACTATTAACTGATCTCAAATATATTCCTCAGGACTCCCTCAAATCAATTGTATATGAATGAGGAGAGTGCGACGGAGAGGCTGTAATATAGACTGAGATTCTTTCCATTTTCACACAGAGGTGGTTGGTTTGGGCGCCACCAGCAGAGCAGAGACGTTTGACTGCAGTGTGACAGCACAGCTCATGGATCAGGTGTTAGCTGTGCCGCCTCCTGGGTTTGATTCCTGGCAGGGCCAGCACCTTTCACTGTGGAGTTTGCATGTTGTCCCTGTGCTCCTCTGTCAATTTTCCTGTCAGCGGCCGAGGCAGTGGGTTAGAGCTGCTCCCTGGGTGCTGCTCAGTGCTGCCCACTGCTCCTCAGTTAAAGGGGTTAAATGCAGAGAGATGTGGCTGTGTTGTGCTGTGTGATTATGATATACACAAAGCAAGACTGGTTTCAAAGAGCGATCAGAGCTGCGTGTCTCATGACAGACAGAGTGAAGACTGATTAACCTGTGCAGTTATTTGTTATTGACTCCACTGTGAAAAGGCTGTTACTGCTACTTAATTACATTCTTAATTGTTTGTTTAATTGTTGATTTTTTTTGACAGTGGGATGCTGAATGGATTTTATGTTGTATTAAACTAAATTTAATTATTACAGCCAGTTGTTATCTTCTGCTTTAAATCAAATGGCTTGTCCCAACCAGTTTTGTGGTGTCACCTACTTATCCAAACAAGAGACTTCACTTCTACTGAAAAGATTGCCTTGAGATCTGCTTTATCATTTTATATCATTATTCTATTTATTGCCTTGTGGGTTTCTTCCTGTTTCTTTTATTAATACAATTGCTCAAAATTATATCTTATTTTTCTTCCTTTTCTCTTTTCCCAAATTCATTCCACAGATTTGGTTGAGATTTGACATTTAGCTTTCATCAAAGTGAGGAGTATTTTTTTGGAGCAAAATTCAAAAACACCAATGCACCGCCCCCAGCACCATCTAGCACTGGATTAGTAGCAGTAGCAGTGTACAAAATATTGGCTGGTATTTTGTATAATTTTTTTTCTTTTTTCAAGAATCCAAAAAGGAGCCTGTGACATTCAAACATTTAAAAATAATATTAACATATGACTTTTCAGTGCAGTTCGATGGAAGTAGACTTTATATATTTATCTGTTATTTTCCAATTATGATTTTCACTGTGTTTTTAATTGTTTCGTCCGCAATGATGCAGAATAAATTCCCTAAACAATTTTCCAAAAAGTGACGCTGCAAAGTGATTGCATTTTCAGTGCAAGCATGTAGAACATTTCTCTCATAATTCATTGAAGTGTGCAATACTGATTACAGTTTATTCTGACTTTCTTTAAGAGTCATATGTGGCAGACTTCGACGGCAGGAGCTCCTTGCTGTATCGGTTCAACCAGAAGTCCATGTCAACGGTAAAGGATGTCATCTCTCTGCGGTTCAAGAGCCATCAGGCCGAGGGTGTATTACTGCATGGAGAGGGACAGAGAGGAGATTATATCACCCTGGAGCTCCACCGAGGAAAACTGGACCTCTACCTCAACTTAGGTGCTCCCTTCAAAAATCAATTTTTTATTTCCACCAGAATTTAGTGCCACAGAATGTGAGTGTCTTTTTTCAAATTTGAGAATCATTGCCAGATGAAGAAAGATATGAAGCCTTTAAAAGAGGTGTATTTTGGAGGATGCTTTCATGATTGAGAAGTAACACTGCAATGTGGTTATAGTTTGTACCTTTTACCTCATTTCAGATGTGGTCTTTGATTTGTTGTTAGATCCATCCATCCATCTATTTCCGCCCAGTAATGAGTCTTTTCACAACATACCAAAGACCAAATCTGTGTCTTCAAATTGCTAAGATACATTTTTTTTGAGCCAGATTGCAGTGTTCCAAGCAAAAGCATTTGATTCACGACAACATGAAAAAGATATCATACGAAAATTGTCACATTTAAAAAGTTCAAACCTTTTTAACATATTTGATGATAAATGACTACAGCAGTTGCTTCATTATAAGAATGGAAAGTGATTATTTTTCTGCTGAGAGAGTAATTATTTGTCCATTCATTTAAACTGTCCAGACCTACCTTCACATCAATTCTTCCTGCTTCTGTTTGAGCATACATCACCTGAGTGAGTGGATAGGACATAATTGTGTGTGTGTTCCTGGGTTTACTGAGCTCTGCCTATCTGCCCTCACACAATTACAGACTGGCTGTGGAGGCTGCTTACAGTGTTCTTGCTGTTTCCTTTGTGTTCCCCCAGACGACAGCAGGCTGAGGTTCAGCAGCGGTCGTGTTGCTGTCACTGTGGGCAGCCTGCTGGACGACCAGCACTGGCACTCAGTTCACATGGAGCGCTTCAACAAGCAGGTTAACCTCACCGTGGACTCCCACACACAGCATTTTCAAACCAAAGGAGAAGGGCACTCACTGGAGGTGGACTATGAGGTGAGTTCATGTGATGATTGAATTACATAAATTGGAGATGAGATAGCAAGAGCAGCCTTGTAAATGTGAGCGTAGCACTGAATGAATTTATCGAGTGAGGGCCAGACAACCCTATCATTACTAACGAAGTGATGAGTAGTGGAGATAGTAATAAGCCTTGCAGCGCGATGGTAAACAGAGTCGGGTGCATCTAAGCCCTGGGGAACGGGAATGTTTTGAAATCACGTCTCTGTAATGAATGATAGAAAAGAGGAGAACCAGAAAAGGAGCAGAAACAAGTTATTTTTGTTGTCTCAAAGGAATAACAGACTGCCAAGAGGACTGTCAACCTCCGAAAACTTTGCATCATTATTTTTCATTCCAGTTCCAAGCCACATTCTAACAAGGGAGATTATGAGATATGCCTTCCCGCAGTGTTTTAGTGACCCATTAATTGATTGTGCACTAAACCCCTCCCCCTAAGAGTAGACTTAGAGACTTAGACTTAGACTTTCTTTATTGTCATTACACCATATACACAGCAGTGCAAGTTGGGTAACGAAATTTCGATGCAATGGCTTCCAACAATGAGTCAGCAACAACCTGTCAGTCGATGGAGTATAAAAATATGTAAAAAAGAGATATAAATATATACTATATATAAATACAGGTGCTATGAGCTATGTATAGACATATGTAAATGAACAAGAGTTATATACAGGTTATTGCACAGAGCAAGTAGCAGCAAGTTGAATTATTGCACTAAGTAGTTGTATTGAATGTAAAAGTGAATATAGATATCTAGAATAAATATACAGAAAATATACAGAAAATATTGCACATAACAGAAACAGTTGAGAAATGGTGAACATGACAAGCTGTTTTCTTGAAAATTTAAGTAAGATTGTAGGTTTAATTTAAATATTGAAATTAAGAAATAATTGTCTGTAAACCCAAGAGTATTGTCCTTAACAGAGTAATTTCCTTGTGGTGTGCTGAGTTGGGTAGATGAAGGAGAAGAAGAGGAGGGGGGGGGGAGTGGCCAGTGGTTCCAGATGGGACTGGTGTGTTTGTGTGTGAATGTGTTGGTGGATTCAGTGAGAAAAGAGGGGGAGAGACAGTAGATGTCCAATCAAAGTTTAGCAACATTTACCAGGCACAGCAGGCCTGTTGTGTCATTTAGATTTCTCCACAGACGCTCTGTGAACGATTCTCAGTGCACGGAGAGTAAAAAGGATTACATTGTTTTTAGCCTTCCCAAAACAATGCAAAACAACCCCAAATGTATGTGGACACCCAACCATTACACCAACATGTGATTGATAATAATGTATTTCAAAATGGGCATAATTCTGCCTCTACTACGCCAGGAAGGCTTTCAATAAGATTTTGGAACCCGGCTACAGGGATTTGTTGTTCTCACACAAGAGCATCGGTGAGGTCCAACACTGATGCTGGCTGATGAGGTCTGGCTGGAGTCCCAGTTCATCCCAAAGGTGTTTGATAGAGTTGAGGTCAGGCCAGCCAAGTTCTTCCACACCGAAATCGGAAAACTATTTCTTTAAGCACTGTTCTTTGTGCATGGGGGCATTGTCATGTTGAGAAAAAGGAAGCGCTTCTTCCCAAACTGCTGCAGCAGTAAGATTTCCCTTTGTTGGAACTAGAGGACATACATCAAGCAATGAAAAACAGCCCCAGAGCTGAGCTACACGTACTGTCCATACAGTCTCTCCACAGTGTACATTTGGAGCCAGTGAGTGGGTGTTGTTTTCCCACTTTCTCACTGGCTCAGCTCTTCATGCAGTAACTGGTGAGAATATGTGTGTGTGCATGTATTTTTAGACTATTATGTTCACAGTGGTGATGGCACAGTGAAGTAGTAGTAAAATACAGAATGTGAATTTAATTTGAACTGAATTTGTGTATTTTTTATGAAAATCTCATACAAGTTTGTTTTTTTTTTTTTTTTTTTATAGTATACTATTTATTATGTTACTATATTGAACCAATTTCTGCATCTGCATCTAATGCTAAGGGGTCTCCATGTTCTGTTCTCCTTTCATCCAAGCTGAGTTTTGGAGGCATCCCACTGCCTGGTAAACCTGGCACCTTTCTGAGGAAGAACTTCCACGGCTGCATGGAAAACCTCTACTACAATGGAATCAATATCATAGACTTCGCAAAGAGACGCAAGCCACAGATACACAGCGTGGTGAGTTTCAGACACGGCGTTCATTTTTAGGTAGTGTTGCATGGGCTTTTAGCGAGTCGGCTGCTTGTCCAGCTCCTCTCAGCGCACGTGTACTGCAAAATGCATCAGATCTTACGGTTGAAGACTGATACTGGATACTGGAAAATACAGATATATATCAGCCAATATTCACTTCTCACTTAAAGGGTAGTATTAAATTTAACACCAAGAAATGTACTGAGGTTGAAAAATAAACTGTTGTCTCGTAAAAACTATTAGTGACACTGTTTGTAAATTACCTCACCTTTATCTTTTGCATTTTTATGTGACAGTTTCTTTTTACTTAACAGCAACATATATAGAGATATAGCCATTATATGTATATTGCTAACAACCAGGTCAGGAAGAAATCTTCACTTTCCTCTAGATCCAGGTTGAGTCTGTCCAAATGACTTCCTGGAGCTCGCTACAGTCCTTGTGCTTCTCTTCCAAGAACAGATTTACTGCTTTTAAAAGCTCAGAGATGTGAGAAAGCACTTTGCCGTTTGAAAGCCATCTTCCAGAGCAAAGAATCTGTACTAGGGATGGAAATGGATTTAATGATATTTGAAGCGAGAAAATGGGATAGCATACTAAAAGGAGACAAGCAAAACTATATATATTGCATATATACTATATATATATACTCTGTGTGTGTGTGTGTGTGTGTGTGTGTGTGGTGTGTGTGTGTGTGTGTGTGTGTGTGTGTGTGTGTGTGTGTGAGTGGTGTGTGTGTGTACAATGTATAAATTGCAATTCAGTGTAATTGTAAGGTTTGGCAGTAAAGTGTAGAGCTTGTGCACACACTGGAGTCTGTACTTCAGACATCCAGAGATTAGCTTCTGTCAGCTGTCTGATATGAATTAATGTGGGTTGAATGTATGGCCATATACGTCTCCTGTGTGACAGGCATATATGAGGGTTTTTCTTCTTGTGACTCGAGGCCAATTCTCTTCAGGTGATGATGATTTAATATATATAAAGATATATAGATAGATTTTGTCTGAATAAAGTGATTTAGAATGAAATGAAAAAGCCAACAGTACATGAATAATAAAAGAGCCATGTATAAGCACTAGAGTATCCAAATACAGCCTGTAAGACATGGGTTGTCTGTAAATGCCCTTTAGATTATTGCAGAATCTCTTCCTGCTGCAGCTCTGTCCTATTGTATAGATTTCATAGTAATATACTGTATTCCAACATGTTTTAGTTAAACTAAATGTATTTATATGCACGGTGGCCAAAAGTGCACATAAACAAGATGCTACACGGTTGTTGAAACAAAGTACTTTTTCTTTCAATGCTCAGCACAAAAAGATTGATATAAAAAAGTGTGCCATGCTAGCGGCTCTGTGAGACTGCCCAGTTGTGCTTCGAGCGAGATGCCAACATGGCCACAGTGACAATGTGAACATGCTGATGTTTACCATGTTGGACATCTTTGTTAACCATATTATCATGTTAACTTTAAGCTAATTAGCACCAATATACAACTGAGGCTGATGGCAGTGCAATTTTTTTTCAGGTATTTTGTAATAAAACAGATTTTTGGACCAATTAAAAATTTGATCTGATGATGGCTCTAGATCACCTACCAAGTCAGGTGGTCATCACATGAATGTGTGCACCAAATTTCCTGGCAATGTTACTGAGATATTTCTGACTAGGCTGCGATGATGAACTACCCATGACAGACTGACAGTGCCGTTCTCAGAGTCAGGCCAACACTGTAGTTAAAAATGATGCCTCATTTCTCCCTCCTGTGAGGTTTTACATTTTTCTCTCAGCTGATGCATGGTGATATTTAAGGCATTCTGCTAAGAAATTGGAAGGCGAGAATAAAGTGAAAACAATCATGACATCCATTGTGATCCTAACTACTATATCATTAAGTCCAAGTGTGTGAATGGATTCATTTGGAGAGTCAACCTCCCGCACAAATCAGATTGGTCGACCAAAGAGCCACAAGCCACATCTCATCTGAGACATCCTCTGCCTTTAAAGTCTGATTGCTGCGTTAAAAGGCCTTTACTGACAACAGAGGCAGAGAGGTGGAGAGAGACTGTCATGATGGAAGCTGTAATGGAATTTCAATGGGGCTATCTCCCTGAGGTTGATGGGAGGGAATCACATTGAGAGTCAAAGAGCTGTGATTGCTCTTTGCTGCCCTGCAGGCACTGGGACTGATGGGACTGTGACCTCAGCAGACATGACCAGTCTGTGTTTGTATGTTCATAACACAACCTGTGCACTGTCCAGAATTTAACTGAAATGTAAACTTAAATGTTTTTTGTTTTTGTTTTTTTTATCTTGGCTGCTCTGCTGTATTGGTTTGGAGCAATTAAATTTCATGGCGTCATCTTGGATCTAGCCTTCTCCACCTTTCTGCTTACTTTGGAGTTAAGGCAGCCTCTGAACCACAAGGACTTCATCACTATCACAGGAAAAAATCATCTATAGTATACAGGGAATTGCTGAATGACTAGTAATGGAAAATAGATCAGAATGACTGAGGAATAGTTAAACATATTCACTTTCTTGCCAAAAGTTAGTTGAGACCACTCATAACAGCAGGCTCTCTTGAAAAGTAAAATCAGCCTACCAGCTCTTCTAAAGCTCACTAACATGTCATATGTTGCTTGAGCTATAATATGTTAATGAGCTTTAGAGGTGCTAGAAGGCTGATTTGCTCCCTTGGGGCCAGGCCAATATAGCTGCTATTTCCAGTCTATATGTTAAGCTAAGCAAATCATGGCCTAGTTAGTACTTATGATATATGTCAGATATGAGAGTGGTATTGATTTTTTCATATAACCCAGTAAGAAAGAAAAAAACATATTTCCCTAAATGCCAGACTTTTCCTTTAATCATGTTTTTTTTCATTGAAATTGGTAAAATTTTCATAGCATACACAAAATATGGCAGCCCTTTTGTAACATTGTGGTGAATTAATATATTCACCTAAGCTGTTACTGCTGATGATTAATTGACAATTGATGACAAATAATTCAGTTTAACTCTTTAAAGGTTGCACTTAAAATGACAGTTGTTCGTGGTTCTTTAACCATCTGTTCCTTTTTGTGCATGTCAACATTTATTTCTCGACACATCACAATGAATTTCCGATGAGACCAGCTTGCCCTCACATGTAGCTGAGGACGCATGTAAATCTGTGTCCTTGGGTTTGTCGTCCCCCCAGGGCAATGTGACCTTCTCGTGTTCGCAGCCCCAGCTGGTGGCCTGCACCTTTCTGAGCTCCAGCAGCAGCTTCCTGTCGCTTCCGTCAGCAGCGTCTGCCACAGGGGGGTTTTCTGTTCGCTTCCAGTTCAGGACGTGGAACCCAGACGGGCTACTGCTCTCTATGCAGCTGAACCCGGAGCCCAAGAGACTGGAGCTGCAGATCAGCAGCAGCCGGCTGTACCTGACCCTTCACAGCTCAGGACGACAGAAATCAGAGGTCTCTGCTGGTGAGTCCACAGGCCACATATACAAATAAAAAAAACACATAGGAGAACATTTATTGAATAACTGTGTTAGTGAGGACCATCACTGACTTCATTCACTCTCACAGACAGAATTCTTTAAAATATACCTTTGAGATATCAGTGTTCTGTTGGATCAAAGTAGCATGCTGTTTGGCTTCTGCAATTAGGTCCTTATTTTATGTTGCTCGTTGGCATGACGACACGCATGCACATGTGTACTAATGTGTATGATGCAATACACAGTCATAAGTAATGGTGTCACACTATTCCACATAGGTGGGAGTGACATGCAAAGATATGCAGCAATGTGACAACAAAGGCAGGGATGGGGAAGGAACGCAGGGAAGGAACGCACTTCTTAGAGCTCAAGGACTCAAGGACTGAATGTAAACATAAGTTGCTTGTTTACAAGAAAACTCCATAGGGCAACTTTAAGTGAACCTCCGCCTTTATTTTCTGCATTAATTAAAAAACCTTGGGAGGAAAAAAAAAACAGTAAAAATCTGGCTATGGAACCAGAGCTTAAATACGCTGAGGTTGTAATGTCGTCTTAACCCTAAATGTAAGACATATAACCTTAAACATAACCTTATAGATGTGTACACAGGTATGTCTTTCATCTTACTCTTGGGGAACTCTCGAGGAAAACACAACCACATGAGCACGCTGACCCCAAAGTGCCCTGTTTGCAGTATGGACTGCACCAACTCCACCTGTCTGATTGTTTGTGTGTTTCGCTCTGCTGAGACTGTGAGTGTTTCCAGCCAACTTACTTTTATCACCTTTGTCCTCAATAAACTCCAAGAAGTTTATTTTCTTGGAATTACTCGGAGAAAAATATCATTCAATCCTCTGTATGGGATTGCTTAGCAAAGATCATAGAGATAAGCATGATTGTTTGGGGAAGCCAGACATTCAGCAGATGGTGGGCTGCAGGGAAATATAGATAGAGAAGACAACCAGAGCTAATTCCCTTTTATATAATTTACCTCAAGCTGCATTAAATTACCCATCTGCAGTGGGGACTATCAGCCCTGCAGATATCAGAGCTGCAGCACATGAGGAGTTTGACCTGGAGTCCTCTTGTTGTTTGCAATAACAAACAAGAGTAAGTAAAAGTTTCACTGCAAATTAATTTAGAAGAATAAAGAGGTGATCTGATATTAGTGTGATATGAATTGACTTTGTAGTAATTTGGGGTATTTATCTGTTTATTTGCCCACTTATGTTCATTAGGATTCCCAGCTCTTCCTGCGTGGGTGGACGTTTGGAGGTCATGGCTGAAATTATTATTGAGCAGGAGCTCTGATAGCATCTTGGTCAGGGGGCTCATGTAGCTGCTCAGCACAGAGACCGGTAACATTTTAGACGTACTGAGAGATAATCCCTGGGATCTAGATTGCAAAATGCAGATTTATTCTGTGCCGATGTGCCACGTCAAATAAAGACATGGGGGGTAAATCCCTTAATTTCATTAGGACCCATAAGTAATACTAGCCCTGTGTGAAAAGGGTGCTTGAAACTGGGAGCAGCTGGAAATGTTCTCTGTAATGGATGTGCTGAATCATAACCAAGCAGTGAGACTGGACTCATTGCTGATAAGTCCTCTTTGTTCCTGTGGCTGGCTCAGTAAACATGAGCTGGGTGTGAGAGTTACCTGTGGCTGCTGTTTGCAGCCAGTATAGTGTCCCTTTCAGCTGCAAACTCACCATATTCATTATTAACATAAAATGTCTCCCACCAGTAGTGATGGCAAGTGTTAACACCTAGAAAAGAGGGAATTTCAAACACAGTTAAAAGTAAGTCAAGTTCATACATCATAGCCTTTTCTCACCTTTCTCACCACGTGTGGCACAACAGCATCACATACCTCAACAATGTCAAAAGCAGCACAGCAGAGGTGGCATTGAACTGAGCTGCAGGGCTCATCACAGTTGTTGCAAATCATTTTTTTTCCTAAATGTGACTTTTTGTTCTTCTCACTTAGCAGCATTATATGAAATATCACCTCATTGTTTAAGACTTTTTTTTTTCCAGTTTGACAAGTAGACAATAGAACAGCTTAAGGAGAAATGCAATTGCCCATGTTTGATGAAGTGCTGTACTTGAGCTAAGTGCACAAGAGCGTTAATGTGGAAAGAATATTGATCTGAATCTTCCTCTGTTTGGCCCAGAGATGATCTGCACCAACAGTATAGGCTTGATTTTCACACCAGCAGACATCTTTATCTTACTCGAACCAGGCGATACACAAGTGTCTACGATGGGTAACAACATCCAAAATGAGCTTTTGTTTCATTCACCTCACTCTCAATCTGCTGCCGGTCGGGGTTGTCAAGGACTTGAGGCAGCTGCCACTGCAGCTTGGTGCAGCAATGACATGACACTGTCACATGAAGCTGTGTGTTTCCTGGAGGCAGCGCTGGAGCTCAGAGATGTCTCACACTGAAAAAGAAAAGGCAAATGTTTTATTTTTCTTAACACTTAAGCAACTGTCACACAGGTCAGCGTTGTGATATAAAAAACATTATAACTGTGTCCTAGATAGTACTTTGACGCTTCAAGCTTGGCCAGCAGCAGGGCAGCAAGGAGATGATGAGATATATATGAGCTGAATAGGGGGAAGGGAAACTCCCACTGATGCTCACCAGTAGTCCCTTGCGGCTACACTGCTTATTTCATGAAACAGTCAATGGGGTGGAGAAAAAATGCCCATGGCATTCACAGTCTTCTGGGATAAAAGGTTGTGCTGTAAGCAAAAGACATCACTGGATTGCAAGTGAAATTCTCAAGTTTTCCCAAGAGCCTGAGCAGATCTGATTTTAGACTAACTAAAATAACTCCCAGTGTGCACTCTGCGTGACCGTCGTGTCCCCTCTCAGCTCTCAAACCACAGCACAGCTCAATCTGCATGCTAATTCAGTCTGGGTCCGACACAGTCAGAATGGAGGCGTGGATCAGTAATTTCCATTCACAGCTGACGTCGTCCTCTTGAAGGCTTCGGCTCTGTGAGATGAGCTGTCACTGTCAATTTAAAATAAATGGTTTGTAGATCAAGCTGAGTTGGCTTATTACTCATCTTTTTGGGGTTTTAATAGATTTTTTAAAGGCTGAGTGGGTTTAAGCTGATTTTCAGCTGGATCTTTATTCCCAGATATCAATATATTGGGTTAAGCAAACGTTGGCAAATGCAAACGTTTAAAAAAAATCGTTTTTACAGAGGGGGAATTATGGCACTGAAGTGAAAAGAAAAAAAATGGAGCACAATTTATAATGAGAATATTTGAGCCAGTGTTATACCCTTTTCCAGAGACTGGACAGGAATTTCAGCTAATGAGCATCAGAATGTTTTTAAGTGGGAAGTTAAATAAAGAGTATTTGCTTGGAGAAGAAGAATGCAAGTATGTGTCACATCTAAGAAATCCCAAAACATGGGATCCTTCCTGTCTCCTAAAGTTAATGGACACTTATTCCAACACAACTTCCACAGCGGTCCAGATGCTGGGTGTAACCAGTGGCCTTTAAAAAGTATTGCACAAGTAGCAATACCATAATATAGAAATACCCATGTACAAATAAAAGATCTGCCTAACATGTTTTGACCTGAAAGTATCAGAAGTTTTCAATATGCAAGCAGAATTGCTCTCATTTATTTATTTTAATGTTGCAGCTGGTCAAATTATTTTATGTACTGTTGTGTCATTTGTTTTACTGAATATTAATGTGGCATAATTTATATTTACAATTTCCCAGTTTGGGATAATACAGTCTATCTATCTATCTATATCTATATGCTCAACATAGGTTTTCAAAATCTGTGACGTAACTAATTATTTTAAGTGTGAAAAAGGCTGTAGTGAAGTGAAAGGTTAACAAGAATTGCCCTGCCCTGCCTGTATATCTAATGTAGATACACAGTGTAGAAGTATATAATACAGAAGCTGAGTACAGTACTCCACCACTGGAGGCAATGCACCCACAGTATTTTGTTCACAATAATAAACAAATACGAAGAAGCTGACATCAGATTCATTCTCATTTACACATTAACTGCATCTAAATGATAAAATGTGCAGCAAGATTTTTGTTGACGTGCGACAGAGCGGAGGAGGGAGATTTTTGTTTTTGAGGCTGAGCGTGATAGAGGAGGCTTGAAGCTGCGTCACTGTCTCGCGTGTCAGTGGAGTGACAACAAATGAGCAAAGGAAGCGTGCTGAGAGGAAAATTTGGGGATTTGACGCCTGTATTGGCAGCTGCTACACAACTATAAACGTGTATCTTTAGCTGATCTCAAACACAGGTTAAATTAATACTAAAGGATAAAGGATGGTGTTCGGCTGCTGAGAGAACACTACCCCTGACTGTTACTGAATCACACTCAGATGAACCAGAATGCAATAGCAGAAATTCCTCTCAGCCTCCAGGTCTACGGGAAAATGGACACAACTAACATCTTCTTCTGTGCTGCACTAAACTGTTTGCCATTTCACAGAGGCTTAATGTGAAATGTTCTTTTTTAGGTCACAGAGTCAACGATGGTCTGTGGCACTCTGTGAATGTGGACACCAGGAATCTGCAGATCACATTGACTGTGGACAGTGAGCCAGCCTCCACAATTGAACTGTGGGAGCAACTGGAATCAAAAGGCAACTTCTATTTTGGAGGTCAGTGGATTCTAACATGTTTGCAATGTGAAGACATGGATTCTTGCTCTTCAACACACTCTGTAACAGAATGTTCCTTTAAATGTTCACAGTGCTCATAAAGTAGGGCTGCACAATTAATCGAATTTTAATCACGATCACGATTTTGGCTGCCACGATTAAATTAAGATGATCGCCGGCGATTTTAACATTTACAAAGCGAGCTCTGTTGCATGTCAAATCAAGCACTTTCTCAACCCAATAGTCAGCCAACCACCAGGGGGCGACCCATAGGTTAGGGCCTCATCATTACGCTGCCTAAACAGCAAGCGAGCGAACCCTGCAGCAGCGGCAGCTTCAAATGATTAAACTGTGAGAGAGTGCAATGTCGGGAGCAGCAGGCAGTGACAGTGAGGAGCCGCTAGTGCCTCGTAAAGGAGCAACATCTACTGTTGACCCTTTTCCACTGCGCTGGTGCTAGTGCTAGTTCGGAGCCAGTGTCTGACTTAGCACCAGTTCTTTGTGTTTCCACCACGTAAGCACCGGCTCCAGGTGCTAAAAACCGGTGCTTAACAGGCACCAACTCTTCGCTGGTCCAGAGCTAAGCACAGACTACGTCAGGGGCTGGGGGTGGGGTTATCGTTAGTGCCGGTAGCCAGTTTCCAAATCGCAATTGCGACCGGCTTTTGGGCTGGGACACACAAGCGGTAATTTGTGTTCGTTTTCGCCAGGACGTCCCTGGTCTGATCGCAGATATATTGAACTGACTCCCAGGACACAAGGAAGTTCTGCACAAACTTTTGTGCGCTGAAATCCGGTGTCCGCAAGATCGCGGATGTGTCCAGGCAACAGGCGACCTCCGCCTCGCAGTCAGCCTGAAGACCCTCTATAAAGACACATTTTCATTTCATTTTATAATTGCATTTTGCAAAAGCATATTTATTTTTTCCCTTTGTCTTTGGGTAAATTTTAGTTTATTGTTTATGATTTATGATTATTTTAAGTTTCAATTTGAAAACTTGTTTGTTTAAAAAAGAGAGTGCAATAAAAAGGTATGTTCTACCTAACATAATGAATAATCGTGATTAATAATCGTGATTACAATATTGATGAAAATAATCGTGATTATCATTTTGGCCATAATCGTGCAGCCCTATCATAAAGGTGAATGTAAAAGTTGCATTATGTGTCATTTCCACCCAGGCTGTCCCACCATGGACTGTCGCTACCAGACTCAAGCCTTCCAGGGCTGTATGCGGCTCATTTCTATCAACAGGCAGCCCATGAATCTCAATCATGTACAGCAAGGATTGATGGGCAATTATAATGAGCTGCAGTTTGACACCTGCAACATAAGAGACAGGTAAATTATTTTCATTTTTTATTTACTCTTTTATTAATTAGAAGACAGTAGAACCCCCAACAGTCAAAATGTGTCACATATAAAAATCTGTTAAACATTACCCAGTCTGGCAGCAGAGAGGTTATTCATGCCTACATTGTTAATTTGTAGATGGCAGTGTGTTGTCTACAGAGCTGCCTGAAAGTCACTGACATCTTGTCCTATAGAGACAAACACGCTGACAGGATCATCCAATTAAATTGCAACAGAAACTCAGCAACATCTTTTCTGGCAGAGGACTATGCTAACAAGCTGCTCCCTACTGGCCTGTGTGGCATCCCTCCCTATCCCTATCCCTC
The DNA here is from genome assembly GCA_037975185.1 of Centropyge bicolor. Taxonomy (NCBI): domain Eukaryota; kingdom Metazoa; phylum Chordata; class Actinopteri; family Pomacanthidae; genus Centropyge; species Centropyge bicolor. The sequence goes on along the minus strand of JBBMOC010000197.1, from coordinate 53,764 downwards.
ATTACCCTGCACAGCTGTGGGCCCTGTGAACGGGATTGGCAGACCTATGAGCTCATTGAATGTCTGCATGTGGCTCGGAACATTTACAGGAACGAGACAAACATGCAAACTGCAGCTTTTTACCTTGTATTCACCCTTAGGAGAATCTTTCCTTTGTCACATTTCAAACCGTCTGCTTTCTAGTCCAGATTGTCCGCTGTCAGAGGATACACAAACACGACAGTGCCAGTCTGTTGTATCAGTGGTGCAAAGGAAGGCGCTGTAGTTAACGACAGAAGAATGGAATGAGAAACGAAGATAAGAACTTTATTAATCCTGAAGGAAATTCTTCAAAGATGATGCGTCTTTTGCATGGAAAAGTGTTGTTTTTGTCCCAAAAAACTTATATTGATGGATGATTGTGAGAGTGATGTGAAACAGTGTTTTTATAGTATGAATAGCTCTTGGTGAACTCTATGTGATCGTCAAAAAAAAAAACACTTCTAAATTATTCTGATCACATAGAAAATTATGAAGGTATTTCAGGTGCAAAATGTTTGAGCACCTGTAACATTGAATTTGTATGTGTATCAGCAAATTTGTATTCCCACACTCTGAGTTGTCTACTTGTAAAATAATTTCTTGTATGTGCCGATTTTTTTTCTTCCCACAAATACAACACAAAAATACATATTCACAAAATTGTAATTTCAGGTGCACAAATCATATTTACAGGTGCACAAATCACATTTACGGGTGCACAAATCCTTTTCTACAAGTCACATATTTCAACACTGACATGCTCACATTTTGCACCTATTTTGTTGCAGCGCACTAGGTGCAAAACATACTTGTGCACCTGTATCGTATGAAGTGAAGCTGCAGTGAGAATTTGAATATGTGCAAATCTGAATGTGAACTTGTGCAATAACTATGTGAAATAATTTACCAAGAAAATAGCTGTGTCATTTAACACACAAACACAAATAGCTACTTCCAACCACTCGAATCCTCCCCACGAGCCACACTACAAAACGACCTCGGATTGAATGAAAACCTCTGATTGGCTGGGCGGACAAAGCTTCGTTTTGTAGTTTTGTAGCTTCGTTCTGTAGTTTTGCACCAAATATCTCAGCAGAACCGGAAGTACGATTTCTGACTTGCACTTGTAGAAAACAGAGAACGTGTGACTCGTGGGGAGGATTCGAGTGGTTGGAAGTAGCTATTTGTGTTTGTGTTAAATGACACAGCTATTTTCTTGGTAAATTATTTCACATAGTTATTGCACAAGTTCACATTCAGATTTGCACATATTCAAATTCTCACTGCAGCTTCACTTCATACGATACAGGTGCACAGGTATGTTTTGCACCTAGTGCGCTGCAACAATAGGTGCAAAATGTGAGCGTGTCAGTGTTGAAATGTGTGACTTGTAGAAAAGGATTTGTGCATCTGTGAATACGATTTGTGCACCTGAAATTACAGTTTTGTGAATATGTATTTTTGTGTTGTATTTGTGGGAAGAAAAAAAATCAGCACATACAAGAAATTATTTTAAAAGTACACAACTCATAGAGTGTGGGAATACAAATTTGCTGATACACATACAAATTCAATGTTACAGGTGCTCAAACATTTTGCACCTCAAATACCTTCATAGACTATCATATAAAACTGTTATGGTGTACATATTAGCAAAGAGTGAGCAGTTTCCTCCTTGCACGTACCCACAGGCGAGGAAAGGGTTTAAACCTGCCTTCATTGATCTTTGGACCATTTATTGATCTGCATCACGTTAATATGACTAATGTGTGAGCAAATAGTTGCCAATTAACACATCAAGCAGACATGGACCAACATGATTATTATTTATTACACCTTGCAGCTCTGGAAAAACAGACTATAAAATTTAAATGCGAAATGTAACAGAACATTTTAATCTATGTTTTCTTAGTCTTTGATACATTTTAATAGTCACTGCATAATGAAAGTTTTTGATATATCCTACAAATGAAACAATACATCTACATGCATTATGCAGTATATGTTTATATAGCAACGTAGAATGCGACGTGTTAGCAAACACTTGCCAATTTATACATCAAGCAGATACAAACCAAAATAATCATGAAGTCCAATATTCATTCACCCGCTCAGCTGTGGTTTGGTTTCCGCCGACTCCTGAGGGAAATATCTGGCTCCGCAGCTGCTATATGTTCTGCATTCTTCACCAGCTACAAACTAACTTTGGTTGTCTGTCGTTTGATGCTGGGCAGATTAGTTTATCAGCGCTGGAAACGGCTTTCTGCTGCTGCTGGAGACAAGGTTGATGGGGACAGCGAGTCTCAACCATAACAGTAAATGAGTCTTAAAGGCAAACCATTAAGCAAAAGAGGTTAAAAAGCTCTGAATTAAAAATGACTTTAAAAGCCATTTTACTCACAGTTAACATAAACAATGTTGATTAGGGAGTTTTAAGAGGTAGAAAAACCCTACTTTGGTCTACTGTTAAAGCAAAAAAATACTATGTGAAATGTTGAAAAACATTTTAATGTATTTTTTTCTTAGTCTTTGATGAATATTAATCATCACTGCATAATGTATTTCATAAAAAAAGATGCAAGCGTAGAAAGTTTTTGATGTACCCTACAAATGAAACAGCCATCTACATGCATTATGCAGTATATGTACTGTATATACAGCAACAAAGAAATTTATGCGGAGCTAAAATGAAATTTGTGAGTGGCTGACATCCACACGTTTTTCGTCTTTCATCCTGTGCTGTACTCACTTGTGAGGACGTGACATATGAAGCTGTCTGTACTCAATTTGAAAATGTTTTGTGCCTTGATGTTAACTTTCATTTCACTTACTGTGGCCTATTTGTTGACCCAGAGTGTGAGAAAATTAACTTTTATCAGACTTAATCTCTTTTTCTCTGTTTCCAATTAAACCTTGTGACTCAATTTATGGTCAGTGTGCGCTTAAGTGTGCCGGCTACTGTAATTCCATGACCTGTAAGGGCAAGCATGAACACAACAGAAAATAGCTTGATGGTAATTAAACCAGTGGCTGCAACCTTATCCATGTTGCGGCTGGTCTGCTCCGCTGCAGTTAATAGGTGGGAGATGAAAGTGTATGAAATTATAGATGCATGCTTGAAAGGCTGGCAATTATGTGAAACTGAAGGAGGCTTGAGGAAGGGACTATTAATCAGAAGAGTGTGGTTTGAAATTTCTGTGAAGCGCTCATTGTGTCAAAATCCCATTAACAGTCATTCTAGTCTGAAGGTGACAGTAATGCTTTTATTTTTAGAGAAACACCTCAACGTGTCAGCTTTTTTAAATTCAGACAAGGGCACCGCGTGAGACACTATCATTTCACAGTTGTTTGGGATTTTTAATGCAACATGAATAAACAGCAAATTAGTCTATTGGGTGAGTTCCAAAGCGGGCGTTCATAATTGCATACAAAAGAATAAAGAGAACAGTGAGCAGGGGTCTTGCCTGCCTGATAAATAAAAGATCAGGTTTGCAAACACTAACAAAAGAAGTATCTCTATAGGGAATTAATACAAATGCAGAGAGGTTTGTATGATGTTTTGCTTCACTGCCAAGAAATTGTTGTTGTTTTGTGCTCCTCCTAATAGCAGAAGATAAAAGTGCATCAGGAGTAAACTGGAGCTGAAACAGTGATTTGATTAATCAACATAATCAGCAACTATTAGTAACATATTTTGCTAATCAATTCTCAGGTTCCAGCTTTTTAAATGCCTGTCTTTATCTGTTTTATATCATTGTAAATAAGGTAACATGTTTAATTTTCAAGCACTTGTTAGACAGAGGAAGCATTTGTATTGTTTTTTATTCAAACAGACAAAACAATACATGTGTTAATTAAGAAAGTAATGACCTGATTAATCAATGGAAATAACATCCTCATAGTGAATGGTTGTATAAAAACTTTTTTTTTCCCAGATGCCTTCCCAACCTGTGTGAGCACGGAGGCCGCTGCTCTCAGACGTGGAGCTCCTTCTCCTGCGACTGTTCAGGAACAGGATACTCTGGAGCGACCTGTCACAACTGTGAGCAGTTCATCTCACTTTCATTTCTTCTGCTAGTCTCAAGCCTGCTATTACACCCACCGCTCCTCCCCATATATTCTAGGTCTAGTGAGCTGTGTCATTTGATTCAGCGCACACACCTGTCTCGCTCGTAGCTTTCTTCACTTTGTACAACTGAGAGGCAAAGCGAAAAACTTGCCCTGCTTCAACCTGACATGACCTTACAATCATTGCTTGTACGCTCACTTTCAGGTTTCTGAGAATCTGTTTTTTTTTTTTTTTACTATATCCCTAAATAGCTTGAGACTTGTTGACTTAAGACAGACTCTACATGTAGCAGTGTTTCCTTGCGGGTGTCATTTTTTGACATCCTCCAGCATCTCCTTGATATTTGTTGTGGAGACGACTGTTGGAAAGTGTGTGTGAAATTCCCCTGCCCCAGAATACTGATTTCTTGTTTATATGCAGGCGAGCGCTGTTTTCTTTGCATGTCAGAGGCTACATGACAGATAAGAGCATCTGCGGAATTAAAAATACTTTTAATTTAACTTCCATACACACATAAAGTCAACTTTTTCCATCGGCAGCTCAAACCTGAATATTTGAAACTGGAGTGTTTGAAACCCATCACCAATTGATCATTGCCTGTAGTTAGAGTGATACCCTGTATGGAAAGTAGAGGGTGGTGTCTTATTTGCATTTTCCACACTCATCACAGTTTTAACCTAACCAAGCATTGCTTCCAAAGCTAAGTAGAAGTTCAATCTAAATAATTTTTTGGAGTCCACTTGCACAGCGTAGCCTAGCATTTCCCCACGGTTGTGAAGCTGGATGCTGCCAAAAACCCAAACACATTGCTGAGTCCTTTTCTAAACAATAAAGCTTAAATCTAGAGATTAGACTGTAATGAAATATGAATCTCATCTTACATGTTCCCTCATCATACTTATAATACTGGTACTAGTTAGTGCCAGTGCAATAGGAGAGTAACACATTATTTGTACATCTGCGTGGATCACTAACTGGTGAGGACGCTGATTTTTTAGCTTTGGCCTCAGTCTTGTAGCATAGTGCATGCAGTCATTAAGTGCATGTTCAAGATCCTTTTTCAGGGCACTCATTTCAGAGACTGAATGTTTAACCAAGTCATGGAGAAGCTTTTGTCTTTAATTGCCATTTAAGTCAAGAAAAAATATATGGCCAGCCTAAAATCAAATGTCTGCTTTCGTCTTCTTCTGCATGAAATCAAGAACCCCATTGTTGCAACAATAACTAAGAACTCCATGTGGTAAATCTGCCATCATACACATGTAAACTGCACATGTGCTACGCAAGAAGTAACAAATGTAATAACAGTAAAAAACAGGGGTAAGGCTCAGCCAGCGGTCATTTCGGTGATTGGTTTCAGGCACATCAATATGGAGGATTGCATGTCCTTTTAGCAATGACAAAATACTGTTGCATACATTCAGAGATGCACAGTGAATATACATCAAAACATTTTACATGTATACATTCTGATCAGGCCATTATACAACTGTGTCATCCAAATATAAGTGTTTGTTGTAACGTAATCTGCGTCAGAGCAAAAGCTGGATATTGATAAAACAGAAACATATGTCACCAACAGCTACCACTTCACTTTTTTTTTCACCATGAAAACAATAACTTATAAACAGTTCATAAATAAAGATAGATTTTGTGCAGTCAGATGACTCAGACAGTGGAAAGCTGTGGAAACGTGGGCCAATTCTTGGAGGAATAACCGATTTGTGTCCCCGCTCTGCTTCTCCCAGCCATCTACGAGTCATCTTGTGAGGCCTACAAGCTGATTGGCAGCTACTCGGGCTTCTACTCCATTGATCCAGATGGGAGTGGTCCCCTGGGGCCCACACAGGTATACTGCAACATGACAGGTGAGATCATTGTAGTTCACATGTTGTCACCTTTACTCTTTTTGAGTTCCATTGAGGACTGGCAGAAAGCTCAGTGTAAAGAGTCCACTCACGTAGGGATCGCACTGCATCGATCAGTACTCCGGCTATCTGACAGTTTACCATCCAGTAATAAATCATTACGGCCACTCAGGGCACTTCCTGAGAGTTTTTAACATATCTGTGGGAAGTCAATATTTTTCATCCGGGTCCATGTGGTTACACTGCCACAATTCAATTCTCAGGGTGCTTTCACACCTACCCCAGTTGGTTAAATTAAACCCTGATAAGGACCGAACAACCAGGCTGAGACCACTGGACAAACATGGTGGTGTGAAACCAAACGGACCAACCACAATAATTCATAGTTCGTATGTGATTTTTTTCATGATTTCAATGTACTATAGTATTACCATTAAATCTACCTGCTGATTTTGAGCTTTTCAGGAAGTGCCCTATTATCAGTCTGTATAAGTGATATACATATTTTCACATAAATCTTTTGGTAACCATGGGAACACATATGTGCGTCAGCATGTGAGTGAGGATTTGTAGTCGATTTGCAGTCTAATGAAACCAATAAGGGTTTTAATCCGTTATTTCCTGGTGAGCTCTTTGTGACACCAGACAACAGACAGTAAATATACACATTAGAAGCATGTAAGTGCTGCATGACCTGCTATCAAGCACTAGAATTTGATTTTCCCACTTGTGTCCGAATGATGAGCTGACGATAGAGGATCACATTGTCAATGTGGTCCAGTCAACGGGTTACCTGTCACTCTATGTAACTTCATGTTTACTCTTCTTGGTTCGTTTGTAAAAAGCCAGACCAGAACAAAAATGCAATGCACACTTTTTTCCTTGGTCCAGTCAAGATGAACCAAACTGCACATGTGAAAGCACCCAACTAGTCTTTTAATGTACTACTGGGTCCTGAGCAAGAGAGAGCAAGCTTCCATCTAAAGTGTGACATGTCAAATCATTATGCTTATACAACATCCTTCCCTATCCGGTCTTAAACTTTAATCTAAAGGGAAAACTAGTTATCATAGTGCCCCCAGCAAATAATCCAAGAAGCACCTTGTGCAGGTTTCACTGAAATTGTTAGAAGCGTTTTTTTCTCATATTAAACAGTGTCATGACAAGATTACAATTTAACAAGCTTAAAAGTCTAAAACCCCACTACTGGCGTCTAGAGGCTGTAATTTTCATTAGAGCACTGGGTCATTAGAGTCAAAAGGGTTAATTCCATTGGGAGCACTAATAAGCTCAGTAAATTTCATGGCGGTCTGCCATTAAATTATGATATATTTTTGCTTGCAAGATTGACATTTTGAACTGAGTTTGAAAACTGTCCATAATGTAATACATCCCAGAATAAACTCTGCAACAATCTGCCTGTTCGATTTGTTTTTTCATGTGTACAACTGCTGATGTTGACCTGATTGCGGCGCAAAAGTCAGGTTTTCACCAACCCCGTTAGGATTCATCTCCTGGGAACCATGAATGTCCACATCAAATTTCTCAGAAATGTTCCCATTGATTTTTGAAATGCCATGCCCTGGTATTTATGTGTTGCTCAAAGAGAAACGATTAACCTCTTTCTAAGGGAAAGTTAAGCGTAAGGCGTCCGTAAACATTCTCTGGGCAGCGCAAATATCCATACTAAATTTCATTCATCAGTTGAGTTTTGGAGACGACAGGACTGACATTCACATTTGACCTTTAATTATTTACAGTGTACACTTAGTATAATTTGGCAGGACGGTTGGATTTGCGTGGTTTTATGCTAATAGAAGCGGTGGTCTTTTGAAACACGAACCTTTCATTTTATCACCTCATCAGACCTGCCGTGCGATCTGTTGATGGCAAGAACACAGTGTGCTCTGTATCACCTGAACCGTCACCTGAGATGTGACATTTTATAAACAGGGAGAGGGGACACAACCTGATCCACAGTCCTCGTGACATATAGGACAAAACATATTCTGTGAAGTTTTGACACTCTGGAGACAGTATTCATGACTGAGCTGTCACAACTTCCCCAGTTACTTTGTCCTTCGCAAGGTTAGCATAGCGGTGATGTCACAGAGGAGAGCGCTGCCACCTCTTGCTGTCTGGTTGTGGCATTTTGTGTTTTCAGTCTTCCCCCCTCGCAAATCGGAATTATTCGGCAGCAGATATGCCTCAACTTGACCTCAATTAAGAAATCTATTATGAATGTAAATAAAGCTAAGCCTGACAACCTGGAGAGAATAATCACAAAGTGGAGAGGGATTCTAACACAGAGTAAACATGAAGCCACATAATGAAAACTGAGTAGTAGGGCGGTGGAAATAGGGAGGATTCCTCATCGGATTTTCTCGTACAAACTCTTGACTACCTTTTGAAATCAGTCAGTCCAATCAGCTAGGTAGCAGTTAGGAATCAAAATTCAAGTGTCTCACGCTGTAAGCAACCAATGTAGACTGTTAGCAAAAAATGCTTTCTCTGCTGTGATATGATTGTGTCTATGAAACTGTAAGGTTTATTATTTTCAGGACATGGAGATTTGTTGCTTGGAAACAATCGCATTCATTAGGGTTTTCAGTCATGCAAAACTGAAAAGATTTGTGAAATGTCACCAACACTGATGTTTCAGCCAACAGCACAAAATGTCTCCATGACTCACTAATGAACTTGGCCACGATGCTGAGATGTACAGTAAAATATGACACTCCAGTGGGTCATCACAATTGCATAGCAACGTGATAAATCAAAACACCTACTGTAATGTAATACAATGCACAGATGCCTGAGACCAGAACACAACACAGATGCTCCACACCATGATATTACACAGATGCTTTACATCTGGACAGCCAACTCTCTCTCCCCATTGATTCAAACTGGGCTGCAATCAACAACAGACCTGGAATCCAAGACCATTTCTTTACTTTTTTTGACATGTTACGTCAAATTATACCCTCACACCACTGCATCTCCTCTCTCTCTAACTTATACATAGCAATGTCTGAGTCTGTTGTCAGAAAACTGAGTATGGCTGTATTCTCAGAAAACTTCATGTGAAAAGAAAGGGGGCGCGTACGCAGCCCTGAGGAGCTCCAGTAATTACAGCCCGTATGTCAGAGACAGTTGAGTTGACTTTCAACTTTTGCTGTCTTCTTATGACAAATGCATGGTACCGTCTGATTACATAGGGTTTCTGCTTCAGCATGTTTCACAGGGTCTGAGGGATTGTGTTTAAATGTTGAGCTAAAGTCCATAAAGATTAGTCCAGTTTAAGCTGTAGGATTTTCAAGGTGCTTTAGAGTAAAGCGTGTCGAAGTGTTTAAAGCATCAGCACTGCCTGGACTATATTTACAAGCAAATTTTTAGGGGTCTGAGAAATGTTGTACTCCACTATGTAGGTTTCATACTATAATGTGTTTTCATCACTATTGATGTCAGTGGTACTGGTCTATTATATAGGAAATTATTTCCCTGTGGGCAAGGGTTTTTTTGAGCCAGGAATAATAACAGTTTCTCAGTATTGTAGGAATGGTCCATGAGAGGCGGAATAGAGGGCTCCAGGCTGGGGTCAACTGTCAGCAAATGTTTTAATAAGAAGAGCCCAAATACCATCTGACCTAATGGCCTTCTTAGTGTGTAGCCTCGGCTACAGCACTTGGATCAATTACTTTTCTCTCCTGCATTGGATCACATGTCAGTAACAGACAGAGGTCTCTACATTCATCAATATAGTCACTCCATACAGACTCAAAACACTTACAGATATTGAGTTTGTTTGCATTTTCCTGTTCATTCAGTACATGCATTTCCCTCTTGTCAGACTTCAGGCTGGTCATTTTTCTTTCACTGTGTCCCAGTTTTTTCTTCGTTGAAAAAGCTTCACTGACACGTAAACTATGTTGCTCTTGCACTTCCCTTAGTTTCTCCTTTAGCTCTCTTTGAACTGCTCTCAGTTCCATTATATCGTTGTTCCGGATGGCTTGTTTTTTAACGCTGATGCAATGTTTGATCTCAGGCGTGATGTAGTCTTGTTGTTCGGGCATATCTTAATGGTCTTTTTCGGCACTACAGTGTCGACACGAAAACAAATGTACCCTGTAATCGCCTCCACAACACTGTCAATATTATTGTCTTGTTGGAAAACATCTGTGACTAGGAAGCAACCACGTAGCTCCTCCTTGTTCCTGTCCTGCCACACACTGACAGTCTTTGAGACAGGTTGGCTTCTTTTAAGGGCAGAGCTGAAGGTAGGAATTAGCTGGATGGTGTTGTGGACCCACTTTTTAAGGTGGGCGTCTGATCTTTGCAGCATATGCAAAATGGTCTTCGATTTAATGTAATTCCTGCACCAAGAGGCCTTAATAAAAACTCAACAAATTGCATCCAAACACTGGAGGTAATCTGTACTAACATGAATTCCAATAATCGTGATATTTCTGGTTTCAAACTTCAACACGTTTTGACAAACTTGGCAAACGCTTGTCAAAAAAGCAACTGCCATGTTTCTACATTACAAGGTGTTGATGAGATCATGCTGAAAGTCTGACATGTGTCTAGAGAAGGTGTTTGCAGTGAGTTCATGCTAACATGTGAACTTTGTTCTTTCAGAGGAGAAGGTGTGGACAGTGTTGACACACAACAGCACGGCTCCAGTCAGAGTCCAGGGCTCCTCTCTTCACAAACCCCACATCATGAACTTCAACTACAGCACCTCAGCAGAACAACTTCATGCCATTGTGTCAGGGTCAGAGCAGTGCCAACAGGAAGTGGTTTACAACTGCAAGAAGTCCCGCCTCTTCAATACAAAAGGTGACTGTTACTTTCCTCTCAATGTCAAACTTGCACTGAGCTTATATGAGTTGTTTTATGCCAACAAAAACTATAAAATATTCCAATGAGAATAGCTGAATGGTGGGTGTAACTGTCCAGGTGGTCACAAAGAACAGGAGGGGAACGATCAACAGCTGGCCACAAACTGTCAGGTTGGGTTTCAGATGATTAGCTCGTTAAGTAGATATAAGGTCTGGAGTTGATTCCAAGTGTGGTATCTGCATTTGGAGGCTGTTGCTGTGAACCCACAACATGAGGTCAAAAGAGCTCTCAATGCAAGTGGAAGAAAAGCTACATTTAAGCTCCAAGAACACAAAAATCATCAGAGAGAGGAGGAACATTAAGAGCGGGCAATTCAACACTTTGAAACAAGGAACGCACTCCTGAGTTGAGAACACTCTCCTAGAAGAGGGCTTATCATCTTCCAAGTCCACTATAATGAGAAGACAAATACAGAGAGTTCACTACATGGTGCAAACCACTGATAAGCCTCAAGACTATCCAGGCCAGATTAGACTTGTAAACGTGTAAAGAAGACCTGCACAGTTCTGGAACAGCATTCTTTGGACAGATGAACATCGATAGCATCATCTGCACCCGGATTATGTGAAGAAAAAAAGTATGGAGAGGGCTTGGAAAGGCTCACGATCCGGAGCAGACCACATCATTTATAAAAGATGATGGAGGTGGTTTGGTGGCATGTGTATGCACGGCTTCCAGTGGCACAGGGTCACTAGTGGTTACTCATGACATGTCAGAAGAGATACGCAGCCAGATGAATTCTGAAGTGTATGGGGATAAACTGTCTGCTCAGATTCACTGAAGTTGATTGCTTCACAGTGCAGATGGGCAATGACCCAGAACATACTGCGAAGGAGTGTTTTTTTTTTTTTAAGGCAAAGGAGTGGAATATTTTGCAGTGACCAAGTCATTCAGTCAACTGATCTCACGCATGCGTCTGTCACACATGCATTTCACTTGATGAAGACAAAACTAAAGGCAGAAAGAATGAAGAAACAACAGAAGACAGCTGCAGTGAGGGCAGCTGCAGTGGAGGCCTGGCAAAGCATCTCAAAGGAGGAAACCCAGCATTTGGTGCTGACTTTGGTCCACACTTCAGGCACTCATCTCCTGGATTCTAGACAAAGTATTAAAAAAGAACATTTTATTTATGAGTATGTTAATTTGTTCAATTACATTTGAGCCCCTGAAAATGGGGAACCTGTACGTAACTATGGTTATATTTCCGAAGCGTTTCATATGATTTTTTTTTTCATTCCTTTGAATTAAAGCTGCAAGGTCTGCGCTTGAGTTGCATCTTGATTGTTTCATTTCAAACGCATTGTGGCGGCGCACAGAGCTGGAATTATGAAAATTGTGTTACTGTCCAAATAATTTTTCATACTTTTCAATATAACTGTATTGGGTGTATTCCAAGAGATAACTGAGCACAGGGCAAGGGATTAATTATTTTTTATTTCACTTTCAACAGCTGAGACTCAGCAGCCTGCTTTCAGAAGAAGCAAGGCTGTGCATTGGTGGAAGCGTGTTGCTTAAGGTACTAGTGAGACATGAAATACAATCCAGGAAGTTTAGTTTGAGTGACAGATTACTGCGTTTGAAGGCTTATCAGATGCACAAATACAGTTTGTAATACTGTGAGACAGGATTTATTCCTTCTGTTTTATTTTCAGTCGTGATGAAAGCAAGGTCAACAGGAGTGATATGGTGCTGTGTTTACAAAGTGTTCCACCCATAGACTGTATAAAATATGGACGTAGTGTCCGTGACGTCACCCATAGGTTTCTGAAGAGCAAAAATGAAGCAAATCGTAGTGCGTAGCCATCTTGGTAGCCTACCTCCGGTTACTCCAAACATGGACAAAGAGGTGGAGCGAGGGCGGAGCTGAGGCGGGTCCTATGGGCCGCTGAATGAACGCTATTGGCTGAAAAAAGCCGCTTTATTCGAAATAATCAAACTAGCTACGGCTAACCAGCTAGGTTAAATGCTAAATATCGTTGCTAGCCGGCTAACCCCACGACGATCTCTTTCCCAAACTCAGTGACTAGAATTAGCCGGGGTGACACCCTTTAGACCGTCAGTGGCTAGTTGTCAATCAAAGTGGCGCCACTTAAATTGACAGCTATGAATTGTGCATAATGATGTACGCTGTATATTTTAAGCGAACGCCTTATAAAAAAATTCGCATAGTTGTCATGGAGTAGAAAAACAGCTTATGAGACTAGAGCCATGTTTTGAACCAGGCTGTAAATATGTTTTTTTCTGTGGTAAAATCGGACATTTTAACATGGGGCTCAAATGTAATTGACTCCCTTCTGCAGCCTGCTCTAGCGGTTATTCGAGGAACTGCAGCTTTTTTGCACTTCCGCATTGGCTTCATTTTTCAGCGCCGGAGGTTGCCGCTTTTTTTCCACCAGGAATGCACACTTGCACATTATTGATTGGCCAGTGCAACATAGCTAAATGAGGTTGCATTGTGTCAGGGTTCAAGTTTTTTTTCAATTCTTTTTTTTTTTTTAACCAGCGTCTTCTGCATTGGCGTCCCACTGCTCCTACAGACTTGCCTCATTCAGATGAATGAGGGGGCTGTGTTTTTCACAAGTCCAAGTCGTGGCCTCAGTGTGGACGCTGTGTGTCTTGAATGTTCTGTGCTTTGCGGCATCAGGGGAGCGTTTGTTGTTACATTGTGAATTGAAAGTCGGGCTGTCTGTGCTTTGTCACATCGGGAGCTGCTGCCCCTTCGTCACCCTGCCTTCTGCTTCCTTCTTCTTGTTATATTTTCACAATAAGTAGAAAGGCGCTCTCCAATCTTTTTGTGTGCATTCATCTTGAACTGCTCTGGCACCTATGGTGGCCCAAACAACATTTGCTCTTAAAATCATGAAACATTCATGAAGTCCCAGATTCTGCCATTCCCTGGGTGCCATGCATGTGAAAACAAACAAGTTCATTATCACACCAGACATCAAAGAGGGACAGAAAACAGGCAATTTTATAGCTGCATCGACACACTTAGAATGTTTTGATGGTGGCCATTGTTGTTTGAGCGCAGACGACTCCTGTGGAAGAAGGTAAATGTCTCATTGCGCCTCACTCTCCCGAGCGCGTCGACACAAACAACATCACTTTTGACAACATACATACTTTGCAGCATATCCAGATTAATTATTGGACAAAATTGCACTTACCATGCTAATTTACAGGGGGGGAAACAACAACCACAGCTGTTTGAAGCAGCCTACTGGGATTACAGATGCAGGCATGTGCCAAGAACTTTTGAAGTTCACCTCCAGTTGTGGAGTTTGGCTGTGTAACATGTCCCTACTCTGTCATCTTTCCTGTCAGCCTCTGTTCTGCTGTTACTGTCACTTAAAACACAGATGTGCAGTCATTTAATGTGCTTGTAATGGTGTTCGACTCTGGGCTCATTTGCATTTTTAATGGCTTGTTTTTCTCCTTATTTAACACCCTAAGTTTGCTTAGAGGTATCTCTGTAGCTTTTAATGTGAAAGTGAAGTGGCGAGCATTCACAGCAAATAATGCTCTTGTTAGTGTCCTGTTCTTCGGTGTCGCTTGTTGCTTTCACATTCTCATTTGTATCCGGCAATATTTTGTCAGTGTTGATGCTTTTGTTTATGTGTTCTATATGAGGCAACTTGGCATTTAGGAGACCTTCATTAACGCCTACAACACAGTCATTTTTATCCAGCAGACTGTCTGTTTGGTTGTGCTTCATACAAAGAGCTAGATGGGGTGCCAGAATGATGATGTTGGCCTATCCAATTCTTAGCTGCTGACACCTTGTCTTGTATTTTTTTTTTTAAATAAAGAAAGCACCTTCACTGTAGCGCTCTGAACATGCTCTTATGTGTTTGTTTGAGATTGATGATATGCCAATATTTAAAGTTTAAATTCACCAATGCCAAACCAATGTCATGTTATCTAATATCACCATGAACAGACTTCTACACAGAGTCTATTTTAGTTATTTTTACCATTTTATTCTGCCTGTAAGAGTATTCCTCTCGCACGGCAGTCGCTGTTTGTTCTCAGTTCTTGTATGTATCTTCAGTGTAATGAACATTGCAGACTCCAGCAGCTGTTTGTGGGGCTTTATGAAGCAGTTGTCAAAATTTTGCTTTCCATTCATTTCAGTAAAGGAGTGAGTAAGATGCATTTGCTCTCTCACTGTGAACAAGTCCTGTCAATATTGAGCCAATTTGGGGGAGAGAGTGAGACTCACCTCTCCTTCAGGAAGTATTGATTGTAGCCTTTTCTTATTTGTGTACCTGTTCAGTGTCTGAATAGTGTTTTAAAACAAGCAGCTGAATGGGGGGGGGGGAGATGCAGCATGTCTGCAGTAAGTGCAAGGACAGGCATAGAGGGTAAAGACAATAAAGCATGTATTATTTTCAGCCTTTGTAATGCAAATGTCGGCTGGCTGGCTGGCCTGTGTTGTTCAAGCCCATTTCATTTCCTTTCTTGCCTGTGTTTTACCGTCGAAGACAAAAACTTTAGTCCTTCCATTTTTGGTCAGATGTGGTATTAGACTGTTAGTTATAGGCCATCAGCTCCTGTTTGGAGAAGATTTCCGTGAGTGTTATCTACACAGGAGCAGCATTTCTCATGGGCAAACAGAGTGAATTGATGGAGATGGGATATTATTCGCTGTCTCACACCCACTTGGTGACTTAGACAAATATGACGTGTATCCGTACATAAATACCTCGCCTAATGCAGCTATAATGCATGCTGGGTAAGAAGAAAGCACCATAGCATGTGACACTTGATTATATATTGTGACATGTAGCTTAATGGGCTTTTCCGTGCTGGCTGGCTTCATCTCCAATGCAGGGTCACGTTGTGTGACAGATGATTGAAGCTGGACCACTTAACCCCGTAGTGGAGGTAATGACTTGTGCCTCTGTGGCTTCGCTGTGGCCTCATTGACAGTCACAGACGATGTGTCATGAAATGCCAGCAGAGAATCAAAACAAATAAATTCATGCAATGAAGAAAATAACCTTTTTGTTTAAAGTGCATTAGTGCATAGTTCACAAGGAAAGAGGTGCATTTAAGAGATATTAGAAATGAAGTGCTTTGACTGGAAACCTAACCTCTTTTGTGATTTCTTTCTTTAATTGTTCCGTCCTTTCTTTGTTCCTTTGCTCTGTTTGTTATGTAATTGACTTTCTATGCCTTAATATATTTATTTGTATTTAATGTAATGTGTTTATCTTGGTTTGAGTTTGTGCTTCCAGCACAGGGTTTTTTAATTTATTATTTAGTTTGGTTGGTTTGTTTGTGTATTTAACAAAGACCATATAGGCAAACATTGATACATGCAAATTAGTGATAATGTCTATAGGTTGTCAAGCTAACTGGCTTTTAAATCAAGGTTGAAACAGCCATAACGAATGAGTTGATTATACAGAATCAGGATAAAGAAAAAACATGATAGCCAAAACTGACTGTGTACATGTCTATGTATGTATGTGTCTACATGTGTATGCACTGCACATGACTGTAAACAGTGACACTGAGGTGTGAGAGTGTGTTTATGAAGTATGAAAACAGTATGTAAACATGTTTTTATGTATGCGTGTGTTTCTGTATGTAAAGACCTTCATGTGAACAATATGTCTTTTATATCTGTTGTCAGACTGAGTGGAAACAAATTAAGTGTGCTTGAATAGCTTTTTTTCTAGTCTAAATATATAAACATATATAACAAATATTTTGTGCGGTTTTGTTACTTATTTTCATTCCTAGTTTTATTTGCTTGATTTTATTCTCGTTATTATGTCTTGTATTACGTAAGCCTCTCGGCACAGCAGCCTCTGGCAGAACAGGATTTCTGTAGCATTCTTATCTATAAATCTTTCAATTTTTTTCTTTTTTTTTCACTGCACTTCCATTTGTCCTTTTTTTTTTGCATTTTAAGATAAAGCCAGTGAAGCAAAACAATGCAATCCTCAAAAGCATACCTCATGACCTTGACATGCTCAGGCTTGCGCTTGGCAGGCATCAGGCTGTTGCAGTGGTCACTGACTGTCTGGTGCATCGTTGCAGATGGCAGTCCCATGTCCTGGTGGCTGGACCGGGAAGGAGAGAGACGGAGCTACTGGGGGGGCTTCCTTCCTGGAGTCCAGCAGTGCTCCTGCAGCCTGGAGGAGAACTGCATGGACATGAACTACTTCTGCAACTGTGATGCTGATACAGATGCATGGTACATTGTGAAGACTCATACACATTTGCATCCAGCCGACTGAATATTTACCTTTTTGCTAAAAAAAAAAAAAAAACATCAAAAAGATTTTTATTTATAATGATAACAATAATAACAACAACAACACTCTGTGTAATGCAATACACTTCACCACTGCCACAAACTACATCCTCCACAATGATCACACAGTTTACTCATCATCTCTCTAAAACAGTTCCATTATATTCCCCATGAAGAGAGCTTTTATAGCAGGACTGTTATATTAGACTGCATTAGTTCTAGCTTGGTGTACTTAAATGATGTGTGTGTGTCTAACCCACTCTTGATATGAATATAAGGTTCAAATCTGAATTAAACAGACCACTAAAGAAAAAATTCAAATTCAACTAATCAATTAGTTAACATCAATGATCTCTCATAATGTTGTTGTGTTGTATTCAAAAACTACCACCCTGAGATAATCCATAGAAAAACTACAGAGATAGAACTTATTTCAGAACCTATTGTTAATTAGTCAATTCATTGATTAGGCATTCAACAAAAATCAATTCATAAAGATTATTGCTACGCTGCAAAATAACACTTACGGAGCAGCTGAGAGTCCAGAATCCGTTTAGTGCTTTTCTTCTGCATCTATCTGCTTCTGTCTTCAGCAATTTCATGTACCAGTGTTTACTCTAAAATGATTAATTACCGCTCATACATAATATTACAATTATGATCGAACAAATCATCTAAATGAAGAAACAAAGGCCGTATTATAGTTTTGGTGCATTAGACGTTCTGAGTGTATTTGTTTCGGGTATGTTAATCCACTCCAAAGCTTCTCTCCATTCGGCTCAGTTTGCATATTTCCAGCGGCAGTTGTCTGCATTGTGATAGATTGCTCCCTTTTTAATGTGTTTACTCTGCGTTCTGTGCTAATGCAGAAGAATGGATGCCTTTATCTGGACCCCCATAAAGGCATCCAGCCCCGAGGGCTCTGTGTTACCATTTATTTATTTCTTTTTTGTCTGCCACAGGGCTAATGACACCGGAGTCCTCTCCTATAAAGACCACCTACCAGTGAGCCAGATAGTGATTGGAGACACCAACAGAACGGGCTCGCAGGCCGTCTACCACATCGGCCCTCTGCGTTGTTATGGAGACAGTAGGTGATCACCTCAATGCTGAAGCTACTGTGCCAGATTTGGTTGCAGATGGAGGCCTTGATTCCCGAGCTTAGTGTTGATCAGACACAAACTATACTCAGATGATGTCTTTATGCCTCATGTGTTTATCCGGGGATAGAGAGTAAACTTCATCTGCTCTGTTTCAAGTCTGACAACTGGCTGTGTGAACTATGACCTCTTCAAATCTGTTGGACCTACCAGCAGGTCTGTCTTTGTTAACTTGTATAGCCAGCCAGGGGCGTCATAATGGGGGAGGGGGGGAACTCAGCATGGACAGCAGCACTAGATATTTACTGCTTCATGTCCTGGAGTGAGCTGTGGACACAGAGACGGGAATTTTCAGAATCTCATCTGCAGTCAAATGTCGTTCAAACCTCCAAGCAGAGATACCAACATTTCCCAAAGCCATCAGATACGTCAGACTGAATCAAGTATGAAAATTTGTACAGCACATGTAGAATATTTCCAGTAACAGTACACCTGTACTGCTGGGAACTATTTTTATTTTTTCAGTCTGACCACTGAACAATCTCTACACATTATGAAACATTCTTATCTAATCTGCAGTAATATATAATGAGGATAGGAGCATGTACTGGACATGGAACTAAATTATTAAAAGCTGATGCAATTAGCTGTGTGAGAAATACTGTGCTGACAGTAGAAAATAGAAGTAGACAGTAGGAACAGCTCAGGTAATTTTCATTTCGTTTCTAATAATACAGCGAACTAAAGATACTATTATTTCTATGAAGTGTTTTATATGATGGACTGATTTGCTTTGATGGTGTGTTTTGACTTCACGCTGGTACCTACAGCAATGAGCTCTCCTGAGAAAATTTATTTAAATTTTTCCCTAATAAAACTCACACCTGCTGGAAATGATCATATACCGTGAAATACAAAGACGGTCTCACCACAAATTCATGGTGGTAAATTTACAGCATCATCGGTTGTACGGTCAAATTCTTCACATGCTTAAAATGATAATGTGTTTTGATTTTTTCCTGGCAATGGACCTCTCGCAATTCCATGAATAATGGCTGTGCTCTTTGAGTGGAAAGAGGAGAGGCGGCTGAGACAGGCGGCCGGGCGAACAAAGTGTGTGAATTTTGACACCAGATACCACAGTTTGCTTCCTGTTTCCTGCCAGAAGTCAACACTGGAAACACTGGTGACAGATTAGATGTCATGTTTGATTAAATCCCTCCTTTCTTGCGTTTTATCGTTGCAAATGTGAGATAAAGATGGAAGTGAACAACATCCGTGCAGGAATCTTCTTACCTCCACCTTATTTTCATCTTCACTTTCCTTTGAATACTGTCTTCTTCTCTTGCCTTACTTTCAGAGTCTATATGGAATGCAGCATCTTTCTACCAGGAGTCGTCCTACCTCTACTTCCCCACCCTGCAGGCTGAGCTCGCCTCTGACATCTCCTTCTACTTCAAGACCAGTGCTCCTTCAGGAGTGTTTCTGGAGAACCTGGGCCTCAAGGACTTCATCAGAGTGGAGCTCGGCTGTGAGTCAAAGTTCAGACCGGAATAAGAGATGACGTGAGAAGGACATGAACACAGAATGCAAAAAAGAACGGCCATACATAAGAACACCCACAATAGCTGTCAGTGACGTGTTTTTTTTTTTTTTTTTTGCTCTTCTCAGATGGAAATGCTAGCTGCCCTGCAGTTGACAGTTTAATTTCCCCAAGAAGCAGGCTGTCAGGTCTGCACAGCATGATGTAATCCTAATGACACCGTCAACAGCAATGTCATGCTGTCATGGGAGACATTAAAAGCATTCCCTTACTGCTGCTGAAGCTGAAATCCTTATTGAATAGACCAGATGGATAAAGTAAAGATTCATCAAATTACCTTGAGATTTACTGTAACAGTGAGAACAAAAAACAAGATGGAATGCTGCAGATCAGATATATTTATCCAAACGATTGACTTGTTTACTTGAGCTCCAATAAAGAAATACACTTAGAAGAAAATCCCAGAGAAAATGCAGGGACATGAGCTTGTACTTATCAAACAGCATATTTAATAAGCACAGGGTACACATGCCGTCCTCAGAGAGGGAGTTCAAGGAGCAGCGGATTATTTATTATAGGTGTTGGAAAAGGTGTGGAACTGTTGATTACAGTGTGTTTTGTTCACAAATGTGAGGGAGGAGTTCTCAGGATACTCGGAGCCGTTATGTATCACTGCAGCATCAGAGACATTGTGAAATATTGACGAGCTGTCAGCTGAGCCCACTCATAAATCTATTCAGGTCATCAAGTTTTCCCAGTAGCATTGTATCACATTGCATCAGAAAGGGAGGACAGAGAAGACATAAAACACCTAATATCACATTCAGTCTGACCTGGCTGTCGTGTGTGTGTGTGTGTGTGTGTACGATTCCCCACTGGCCTCCCAGCTCCCTCAGTGGTGACGTTCTCCTTTGATGTGGGAAACGGTCCGGTGGTCCTGTCCGTGAAGTCCCACCTCCCTCTGAATGACAGACAGTGGCACTACGTGAGGGCAGAGCGCAACGTCAAGGAGGCCTCCCTGCAGGTCGACCAGCTTCCCCTTCGCTTCCTGGAGGCTCCGACTGACGGAAACCCCCGCTTACGCCTCAGCAGCCAGCTGTTTGTAGGTAGGCTTGCCGTCGGAGTCAAAGTATCTCTGTATTTAACATTGACATATTTCATTAGAAATAGACTCAAAGCAACATTAGCAGTAATTTAGAATCATGTTTCTGGTCCTTGTCTCTGTTGGCTCTGTCTTTGGTCGCCACCAGTGCCTGAGGGAAATATCTTGCACTTTAGCTCCTAAATGCTCCACCAGCGACTTTCTAACCTCGTCTGTCTGCTGTTTGATATGCAGGTAGTTTACAGTGAAGGGCTTTTGTTTCACTGAAAACAGCTGCCTGCTGATGGACGTGAGGTTAAGAGCAGTGAGGGTGAACCAAAACAGTGAATGTTCAGGCAATTAAAACCCAACAATGAGCTGACAGAGCCGAGGAGAACTGCAGAGTCGGGGGATAATTCTCTCTGGGTTTCACACATTTCACATCGTGCACACTCATTTTTTCCAATACTAATATAAAAATATTGATTAGTGCAGCTTTAAAGGTTCAGATTTCCTCTTAAGTGTCTTAATAGAACACTCATATGTCATATATACTTTGATTCTGAAAGAGTGACCGGTTGCTGTAATCGTTCCTCCTCTCTTGCCTTGGTTCTTTCAGAGCAGGAAATGGGAGTGCTTGTTTTGTGCCATAATGTATTGTGAAGTACAACTGAAGATATCATGAGGCTCCAACAGTCTGAGTTAGCCTGATCAAGGTTATCTTCGTTTATAAGTACAAATGTTCGTCTCTGTGTTTTCCTCTTGTGTATGCCTAACCACCCGAAGATACTTGATTTGGCAAACTCAGACTACAGAAGTCTCATATTAGCTTTGGCTGAACTTTAAAGTGCATTTTTGCACAGAGGAGGGATTTGGTCTTGTGTCTCTTGCAATACAGTCACACTATGAAAGTATCTCTTCACAGCCAGAATGAAGAGGAGACGTGATTACAGACTAACAATAACACTTTAAACGTACATCTGCCCTCCGAGTATTGGACTAATATAGAGGTGAAAAATTACAAACCTGTCCTGTAAGCTTCAGTGAAGAACTAATGTATTTTATTATTTTTTCATTATTGGTGTGGTGCAGAAGAAGCATGGCTGCGCTTTCTCTCCTCTTTCCCCCTCTGACATTTTAATGTCTTCTTAATAATACACCATCCTCTCTGGAGGAGACACAGACACCATTAAAAAGTATCTTTTTTTCATTCATGTGTTCTCAGTTTTAGGCCTCAGATCGTGCACTTAATGGATCATTTACTTTAAGAAATAATTGATCTGAGAGAAATGACAAATGGGAGCAGTAGTCCTCTGTGGACCTCAGAGGAAGTTGTCATTAGCTGGAAATTTAATTGTTTCTTAAGAACCTACAGAGGTGTCATTTAATCAAAGTTTTAATGTTTTTAGAGTTGAATGAAAGAAACAAAATGAATACGAATGTGTAATTACGTTGGTTATAAAGGGCTTTCCCTGACAATTTAAAAATGACTCCTTTGGAACAGTAGGTAATAAAAATTTCTTTTAATTACATTTTATAAAATAAGAGGTTAGAATATAACAAAAAAACACTGTATAAATTATTTAAAAGCTCTCTCCATTTGTTTTATAAGTTTTAGTAAAACAGTGATACATCCTGTTAGGAGAGGCTGAATTCTTCTGTCTAATCACACTGTCATTACAGTAAAATCCTGCAACCCAAAGCCATATTTAACACCTTCATTCTCATAACACATGTGGACAGGTCTCTAGTTTACAAAAAATAAGGTTAAATGCAGTTTTGGGGAAGAAAACCCCTTCAGCTTTTTTGCATGTACAGGAGGAAAAAAGCAACTTGATTTATGTTTTCTCAGACACATATTACATATAAACTGTAAATTAACAATATGACACATTTCCATCCTAAATCATCAGTCACCTTCCTCTATGAGGCATAAGTTAGCAGTTGTCACCATGCCACAAACATTTGTTTTTCATGTGCATCTGACAGTGATGTCTTTTGGAAACTTGCCCAGTCCATTACATCGTATATTTAGTCTCACTGAAGTTTTACACGCTTAAGTGTCCACAGAGCTGCCGTCGATGCACGCTGGAATTAAGTAAATGTTTGTCGTAAATCCCCATCAACCTTTAAGGGAATCATGATTATAAAGTCATCAAAGAAGCCTCTGAGCACAGGCTGCATTAGATGTGCCTAATGGCGTCCTCCTCCTCCTCCTCTCAGGGGGAACAGCGTCTCAGCAGAGAGGCTTCCTGGGCTGCATCAGGACCCTGACCATCAACGGCGCGAGCTTTGACCTGGAGGAGCGAGCCAAGATGACCCCGGGGGTGAGCTCCGGCTGTCCCGGCTACTGCAGCGGCTCCAGCAGCCTCTGCCACAACCGAGGGAGATGTATCGAGAAGAGCAACGGCTACGTGTGCGACTGCTCCCAGTCCGCCTATGGAGGAACCACCTGTAACCAAGGTGCTGCTCAGCAACAAAAGCTTGACACTTAATGCCATTCTTTTAACAGATTAATGTTGATTACCACAAACAAATAATCAATCAAGTCAAGGTTATTCCATTACGGCGCGTCAATAAAAATGCGAGTAATGCAAGAGGCAATTAATACTTGTCCTGACTCCAGACTCCAAGAACATTTAAAATGCATTAGACCAAATTATCTCCTGCAATATGTGAGCACAGAGCAGAGCACAGACGCAGCTGAAACCCACCAACGCCCCGCGCAGACAGAAGAGCAGGAGACTGAGCAAACAGACATATAGACGTGGTGGAGAGTTTGAAGGCAGGAGATTAAAATTCTGGCTGCAACTGTGGCTAACCACTCTGTTTACACAGTTTCCTCTCACTGTCTGTGTTAAATATGAAAGCAGCATCCATGTGAGGATACAGTTAATCTCACTGCTGTTCAGAAATATTTCTGGCTTATTACAATTTGGATCTTCCCACACAGTTCGATGTGTTATTGTGGTGCAGAGATGTGTCACCTGTAGGTTACAGACTCTCCCTTTGATCCATGTCTCTCTGGGAGTTGAACCTCATGAAATTTCACAAGTGAAATGCATTTCTTAAATAAATGTTTTTTTTTCTTTGTGTGATAGTTTGAAGGATTTTCAAAGGCCTGTGCTGTTGAAGGTTTGACATAATGAAAGCGCTCCATTTAAAATGAAGGGCAATGATTAAACAATGAACGGTACTGCTTTGCAAAGCAAACTGTCACTTTTATTTTGTGGTATTTATTCGCTGCATGAAGATATTAGGAGTTTTGTGAAAGTTGTTGCCTTGAGTGTCGGCTGCTGAACAGCACTAGGCTAGAGATTACCTGCTTCAGTGGATGTGCTGCTAGCAGAGAGTGTGGTGCTGCTGAGGCACTCTCATTGTCAATGTGTTATTGCAGCAATGTGAAACAAGACAGTGATGTAATGGTGTCTTGGTATGTTGGAAAAGCATTGCTTCCGTCCTTCCACTCTTTTAAATGTGGCTTTTTCACACATACACTACAGGATGCAACAGCTTAAAGCTTGTTAGGGGAGTTTAAAATCTCAGCACTGTTGAGGTAACATTGTTCTGAATGGCACTGATGGACAACCCTCCCTGCTTCGCTGTCGACTGAGTCTGTGTCACAGTCTCCTCGTGGAGATGATTTGAATGAAGTTTTATAATGTGATCTGACGTGTTGTAATAGTGTGTGTGCACGATAAGCGAGCTGCTCATCACCACGTTCGAGGGTTACAGGAAGAAAAGGAGCGAGGGAGGCTCCGTTCTTCGAGCTTATTCTCAACACTTTTGCCAGGCTTGGAGCCATTCATGGTGGTGCCTCACCCATTGGCTGGGAGGAGGGGAAGCTTCCTGTGTGCACAAACCACCACAGAATACATGAAATATTCTGTAGCCTGTTTTGCTACCGCCTTGCTCTGCTGGATGGACAGGAATACAAATCTCTGGCTATTTTTAGGGAAGGTCTACAGTAAGTCCACCTGCCCAGAGAGCTCTCATATATCTCTACTTCTGAAGAAAGATACTACTTTTGGACAGATTTTCATCCAGAGAAGCAGCTTCACTCGAGCTGTACCCATTGGGCAAACTCCATTTTTAACCCCACTTTTAATAAGTGTGTGTTGATTTTTCAAGATAAGCTTTCATATAATCAGATGTAATGAGCGCTGCAGCCTCTGGAGGCCATGAGCTGTGTTTTACTCTTTAAATCTTTCAAAAAGAGCTGAACAGAGCTGCCTGCACTGAAACCAAGCGGCAACCTCCGGCGCTGAAAAATGAAGCCAATGCGGAAGTGCAAAAAAGCTGCAGTTCCTCGAATAACCACTAGAGCAGGCTGCAGAAGGGAGTCAATTACATTTGAGCCCCATGTTAAAATGTCCGACTTTACCACAGAAAAAAACATATTTACAGCCTGGTTCAAAACATGGCTCTAGTCTCATAAGCTGTTTTTCTACTCCATGACAACTCTGGGGGCGGCAAATTTTTTTATAAGGCGTTGGTTTAAAATATACAGCATACATCATTATGCACAATTCATAGCTGTCAATCTAAGTGGCGCCACTTTGATTGACAACTAGCCACTGACGGTCTAAAGGGCGTCACCCCGGCTAATTCTAGTCACTGAGTTTGNTCACTACAGTTCATAAAAATAAATATAATATTATAAATATTACAAATTAAGCTTTATACACTGTATAGATGCTTTGAATACAGTTTATTAGCAACTGCTGATCAATCCATATCAATTTCAGACTTAAAATAATGTACCGTTTTTAAGCCCAACCCATTTCTGACCCACTTCCGGTTTAGGCCCCGCCCACCCCAAATACAGATACAGATACAGATAATGTAGATGGTTGAACAGATACAGATAGTGGTGTACTCACTCATCCCTAATAAATATACACCATAAAACCTCATAGAGACCATGAAAATATCCTAGAAAAATGATGTAAAACAACAAAAGTCAAACTAATTTTAGGCGTCAATTTGAGCTCAGAGGCGGCTCACACATGCACATTCTCTGCAGTGTAAGTATAACGAGTATGATGAAACTTTTGTTTATCGTTGTTTTGGCAGCTACATGAAACAGCTCATCGTGTGCCGCAGCACGCGGTGCAACCAGCGGCCGCTCGCTTCGAGGCTCATTCAGTATCACACCCCATTCAGTGTGACACTTTGACATGGGTTAAAAGGGTCAACACGCATCACCACTTCATCAGCAGCATCCGTCTGAACAGGGTTTAACACGGGTCACACTCTGCCCGCCTCCAGTGACTTACCTCGGTGATACTGAGATGAGACGATGTTGACGACATTTAAAAGTCATTAAACCAACCAGTCAGATGATTGTATATAAAGAAAACAAAGTGCTTATAGAAGAGGAGGGAAGACGTGAAAGTGAAACTAAACTTCATTTGGTTTTCATGTGATGTAATTCCATTTCTTGTCTCTGCTTCTCCAGATCAAACTGTAACAGCAAATAAAGACAAGGAGCAGCATGCCAATGGCACCCAGAAGGATTTGGCTGTAATAGCAGGTCTGCTTGTCTCTCTCTTCTGTGCTGCTTTATTTTTCTTTGGTTAATTGAAAATGAGTCCCAGCTGTTTGTTATTTGTCATTCTCCCCATTTGCCTCCATCTTCATTCCTTCTTTTTTTTTTCTGCCTCGTCTCTTGATAACTCTGTCTCATTTTCATTACTGCCAATTATACAGCTTTGTTTAAGATGAAACTTAGGTTGGTGATGATAATGTTCAAGGATTTCTATCTGCTTTCTGGACAGGGATGCTTCGCTTTGTATTTCACTTCTCCTTAATAATAGTGATATCATAAAGAGTATGGTCTAGACACTTGGCACTATACAAATAAAATTGAATTGAATTACATTTGAACAATGGAGATGCCTGAAGATGACAACACCACTATGAGAACAATAACATCATGCAGGGGATCTGAAATTATTTCGATCTCAGCCCAAACGTAACAGTGAATTTTGTCTTCAAATGACCTGGTGTTTGCACAAAGTTGTACTTGGACTTGCAAGCATCTCCAAAGAGGCTGCATCTTTCCTCACCAAGTCAATGTTGTGCTATTGTGGCTGGACAGAGTATCAAATTTAGCTTAATGTAACATCGTGTTTTAGATAAAGTTTGCTATTTGGGGAAACATTGGCTTCCATGCTGATAGTTCTATAAGACGATCAATAACCTGATTGTGCCAGCAGATGGTTATCTTAGCATAAAGAGTGGAAACAGGAGGAAGCAGTTAGCCTGGCTCTTTGCAGAGGTAACAGAATCCCAGCATTCTTATATTTGCCAATGTAATTATGATCCTTCTTCCGACAAGGAAATCTGCCTTTACATGAATGAAAATAAAGCCAACCTTGCATATTGGTCCAGTTCTGTGTCAAAGGACCTCAAGTGGCGTTGTGGGCTAACAGTCCTGATGGTGGCGCTATTGCAACTGCAAAGCTAATTAAACCTAATTAATCTTCTCCCTCATTTTTGCTGCACTTCAGATCATCCACAAGTGATTCAGCCAGATCTTTGATAGTTGAACCCACAGTGCATCAAAATGTTTTCATGTACACAGCTAATGCAAAGTCTTCTTAAATAAATCTCTCATGTTTAGTGTTAATAAATGACAAATGTTTTTAATGATTGTAGATGTGGTAGATTTCAGAGGATTAGTTCAGAAACAGAAAACTGACAGCATTTTTTTCCTCATGTAAACTGTTGCAGTCAACGGAAATCGAGCAGCTTTAAACACCACTATCTTCATTTATTATGGAGCAGCCAATCAAAATTCAATTAAAGACATGTCCATGTTGTCTGGATGAATCTCTTGACACTGGTTTGAAAGCTGCCTCCGCCTACAACCCTGTCGATTGATTCTTAATGTGGAGCGATCCGTGGTTTCCCTCTTATCAGCGGGCTCACCAGCTCACCAGGATCACGACTTGTCCTTGGTGTGTCAGGCTGAGATTCTGAGACGGAAACATGCTAATGTCTACTCGGACAGTCTGTGGATTAGAGACACATGCTTTCAAAGATATTTTGAATTTAAGGAGTTTTAAGTAATGCTGACAGACCCTAATATCTATATATATGTCTCCACTTCTTCCTCCTTCATCTCTTGTGAATTTCCCCACTGTGGGACGAAAAAAGCCTTATCTTATCTTATCTTATCTTCCTCCTCATCCTCCCCCTCTTCTTCCTCTCTCTGCTCAATATGCCCTCTCTGCACACTTCTCCATTTAGCCTCTATGCACAGTTTGTCCTGTGGGGCTTTTGTAACCCAGCAGTTTTACTTTGGTGTATTTTACAAATGCTGGAAAATGCTTAGCTCGGCTGGAAGATA
Organism: Centropyge bicolor; assembly: GCA_037975185.1. Lineage (NCBI taxonomy): Eukaryota > Metazoa > Chordata > Actinopteri > Pomacanthidae > Centropyge > Centropyge bicolor. Next base: position 25,552 of record JBBMOC010000197.1, on the reverse strand, counting down.
AATCAGGTCAGCCTGCTCATAAGTGCTAGCAGTTAACATGTTACTCTTTCTTTATCTCTGCCTTTATTTTTCTTTGTCTTTGTGAGTGCTGGAGTCTCTGATCACTTGATCTGTTCCACAAGCACACTCTTTGTTGGTGTATTCTATATACACAATGTATGTTCTGTACATCACACTGCTTACTGTTCAGTATACGTGAGTGCAGTATATGCAGCATATAACAGAGGTGGAGTGTTTCTGTCTGCTGCCTTTGTCACAACCCTGGTAGTTGTGTTGGACTCAGAGTCTGTGCAGGACTGTTTCTTGGCCGGCACCACTTCCAGAGAGTGCTATCAAACTTCTAATCTAACTCTCGAGAAGAAAGAGATTTTTAATCACGTCTGGGCTCGCTCTAATCATCTTCAATAGAATACATGAATACTCTGATGTTGGCAAACACAAAACAATCAAGGACACTGCAAATATTGCCAGCATAAAAAAATAAACTGTAATTTAAATACAATAACAGAATCCCGGTACATCAATGAACGATGATGCTTCTCAGCTGGGCAGTGCAGTCGATGCAGCAATACTAGACAGTGATTTAATGAGCTCTGTGTCCAATGATAAACTGTGAGGAGTCCTATACAGTGACTCTCAGAGCAGACGTTTGTACTTAAAGGTAAGAGTTCTTGCAGAACTAAACTCTGTGACAACCACGTCAAAGCGAATGGACATGAATGTAACCAGTTTCAGAGGTCAGCAGTGGTGCTGTGGACAGCCGTGGTTGACAGCTTTGTCGTCCGGTACCTACTAACGCGTCCTCCCTGCTGTGTCCTCAGGTGTGGTCACAGCGGTGGTCTTCATCGCCGTGTGTGCTCTGGCTGTGATAAGCCGCCTCCTCTACCAGCAGCGGCGGGCCCAGAGGAGCAGCAGCATCAAAGAGGAGAACAGACACAGCATGTACACAGACTACAGGACAGAGCTGCACCTCCACAACTCAGTCAGGGACAACATGAAGGAGTACTACATCTGACTGCAGTGAGCACTCTGTGGACCTGAGACACAAACGTACCTCTCTATTATAAAGGACTAACAGGTGGACGCGCTGCTGCAGGATTTTCTTACCACACAACATCTCTGTGCCCTGGAGGTCTCTCAGGAACACTGCGAAGGCCTGTAGCCTCGAGTCCACTCTCCCAATGCTCCAGTACAAGCCAGTGGCTGAATCCTTACAGCTGTTAGTGTATTTGATGTTGGTGAAACTGTCAAGAATCAAGCTGCTGTGGTTTCCGTCGTTGCAAATTGTGTAAAGCAAAAGATGAATGTTCCGCCGTGGTGGACGGAGGGACACCCTGAGCGCGGGGGGGGGCGGGGAGCTGCTGTCCATCCCGAGCGCGCACAACTTACAACATTCTGTCCGAAACCCTCAGATGCTGAATCTCTCCACATTTCGGTGGGACTCGCTAAATTGGACTTGAAGTCAGGAACCGTAGGCCAGGCCTGTAAGATTTGCATTCGCTGCTGTCTTTGTTTCGTCAGTGGTGGTGACTGTTGTAGAAGAAGAACGGGGACAATACTGCCTATACTGTATGAGTGCCTAATTTGCATACAAGTTTTTATTTTCACATTTTAGACGTTATTCGTGTGATTTGCACAAAGGCAGTCGCAGTTACACCGAGATGAGCTCCTTGTCGTCCACGCTACATCGAGCGAAAGGCCGTTTGGATTTCTCAGTCATTGCGCAACATGTGCCAGCTGACCATGAGCATCAGGTGACTGTCAGTCATGTTTCTGTCACCGGGCTGTTTCCGCTGCTCTGTGTGAAGCAGCACTGAGATTGAAAATGCTAAAAAAGTCCACAGAATCCAGAAGGTTGTGATCTTTTGTTAACACTTTCAAGTGTCGTCCCTAAGAAAGCACTGTCCACCATTCAAGCCACCTGTGTTGAGTCGTTGGCAATATGAAGCTGATGAAATCATGTTTATTTAATTGTGCAAATTCTGCTTGTGTTTTATGTTTCTATTGCATAAAAATTCAAAAACACGTGTGTTTATCATGAGAGTAGCAGACATATGACATTAATGGAGAGGATTAGAGTATTTAAATCTGAGCAGTCGTCAACGCCAACACGTACAGTAAGAGTTGTATCTATCAGCAGAACTGCAGTCAGAAATCTCAGCTAACTTGGCAGGCATCCAATAATAGTATCTACAGGCTAAAAAAAAACACTGCATATACTGATACTGGCATATACAAATCTCTGAAAGCACCCAGCTCCCGTGTGGTGTGTGTGGTGTTCCTGAGCAGACGGGCAGCAGGACGGGGTGTACAGGAAGAGGAGGCTGGTTCGGCAGCAGGAGGAAACGATCACAGCAGCAGGTTTATGGGGGCTTGTACAGCGACAGTGAGCTCGGGGTTCAATGTGTCAGTCACAACCTACTCTACTACACTCTGTCACAGTGCTCGAGTTTGTACCACTGTTCAAAGATGAAATGCTTGTATCTCAATCGCAGACTTGGTGATATGCAGAAAGCCAAGCGGGCGGACTGCGGCAGGCCTTTCCGTCAGCGTCGGACTGACACTGGCCCCGCACTGGTTCGTCCATGATCCACATGGCCGTGCTGATCCGCAGTGCTTAGAGCTTTGTGCAACCAAGAAAAAGACCACAATGTTACCTTGTTCATTTCTTTATTATTTGGATCACAGGGAGAAGTGGTGACTTCTATATAATTCAGTCAGAATACTTTTTATATACTTCGTACACTGGTTGATCCTAACAACAGTACATACACAAACAGCCAACTCTGGTCTGTGAGTCTGCGTCCACATTCAAACTACAGCACAGCATGGCTGGAAGATGGAGACGACTCTGACCTGGAGGTGCCGGAGGAAAAGCGATGCTGCCTGTGTCTGTGTGATCAGATTCATTATCCGCTGGCTTCAGCTGCTCGTAGGCAGGTTAGCTGCACTTGTCAGTTGTTCTTTGAACTTAACATGCTCAACATAATGGATAAGGCCAAAGAAAAGCTGAATCTGAGGCTGATGGGAAAGTTGTTTTTTTTCTCTCCTGTGTGTTGGACGTTATAATTCATCTTCCTGGAATCATATGTGTCTGTACAAAATTTCGAGGAAAGCAATCGAACAATTGTGAAGATATCTCACTCTGATTCCGGTGTTGGGACCAGTGGACTGACGGACGGACGGACAGAGGAGTGAAAGACCGACAGACACTATGGCCCTTCCTGGAGCCCCACCGCTACCACGGCTAAAGATTACATGACTGAAAGTGAGAGTGGCATGGTCAAAAGATGGGGCCTCGATCCGTTGGAGCCCGTCTGTGCATGTCCTTGTTATGTCTCCAGACGTGATCTCTAGTATCAGTGAATGAATACATACCTCTCAGAGTGTTTTGGTTATATTGCAATGGGTACTATCATGTGGTTATTTCTTCTTAATGATTTGTATAGCTGCAGTTTTATTAAGGATCTATTGTATAGATGTATAATTTAATAATAAAAGTGAATATATTGTTAATCCCATGTTGTAAAATGGCTTGACTTCAACAACTTGAAACGGGCTCTTGTGCTGTTTTTAACATGTTTGAAGGCTCGGTCATTTGGAGCTTGGTGTCTTCTCTGTCCAACACTGTTAATGGGATTTGCACATGGGAAGCCAGTGAGGGATCACATCCAGCCTGCACTGAGAGGACAGTTGGGTGGAGAGGAAGTGAACGTCCATGCTTTGCCCAGCCAGCGAAGGTCCTCGCTGGCAGGTGGAAAGATGTATTGCTTGTTTTCCTTTATTTAAATATAGCTGCTAAAGGGGTTGAAATGTTTTGACAAATCTAACTGCAGTTTGTAAGTTGGAAACAATGACTCCTTTTGAAGACTTTTCACAGTGTGATATGTTGTTATTGCACCAAACAGCTGATGTATAAGAAGTTTAGATTTGCATCAGAAGACTCATATACTGATGTACAATTATGCAAAATAGCTCATCTAAATCATATCCAGAAATAAAATGGATTGTAATGAAGATGAATTCTCCCAAACAGCATTTCAATTTGCCATGTTGCACTAAGTGAAATAAGTGCTGCGAGTCATGGAGTGTTATTTAGTTGCAAATGCACAATATGGACACGTGTTCAGGCAGTTTATGTCAAATATTATGCTACAGTTTTACAGAACTGCTTAAGTGTTTTTAGTTCTTTCAAATATGTCCTGTGCTACTTTGGATGAATACTGCTTAAATTCAGTGAGACGAGTGGTGAAATAAATGAAAATTTCATAACGCAAAACAAAGGCAGTTTAGAGCATATGAATAAGAACTTCAGTGGGTCGTTTCTGCGCTCGGATCAAGATCAAGGAAACAGTACTGAAAAGACAAAGTGTCACATAAAGTATGAATTGCGAGACTGGCATCAGTAAATTCATTTGACATTTTGAGTTACAGTAAACAAACACAAGCTCAACTCGCCGTATGAAGAGGCTCCGGTGCCGAGCTCCACTGTCCTGCTTCACAAGGAGAGGTAACATGCACAGATTCACATCACTGCTACAAATGCTTTTGTTGTGTTTGTCTTTCCTTTGTGGAGCTGCAGCTTTTGCATTCACTTCCTTTCAGCACTGATGAAGTCAATAGCAAGCCTGCACATGACAGTTGCATACATCATTTTCCCGACTACTCTTAAAGGAAGATTTAAGGATTACATACAGTATGTGGTGATCAGTATGAGGGCTCCTTCATTCCCAGGAGCAGGAAAAGCAGCTCCCTCTTTGCTACATTCAATAGCTTATCCTATTACAGTCAGTGGTAGTTATCCTATAGAACTAACTGGTGCCCTCCATGAACACAAAGAGACTAATGAACTGACCTTTAAAGCAGCTATCATAAACATTTGTTCACACATCGTGCATGTTCTGCCAACAGGATATCAGCAGTGAAACATGCAGGGGGGGTTGGAAAAGCAAAGTCAATACCAGCTGCCATTTGTAGCTGATATAAATTTATGTATTTCACAATAGGTGAGTGACCTATACAAAACTGCCTGTGTAGATATTTTCCCCAAAAAATGGAAAATGTTGCTCCTGCCACTCCAAGACTCCTCTGTATGTTCTGCATGCCTCTAAAGCAAAGGCAAATAAAATGTCACTTTCTTTTTCGCATTTAATGTTTTCTCTCATTTTCCAGTGTTGTTCTACTTCCCCACTGACCACGTCAAACCTCTGGTCTTTCAGGTTTATCATCTTTGAATTGGATGCACATGTTTGTTCTCTACAGCTGGAAGCGACTAAATCTTACAGCAAATTAACCCTTTGAAGGATGTCGCATGTTGTGTGTTGGCTCTGTTACACTGTGGCAGCACAGGAAATCGATGGGCTTCTAAAACCAGCTCATCATAAAAAACAACACTGAGCAGTGTAACAACGGTGTCAGTGCTCATGAACCTGGACTAGTGCCCTCCATGTACAGTGTTGTACCTCCTTCTGTGAGTAAGTACATACAACATATATCCAGTAACATATGGGCCCACAGTTGGTTCCTTGATTAAATAATTAAGCCTGTTTGTTCCAAAGTACAAACACAAATGTACCCTGTAGTTATATAGGAACTATCTATTTATGGCCTCCACTGATGCTAATTAGTATGTGATCATGTGACCCTGAACTGTGTTGCTCAGTCATGGTCATACCTGAAACAACAGTGTTCCCTCTTTCTTCCATAACTTGACATCTTGAGCTTGTGTATCAATACAAACTATGGTGCTACACGTTAAGATCAAACCCTCCAACTGGCCCTCAGGTAGACGTCCACTTTATTACTCAGTCGGGGTAAAAGCAACTACAACTCCTAGCTGGCCAGTTTATACCATGGTGCCAAAAGCAATTGCACTGTACAACCAACCATGAGGGACTGACAGCTAATCTAATGGCCTTTTTGAAAGCAGCTCTCATAAGTATTATTTACATATAGTATCTCCTGCTGACACAGGATGATAGAGGCGTAACAGCAGAATGTCTCTGTACACCGCTGGGTCTTTAGTTTGTGGAGTGGGGGGGGGAATCATGTTTTCTGTGGAAGGGCACCCCAGAGGGCTTTGGTCCACATTGGGAGGGCACCTTATCATGTTTCACTTGACCTGAACTCCTTATTGCTTTTGAGGGAGATGAACATCAGACAAAGGTGTGTGCCTTATCTGTTTGCCTTGGAGATGGTATCTGTGCATGTCAAGTGTTTCCCTGGCTCCTCTGCAGGGGCTGTGTGCAGGCAGAGCAGAGCCGGCCGGACGGACGTGTGCTCAGATTAGAGAACAGAGTAGTGAACTGTGTGTGAGCCAGATGATCACCTGAGGGCCGACTGCTTCATCACTGTGGCTCCAAGGTACGACGTTCTCTGATGTTTCTAATTCTATTTGTTTACATATGCTGGGCATCAGTGTATGGCTTTCATATCCACAGAGGTGCTGTTCGTGGTGAAGGTGCTGTGTAGCTGATGTTTCCTCTCTGCTGTAACTACTTTAACTTGTTAATATTGTGTCTTTTTGCCGCTGCTTTCTTTGTCCCTGTGCTTAATTTCCCAACCTTTAATTACATTTTTCATTAGTTTTGTCGTGTTTGATTTTGACTTTCCTCTCTGGCTTCCTTATTCTTGGTTATTATTGATCTGTGCCTCTTCATTTTCTTTCTCATGCTGAACATCAGCAGAGGCAGAAATCTTCTGATAAACCAACTCTCCATGTAAATAACTCTCTGGGTTGATGCTGCTGGGTTTCTGGGACAGTTGGGCTGTGTTCTTGCAGGTGGTTGCTTTTCTGTTGCATGTTCTTCTACTGTCTCCTGTGCCTTCTTCTGTCCTGCAGTGTGAGCTCGAGCAGCTGCACACCTGGATGTATGGTGGAGCGCTCGGCTGCCACAGACAGGGGGGGTAACAGGGGGCAGTCTCCCCTGGACTGGTGATGTCTTCAGCACAGTAATATCAGAAAATCATACAACATGAACGTATTGTCTTTGAAACTCTCTGCTCATCTTTATCAAAGAGCTACTGCAGTCATCGTGTATTTATTCTCTAGTTGAAAATCCCAGAGAGGCGTTGTCTTGGTCACATGTGGTTTTGAGTGTTACAATGACATTTATGCATTTATTTATTGGTGTATTTTATTTGCAACACTCATGTTTTTCATGTGTGCACAGCATGAAGTGAGTTCATAATAATAATAATTTAGATTATTTTACTGTCTTGTCCTGTGTTTCATGTTGTCTTGTGATTTCCTGTTTTATTTTGAAACTAACTTCCCCTCTCGTTTCAGGTTGCTTGCCCTTCCTCTTGTGTTTCTTGCCGTTGTGATTGTCAGCCCCGCCCTGATTGTTTCCACCTGATCCCCTTCCTTGTGTATTTAAGTCTATGTCTCCCTTTGTCTGTAAGTCTTTCTATGCCATTCATGTCAAGTCTCGTTGTTACCTTTGTCAAGTTTTCAGTTGTTACTTTGCCTTGTGGTTTTTCCTCTTCTGAGTGATTTCTTGTTTGTACTTTGTTTTGCCTTTTGACTGCCCTTGCTTCCTCATAACGAGTGATTTTGTGTTGATACTTTTAATAAACGCCTTTATTTTGAAGACACCTGGGTTCAGAGTTTGCTCCAGCCTTGTCACTTGTATGTATACAACTCAGTGGCAGCCTTCTGCCATTCCTTACTATAACAAACAGCTATTACGCAGCAGGCTAATAGGAGCTACAAATACTCTCCTTGCCTGCCGGATAATATACTGGCTTTTACCTTAAGAGTCTGAGTGCATATGAGGGACAGACAAATACTCAGATGGCCGTTTGAAATCGGCGTTCCCATCATTGTCGCAGGGCGTCTGAGCTGGTGGGACAATTAAACAAGGCTTCAGAGTGAGGCCTCACTGGATTAAGTGTGCTGCATTTTCCAACATGACAAAGCTAATATGGAAACATTTCGTGCACATTCCTGCCACATTATTAATTATTCATGCTGTAAAAGGCAAAACTACGCACACCACTCCATTTTTCAATATTTATCGATCTGAGTCTCCTTAGGTTTTTGCCGTCTGAGCAAGTTGAGTCACATGTCCTCTTTTTCACAGCTGGGAAAAAGCAGATATATGAATGCATATGTATGGATATGGATACATATATATATAGTAAAGCAGAGAGAGTCCTCCATGCCAGAGTCAATCCTGTTAGCAGTGTAGATATTATGAAGTTGCTATGGTGATGAAAACTGTGGTCCATGTCCCACACTTTCCCTCTGTGACAGCTTTTTGTGAGCAGGCTGGTGCAGGTGTAGGTGTAGGTGCAGGTGTAGGTGCAGGTGCAGGTGTAGGTGCAGGTGCAGGTGTAGGTGTAGGTGCAGGTGTAGGTGCAGGTGTAGGTGCAGGTGTAGGTGTGGGTACAGGTGTAGGTGCAGGTGCAGGTGTAGGTGTAGGTGCAGGTACAGGTGTAGGTGTAGGTGCAGGTGTGGGTGCAGGTGTAGGTGTAGGTGCAGGTGTAGGTGCAGGTGTAGGTGCAGGTGCAGGTGTAGGTGCAGGTGTAGGATCTGCCCCTCTGCTGTGCCGTTCCCCTGCTGCACTGCACAGGTGTTGACGTACTGTCAGGTAACGCTCTCCTCACGTCGAACCAGATTCCTTTTCAGTTCACAGTTCACTGAAATACCACCCTGTGCATAGTATGTCACAGTAAGCATTAGCACTTATATTCAGAGGGGTAACATCTGGAGGGGGTGTAAAAGTCGAGGTGAGGAGTCAGGCACTGTGTGTGCTGCAGCAGCCTAACACCCAGTCACAAAGCTCCATTGGAGGACAGCATTATCATTTAAGCAGGACCCCCAACTTCCCCTCACCTTGACCACAAGGATTAAGTATTCTGTCCATACTGACCCCCCCCCCCCCGGTTACTCTACCACAGCTGTCAAGCTCTGCATTCCAGCATGAAGTGATAATGATGGCAGGTTTGAGACTTAAAATCTGTAATGAAACCATGTGACTTTGATTTAAAGACATATATGTAACATTTGCACATTATCATGCCTAATAATGTGTAGACCTGTGTGATATGTTTCATTGAGTTGTGTCATGTAAGAAAACTGTTAAGTTAGAGTTAGTCATGTCGTGTGTTTATGTTGTCTCACGACTTCCTGTTTTATTTTGAAATCTAACTTTCCCTCTCGCCAGTGTGAATGTCTGCCCCGCCCTGATTGTTTCCACCTGTTCCCCAGTACCTCTTGTATATAAGGTCTGCGTCTCCCTTTGTCCTGTGCCAGTTTGTCTTGTCACGCCTGTACAAATCCAGCAAAGAGCTTGACAGAGCCACTGCTGTTACATCCAACTCTCATATAGAAACATGTAGGAGTGAATGCTCCAGTCCTCCACCAGTCTGACGTTACCTAACCCCTCAAAATACTGTGGTTAACAGTGGAAAGTAACAAGGCTGAAGAGCTTACACTGAACCTGAGTACTATCATTTGATGCTACTTTATACATCTGCCTCAATACGTTTCAGAGGGAAACAGCATCACTCCACTACTCAGATCAAGCTTTCACATTAAAACATTTTTATGAAATATGATGCATTGTTAAATTCTCAGGTGGTTTCCAGCATTTTTGGCTTGTGGCCCCCACAAAAAGGTTTTGGTGTTTTTCAGATGTTCCACCACAGAGACACCTCCTCTCTAAACTTCCCATATGCTTTCATTTAGCTGGCTGTTTGTGGAGATTTCACATCATAACAAAGATTAGAGAAAAGTCCAGAAAATGAAAACAGATTTGTGCAGCAGAACTTTGTTTTTTCTTTTTTCTTCTTCTTCATTCATCCTAAATTTCCTAACTGTGTACAAAGTAGTTACAACCATCTCCACAACCACCAACAGTAAAATCCTGCTTGTGCACTGATGCATTAGTATTAGGAATCTAATAATAGGCACCTCAACCCATTGCCTGTGATCTTGTCATAAAAGTATTGGTCTGAGATACTGTGTGAAATGGAGAAAATATTTGATACACAGTTGAACATGGATCCTATGTCTTTAATTTTGGGACTCCCAAGTAAGATTAAAACAAACTGTGGCGGCAAAAGGTTGCTTAACATTCTTACTTTTGCTGCTAGGAAAGATATATTGTTACAGTGGACTAATGAAAACAAGCCTTCTCTTAACGGTTGGTGTAAGGATATATCTGAGATTCATTTTACAAATATTCTACATAGCAAATTAGAGCATTTCTACAAAATGGACTATCTCGGACTTGAACTCTCTTCCATTGTATTACATGGAATCTCCTGACTATGAACTTAATTTGCTCCCTGAAACCTCCTATGTATATATGTATGCATAAATATATATATATATTTGTTGTTGTTTTTAATTAATTTATTTATTTATTTTTATAATTGTTAATCTGAGTTGTCAGTTTTGTTAATATTATTCATATGTGTATTTGGTGCTTGTTCTTGAGGAAAATAAGAAAACTCAATAAATATATTGTTTTTTAAAAAAGGAATCTAATAATGTCATATATCACAAACTCATATTCTGCCGACTGAGTACTTCTATTTTTTATTTTTGATAATACTTTGCTAGGTTACTACTGCTGTCCAGCCACTGTGCAGGCATCCATGTTTAAAGTCTGCATGACTGCGTGCAAATTTGAGGGTGTACGTTTCACATCAGCACGTTATAAGAGGGTGATTTCAACACATAGAATTATACACTGAACATTTGACCGAGAGAGAAAAACACTGCTGAGAACATAAAACCCTCTGAAAGGTCTACTAATGTGTCGAGAGGCTATGGAGCAGGGGGACGTAGGACCCCGGGGGCGTGGAGCCCTGGGAGTGTAGATAAAGGCTCATGTTAGTCATAGAGGCTCCTGATAGACATGTTAATTTCAGCTCTCGTCTTTGTGAGCACAAGCTCTGCGAGAAGGCTCCATCTGTGCTTATAGAGGTTACTATACATAATCATCCATACCAATCATGCTAAATTGGGCAGAAAATATATAGTAGCAGGCAGAAGTTGTGATAAGTGACCCGCTATCAGTTGGATGTAATGAAATGATAGAAGTAAAGTAATGACTCCATGTTGGTAACAGCCTCGCAGCTGGTGCTCGTTTTCAATCGCCCCAGATGGATTCGCATGTATCCCATTCACCAACTGTTGCCCTTCATGTATTTGAATTTCTCTCTCCTTTGTCCCCAAGATGCTAGAGCGCGCTCGCCGGCGTTCACACGCGCCCTTGTCAAACAAACAAGAGAAATGAGATGAAGCGGTTGGAATCACCTCCACGGCTTATTCATTAGATTCAGCGCTGTGTGTTGTGACTTCAGGGCCACCTACACAAGCTCCTGGGAGCACAGGTACAGTTTTTAGCATTATGAAAAGTTTGGAGACAAAGTTTCCTTCCGTCAAACTTCTGAGTTAATGAGCTGTGGTGTGTGGGGTTCTCTTTTAAGCACACTTTCAACTGTGTGCATGAGAGCTGCTCGACTGAGTTTGCACAGTGAAATATTGGATTTCAGTATAAAGATATGTATAATGATATTGATGTGTTTTCACAGCATGAACCTCCCCATGAACCCACACACACATAATGCAGCAGCACTATGTGTGTGAGAGCCAACTAGATTCAACTCTTATTTCAGGTATTCATTGGGCATCTAATGAGCGGCTGCAGACACTGAGCCAGCAGAGTCGAGGGTGGGGCAGATGAAACTAAGTAAGGTACATTAAAAACATGCCAAAGCAAATACAACAAATTCAGGCTTATTTAGGCTTCTTAAACATCACATACTGGACCAACCCAGTCTCATTCCAAATTGTGTAATACCCACATTTGTCCACAGCGCCAAAACGTAGTAGTTTCACAAAAAATGGATCTGAAATTGTAACGTGTGTACATTTCATCTGCCCAGTGTTTTCTGCTGGCATACTTTAGGTCACGTGGCCGCCCGAGTTTCTCCCCGGCGTGAACAAAAAACATGGCGGACATCCCTTCTATTTTCAGTGGAAATTGCTATATTTTAAGATAACTTATGGCTTTAGCTTCATTTTTATTTTCATAGCATCCATTCGGTTTATGTATACAATCCGTAGTTTTTTCTTTTCGACGTACAATCTTTCAGGTCTCTCAACGAAAGTGCATGGACAGTACGTTTTTTGTTGTTGCTAAGGTGGTAGCCACAGATGCTATCAACAACGAACCGGAAGGAAGTTGATGTGCGTCGCGGACCGAGTTGCTCTTAAAACTGGTTATGTGATTTATTTATTATTATCATTATCAGTGGCATCATATCATATTATTATATTTATTATTATTATTTGTATTCTTTTGCATATGGACGCAGACAGGTAGAAAACCACAGGAACATACTTCAGCTTTTCAGAGAGAAACCCTCCATACGCTGGTGCAGGTGCGGTGGAGTCTAGCCAAGTGACAGGGTGGGACTTCAGTACTTTTAAGCCGACTCTGCCTGCAGACGTCCACTGATGAAATGCTTCCTGTGGAGGCTCCACACTCAGGATAGAAACACACAGAATGCTGCAAGGCCACCGTGAACATGTGACAACTCCCACACTTGGCTGCCTGTGGGCAGATCCATCGAGCTGTCAATCCCAGTGCTGCTCGCTGCTACTTCCACTGTTGTTTTTCTCAGCTCACAGTGAAAACAGACTCACGCAGGAGCTGCTGCATCTCATTGAAGCTATTTAAGGAGCGAAATACTAAGCTGCAAATTACATAGATTTACACTAAAATATATGAGAGTCTTCTGGCCTCATTATGTGCGTGGGTGCAAAGGAAGAAATAAGAGTTAGACAAAGGTATTGTAAAAATGAATTAGGACGGAAACGAGGGAATGATTGATTTACAAATGAATATAGTAGCTGTCGAATTATTTGAATTATCTCCGATGCCAAGAAGGAACATAATATCTCCACTACAGGTTAACATTTAATCCCCATGGACAGTACAATGCAGTAACGAGTCCAGAAAACATACACAGTGTACACAAGTTAAAAAAAAAGCTGTGACAGCATCTCTTGTTGTTTCCCTCATCCACGGCCATGTTACAGCAGACTCATCCTAAAGCTGCTCCACGTCTACTTTGGAGTTCACTTTCAAACCTTCAGCTGTTTCACTGCAGGTCTTGGAAGTTGAATTGCCTCTTGAAAACCAGGCCTGCACTGCACTTTAGAGAAGTCGAAGCAGAAAAATCAAACCACTTGTTGAAGGAAGCGAGTGCTCTCCAATAGGACGCTAGAAGGTCCTGATCGATAGCCTGCGCAGCACGAGACTGCAGGAGAGGGTTGGTCTCAAATGGCAAAAAAATTGGTGCCTTTTCTTTTCCTCGAGTGTTAGTTTGAGAATGGTCATCGGCTCAAAGAGCTCATGAACAGCTCTCTCATTCACCACAATGTAAAATACTACATCGCAAATAAGGTATGCCTGGAGTTCATAGGGCACCATAGACTGTATAAAATATGGACGTAGTGTCCGTGACGTCACCCATAGGTTTCTGAAGAGCAAAAATGAAGCAAATCGTAGTGCGTAGCCATCTTGGTAGCCTACCTCCGGTTACTCCAAATATGGACAAAGAGGTGGAGCGAGGGCGGAGCTGAGGCGGGTCGAATGAACGCTATTGGCTGAAAAAAAGCCGCTTTATTCGAAATAATCAAACTAGCTACGGCTAACCAGCTAGGTTAAATGCTAAATATCGTTGCTAGCCGGCTAACCCCACGACGATCTCTTTCCCAAACTCAGTGACTAGAATTAGCCGGGGTGACGCCCTTTAGACCGTCAGTGGCTAGTTGTCAATCGAAGTGGCGCCACTTAGATTGACAGCTATGAATTGTGCTTAATGATGTATGCTGTATATTTTAAACGAACGCCTTATTAAAAAAAATTGCCGACAACAGAGTTGTCATGGAGTAGAAAAACAGCTTATGAGACTAGAGCCATGTTTTGAACCAGGCTGTAAATATGTTTTTTTCTGTCATAAAATCGGACATTTTAACATGGGGCTCAAATGTAATTGACTCCCTTCTGCGGCCTGCTCTAGTGGTTATTCGAGGAACTGCAGCTTTTTTGCACTTCCGCATTGGCTTCATTTTTCAGCGCCGGAGGTTGCCGCTTGGTCTTGAAACAACCTGGTTAAAAATCACATTCTTCCATATGACTGTTGTAAAAGTCCAGTGATTTGCTCTGCACACCCCACGCAGGTGTGTGATAGCTCAGTGCTACCTGGAATAACTTGGTGGTTCCATGATTTCAGAAACATGCCAAACTCCGTCCAACCCTCAGCCTGGAAGATGCGGAGAAGCTCGTCCACGCCTTTGTCTCCTCCAGGTACGACCACATCACCCCCATCCTAAAATCTCTCCACTGGCTCCCTGCTCACCCACCAGTGCATCCATGGACATGCCCCCCAATACTTCTAGGAACTTCTCACCCCCCAGTCCTCCTCACGTCCCCTCCGCTCTGCAAACACAAACACCCTTCAAGCCCCCAAAACCAAGCTCCGCACCATGGGTGAGCGGCCTTTCTCTTCTGCAGCTCGCAGGCTGTGGAATGCCCTCCCTGACCACCTGAGGGCCCCACGGCCATGGCTGAGGCTGATGCTGAGCCAGGCAGAGGAGTGTGATGCAGCAGGAGGAGGATGCACATAGTGGAGGCAGATAGGGACAGTCCAGTGCTTTAATGACCAGTTGGAGATACAAATAGGTTTACAGGCAGACGAGCAGGCAGGTGGAGGTGCAGGCAGACAGGTGCAGGCAAGTACAGGTAGCTGTAAAGCAACTAAACATGGTAACAGAGAAACTACAATGAACTGACGATCGAGTGTGGGAAAGGGTGTGGTAGTGTGTGTTCTGCCGGGCTGGTGAGAAATGAGGTGCAGGTGGGGAGATGGGTGGGGACGCTCGGGAGGAGGCAGGAACAGCTGTGTGGATGGGCGTGGCAGCCAGGTGATGGGGAGAGGACGATGGCATCTGGTAGAGGCAAGAGAAATGGTCATGGTTTGGAGAAGTGGGGACGGGGCTGGAGGAAGATGGAGGTGCAAAAATGAATGACTTTTTCTGTGAATGGTGGTAATAGCATTAAAATATTTTTTGTGATTTTTCGTGAACGTCATTGTGACCACTTGCTTGAATATTTGTCTGTGCATGACATGTTCATGAATCAATAAAAGTAGTTTTATTTTAGGTGAAAACACCATGTAGGCTCTGCTACATATTAATCACACGAAATGTTGAATTATTAAATTAAGAATTAGTAAGGCAGGAAAGCAAGGAAAAACCAAAGAGAGAAGAAAGGAAATTAAAATTCAGATTTTATGAATTCTTTATCACAGTTTATGCTCTCCTCCGAGTGAGAGCGGAATGATTTAAAAGCACAATTTTTTATTTATTGCTCTTATTGCCTAAAAGCCTTTCTTGTAACCTCAAATTCTGTTGCTTCAAAAATTGGGAAAATAAGGCAACGCTCTTGTCTTGACTCTCATTTGTTCTGGAGCGTTTTGCTTCAAGGGTTAACTTTAATTTGCACATGCATGTGCAGCACTATTAACGCTCGAGAGGAGCTGATCATATTTATGTGGAATATAATCAGTGACTGTTGTTAATGGTTTCAGGTCTCTAACCTGCTCTCTGCCACACTCAAGCAAAACATCCTGCCCATTCTCTTATTTGCAAGTGTTCAGATGAATTCATGTGCTCACCATCACCAACATGTCTGCATGCTCCGTTTGCCGTGGTAACAACACACACTGGTGACGCAGCTTCGCGGCGTAGAAGCATGAGGAGTTCCAGCTCTGCCTGTACAGACGCCTGGCTCCAAAGTGCCAGCCGACTATTTATTTCAGCGTCTGTCCACAGACTGTCCTCTGGATTCAGCATTGTTGTGTGTTGTGTTGTTTGTGATGCAGAGGACACCCTGCGTCCACAGAGTCTGGACTGAGACACATCTGTAGAAATCTGACTCACTTCCAAACGTGGCTCAGATCCAATTTGCAGAAATTGCATTTCATGTGTTATTTTGTTGTCCAGACTTTCTGAAATCAATCTGGATACAATCTGGATATGGTAGCCTGAACAAGGCCTTACATTCACATCAGTTCCTCATCAACTCCATCACCATAATGATAGTGATTACAAGTACAGAGTGCACAACAATGATCATTAGCATTTTCTCAAAGCCAAATGCTAATGGATCTGTGTGTGTGTGTGTGTGTGTGTGTGTGGTGTGTGCGGGTGTGTCAGTGTGTGTCTTTGTGTGTGTGTGTGTTTGCCCTACCCCTGTCACAAGCCAGCATGTCTCCTTTGCTGGCCAAGGAAAAAAATTCCAATTAACCAACAGC
Organism: Centropyge bicolor; assembly: GCA_037975185.1. Lineage (NCBI taxonomy): Eukaryota > Metazoa > Chordata > Actinopteri > Pomacanthidae > Centropyge > Centropyge bicolor. Next base: position 9,208 of record JBBMOC010000197.1, on the reverse strand, counting down.
TTGCTCTCGAGTGGAAGTGAGAGATTGAGAAACTCAGACAAAAGCACAGGCACAGAACAGACTGGAATAACAATACAGATCTTTGAAAAGAACCGTAGGCGCTGCAACATGTTTCTATAACAAATAACATTGTTTACCTAGGGTGAATTAAAAATAACCTAACCTGCACTCAGATGCTTATGGTTATATGTGCATAATAATTTGTCACTATATAATTAGTATAGGTGCACTAATACATACATCTATATGAAAAATGGACATGTACTGACCAAGTAATAGAGAATAACTCTGCAGCTCCTCTCAGCTCTGTGGAGTGTTTTAGCATCTTTCAGCTCATTGTTTTGATTTTCCAGCCAGTGTGTGTCACATGATCACCCCTGAATACTCTGTGCTGCCACTATGCTACAGCATTGCCACACATTGGCCATGTGGTGATAATGTGACATTGTTGTGTTTACAGCTTGTTGCAATGCCATCAAACGTCCAACACATGAATGTATGGACGACTCCAGGCCTTAGTTAGTTCACATGTGAGGTCATGATGTCACGGCTGGGTCGGCCTCTGTTCCACTAACTCAGTGCAACATCTCATTTAGCATTTCTTTCATTAGCCATTCTAAAAAAAATTAGCGTGTTCCTGCAACTTTTAACTAGGTTAAAGTTAGCAACAATTACTTTGTGAGCTTACAAAAAACTTGTAGGCAGCAGATTCACTGACGCCATTGTAACTTGGTTTCGCCCATTTCAATGCAACTCACCAACACTGTCCTCCAAAGTCATTAGTCAACTTTTTCAGGGTTAATCACTGCTGTGTAAAAGCCTCTACACCATTTTGAGCCCTGACATTTAACCCACTGATGTTCATTAAAGATGGCAAAAAAAGCAGTTTTCTTGTGATAATAACACAAGGCCAAAAGGCACAACTGAAAGGAGACCTGGGAGTGAAATGTTGCCTGGACAGAACACAGCTCGCTGATGTTGGCAAAATAAAAGAGACGCCTTCAGAAAGTTATGAACATGAATAATAATCATGTGGGTGTGGTGGACAAGCGGTTAAGAGGCTCTGCTGAGAGTCTGACACCAGAAGGTTCTAGCATTTTATTTCTTTAGTATCAAGTAGTATCAAGGACCATGAAAAGTACTTCTAAAAGAATCGTTTGACATCTTGAGGAAAACACTTGTGGTGAAGACAAGTGGCGAGAGAGTCTAGACAGGTTGGCAGGAGGCGGGCTCAGAGACGCTGTGGATGATTAAAACAGCTGACTTGTTTACACAGTGCCAAGTGCACATGTCACAAAAAATGAAGAGAGAAAAACAGTCTGATGAACTGAGGAATAAATACTAATCAACATCACATTCAACCAAGTACAATTCCTGCAAATTCCTTAACCCCTGCAAACATGGTGAGCATGAGTCAAGCTAATGCATGACTCACACTCAAGATTTAAAAAGAGAGAACAATAATCGAATCTGATGCTTTTCTGACTTCGCTTGATTCTACCAGAAAATGTTGTGGTAACCAAACGAAATCAGGGAAGAGTTGGCAATGAAAATTAAAAGATGGACAGGTTAAACAAATGAAAAGCTGTCAGGACTAAAAAGAAATGTTAAGTTACTTTTTCCATTATGTCTCATCTCATGTTGTCTCGTCACTTCCTGTTTTATTTTGGTAACTGTCTCCCTTTTCGTTCCAGGTAACTTGCCGTTCCTCCTGTGTTTCCCGTCAGTGTGATTGTCTGCCCCGCCCTGATTGTCTCCACCTGTTGCCCATTACCTCGTGTATATAATGTCTGCGTCTTCCCCTGTCCTGTGCCAGTTTGTCCTGTCTGTTATGTCCGTCAACCTACGCCTCATGATCCATGCTCNTGTGCCAGTTTGTCCTGTCTGTTATGTCCGTCAACCTACGCCTCATGATCCATGCTCTTGTTTGCTTTGCTTGAGTGATTTTCAGTTTATTACTTTGTTTTTCCTGTTTGTTAGTTTCCTCATGAGGGTGATTTTTTTGTTGTACTTTGTTTTTTACGATACCTCGTCAGAGTGATTTTGAGTTCTGCCTTTTCATCAATAAAGACTTTTATTTTGAAGCTCCTGCCTCAGTGTCGTGCACCTGGGTTCAAACCATAGACTGTATAAAATATGGACGTAGTGTCCGTGACGTCACCCATAGGTTTCTGAAGAGCAAAAATGAAGCAAATCGTAGTGCGTAGCCATCTTGGTAGCCTACCTCCGGTTACTCCAAATATGGACAAAGAGGTGGAGCAAGGGCGGAGCTGAGGCGGGTCGAATGAACGCTATTGGCTGAAAAAAAGCCGCTGAAAAAAGCCGCTTTATTCGAAATAATCAAACTAGCTACGGCTAACCAGCTAGGTTAAATGCTAAATATCGTTGCTAGCCGGCTAACCCCACGACGATCTCTTTCCCAAACTCAGTGACTAGAATTAGCCGGGGTGACGCCCTTTAGACCGTCAGTGGCTAGTTGTCAATCAAAGTGGCGCCACTTAGATTGACAGCTATGAATTGTGCATAATGATGTATGCTGTATATTTTAAATAAACGCCTTATAAAAAAAATTCGCCCCCCCCCCAGAGTTGTCATGGAGTAGAAAAACAGCTTATGAGACTAGAGCCATGTTTTGAACCAGGCTGTAAATATGTTTTTTTCTGTCGTAAAATCGGACATTTTAACATGGGGCTCAAATGTAATTGACTCCCTTCTGCGGCCTGCTCTAGTGGTTATTCGAAGAACTGCAGCTTTTTTGCACTTCCGCATTGGCTTCATTTTTCAGCGCCGGAGGTTGCCGCTTGCCTTAGACACAGACAAAATTTAATCCTATATCGCCGAATGTATCATACTGTATATGATTCATGAGTTTTGGAGACTCCTACATCATCAATGTGCAAAATAAAAAGGTTGTGAACCACAAAATGAGCCAAACTAAATGAAGTGTTCCTCTTCCACCTGCCAGTTCTGTTGGTGGATTTCTCATTGCTGCATGATAGTGGATAGTAGCTTAAACAGAGTAATTACAATAATAATATTGTGTTATATTGTATTGTGTGTAATGTTATAGCTGATTCTTTTGTGTCACAGATCTCAACCGTTCAGAAAAATATCAGAAAGTCACACTCTTATACTGGGAGAGATGTTCTTTCATAACCACGAACATGGACAAGGTATGTTCCAGTCAGTCCCACATATACAGCCTCCTGGTGCTCACTAGTGCAACACATATGTATACTTGTTATATTATACAGCTGAAAATAGTCCCCAAAAAATACACTGTTCAGTTCTTTTCAAGAAACCTTTGCTAAATTAGAGCGCCCAGCTGTTTTAGGAAACTACCCGGCTTTTCTTTAAATGCACCACTATATCTTCGTGCACCATTTTTAAGCTATTTACATATTGAGTAGGAAAGAGTCGGCGTAGGCAGATGGACCACAGACCGAGCAGGAAGTTGGAAAGTTGGATGGACGATTGGTTGATTGGACTTTTCAAACAGGCAAAGTATAGAGAACACCAGCCTCAGCTTTTAAGGAGAGAAGTTAACTATGGCTCCCAAGCAGCATTTCAGTAAGAAGGAGAGAGAAAATCACCAAGTTTGAGATTCAGTTATGCAAACGNCATTTCAGTAAGAAGGAGAGAGAAAATCACCAAGTTTGAGATTCAGTTATGCAAACGGCAAGTGGGAACTAGTTTCACCATCACAATCAGAATGACTGACTGCAGTTTTTTCACTGCTGTCAGAAAAAAAGTCGAAGGAAAATAAAGGTAAATTTTAAAGAATAGAGTGGTCACAACTGCAATGTGCAAACTATGTGAAAAAGTTGATGACCCAAAACGTAGACTGCATTCAAGTCAGGTGTTCTGTAAGCTGTCCACAATACAAATAATGCAAAGGAATAAATACTTTTTCATCTTGCTAATATTGTTCATTTTTACTGTTCGTCTCGCTCGTCTTGTTGCTGTGCAATGCAAATTTCCCCATTGAAGGACAAATAAAGGTTTATCTTATTTTATCTTACCTTATCTTAATATACATGGAGTGTATTATCGTGTGCAATATATGCATGTATACATGTTTATATGCACGAAGGCGAGCAGCCGTGCATGATGATATATACATGTTTCAAAAACTGTTCATTTAAAGTGTAAAAACATATCTATAATGGAGGCGAATGGATGTTTGACTGCATGGTTGATTTCATTGTTCAGAGTGATGACCTGCGGAGATACTGTTCAAACGGTTCATGAGTCTGGTGTTTTGATGTGCAGAGCTCTGTAGCGCCCACCAGAGGGGAGAAGCTGGAACAGATGTGATGGGTCTGCAGTGATGGTTCCTGCTGTTTCCTGACTCTGTAGATATATAAGTCTAGAATGGAGGGCAGGTCTCTGCAGTCCTGACTATCTGTTCTGGTCTGTTCCTGTTTGGCGGCCGATCCAAACCTGACAGCGGTGGGGTGAAAGGTAACGGACTGGATAACTATAGTGCAGTACTGGATCAGCAAGTCCTGAGGCAGGTTGAACTTCCTGAGCTGTGCAGGAAGTCCATCCTCTGCTGCACCTTTGTGATGTCTATGTTGGACAATCCACTTTGGGTCCTGGGAGATAGTGGATCCCAGAAACCTGATCCCAGCAGACACAGTGTTGTTGAGTATGGTGATGGGGGGCAGTGTTGGGGGGCTTCTCCTGAAATCCACTGTCATCTCTAACCGTCCCAGACGATGCTGACGACCGCCATGTCATCTGCAAACATCCAGACTTAAACAGACAGGTCTCATGAGGGACAGTCATTGGTGTCGGGGGGAGAAGAGCAGTGGGGAGAACTCACATCCCTGGTGGACGCCAGTGCTGATTGTCCAGGTGCTGGATGTGATTTTCCCCACTGCCTCCTGTTTGTCTGTGAGCTTGTGATCCACCGATTGTTGTGGGGCTGCCTCTGTGCTCTCGGTCAGTGTGGAGCAGAGGAATTCTGGGATGATGGTGTTGAACACAGACACACCAGTAACACTGGATATGTTCCCTGTGAGTCCGGGTGTTGCAGATTGTAGTGCAGTGCCATATTATTTCCTGGCTGTCGAGGTGATGGCAACGTGCCTGTGGTCATTCATCCTGAGAAAGAAGATTTTTTGATGACTGCGATGGATTGTGGAGCATTTGAAGCAGGAGGGGACTTCACACAGCTCCAGTAATAAGACCTGCATGAAGGTGGGGGGCAGCTGGTCAGCACAGGCTTTCAGACAGGAGCTTGACACGCCATCTGGACCTGATGCCTTCCCGCTCCTCTGTCTCTGAGAGGTGATGCACATCCTGTTCACAGACTCTGAATGTGGATGGAGGAGGGGGCAATGAGAAGGGGTGTCAGGGGTTGCAGATGGTTGTTTGATGTCGGGGTGGGTGAGGGGTGTAAGTGCTGGCTTATCAAAGCTGCAGTTAATACATTCAGGTCATCTGCGAGTTGATGGGTCACCATGGCGTGGGTGGACGGTTTCCTGCCGCCGATGATGTCCTGCAGGCCTCGCCGCGGCCAAGCAGGGTCGTTAACTGAAAAACCTGCTTCAGCTGTCTTTTCAGTGCGGCACCTCTTTGATACTTTGATCTTCTTTGTCAGTGTGTTCCTGGCCTGGTCTTTTGTAGAAACTTGAAACAACGTTTAGTGCTTTCATTAATTAATTTAGAGATAGTGAAACAACGAAGCATATTGAATTTGCCACACCTGATTCCAGACTGGCTGCTTCTCTATTGCAACAGCTGCTGAGGTTAATGGGTAGTGCAGTATTTGGAGCCATCTGCTATAGAAAACTGTTGAAAAAGATATGATTTCTGGGAAGCGACGGTGAAATGATTGAGACTGATAACATATACATACCTATAGTATAGTATTATTAATCATCCAGGAGAAGTCTTTCAATCTATCCATCCATCTGTTTCTTCATGCCCACATCCTGTGTTTCTATTCTGGTAAATATATATAGTACATATATAGGATTGATGAGGGTGTGAGTAAAAGAAAGGTTCCCACTTGCAACATGCAGTGGGGGAATATTTCAGTAGCCAATTTGCTCTACGCACCTATGTTGCAGCCAGAGTGAGGAGAGGAAGGTGTTCACACAAATTTCACACAATAACTCAAGTATCAGAGGCGTATATGCCCAGAGCTCCCTGCGTACTGTCAAAACAATGCCTCCTCCCAGACACAGCCTTCACGTATCCAGATAGCAACACTGCCATCTGCTGCCTCCAGACCGAAGCCTGCCGCGTCGTCTCCAGAGCAGCCTCCTCTGTGAAGCCTTTCAGAGGCACGCTGGAAAAGACATGAAGAAATTATTTTAATAAGCAGCTACGTCGAGGTGCTTAATGAAAGGTAATAAGCTCCGGCTGATTACAGTGACTTCCCCTCGCTTTAAAGCTCCTGCTCTGAAGGAAGTTTTCCGCTCCAGACTCAGAAGCTCCCATGATACAGAGCCGCAGCCACAGCTCGCTGCAGCTGAGAAATCAAGCCCAGCACCAATAATCTCCCCCCAGCTCCATCCCTGAGTCACTGCAAGGCCTCCCAAGGCCCCTCTATAGAACCACATTTGCTTTTCTGGTGCAACATGTTCCATATCAGTCTGCTGGATGGCGTTAAATTAGTTTTAATCCTGGAAGCTGTGACTTTTAGATGAAACTTTAAAGTGGGCTTTTAGGGACGGGCTCTACAGGGATGTCACTTTACCAAATCCCCAAAACATGACAAAGCTCCTGTATCCAACGCTGGCCTACAAAAGCCAGACAGCCATTCAGGTTCTTGGTGCAAATTCAGTCTTCATGTATATTGAACTGTATATTGTTGAATGTCTGGGGCCAAGGCAGCGCAGGGTGGGATTAGATGAAGCACAATATATGTCAAAAAATGTGATAAATGCATAGTGACAGTTCAAAGTGAAACAAGTTGGGTATAAAAAAAAAAGTGATTTGATAGATGTTATGATTTTAACTAATTCGATGAAGTCAGAAATGACGTCACCCTTAAAGGAAGGAATGGAAGCCAAGGATAAGCAGGTGAATCTAATGGATGATGGACAGAGCTAAAGACAGCTGAATAATGGGTAAATATAAATATTGAAGTAGGTATAAAATTTTAATTGAAAAGCAAATGTAAGTACAAACATTATTACACAAAGGAATTTGGTCGATATAAAAATAGTGGATGTGAATATCTTTGAACAGAAGATTCTTTTCACAAACCTTCATGATCTTGCTATCATATGTACTTGAATAACTGGCTGGTTATTGTGGATAGTTTAAGCTGGACTGTCTTTATTATACTGTCACTGTTTTCTTGCATTTTGCATTGAGCTACTGTCGAGAAAACTTTTTTGTTCTCTTTGTGGTTTTAAGTGCCCGACCACCCTGAGCTGAACACGAAACCCACTGAGAATCACTGTTCCAGTATCTAAATATCAGGGCTTAAAGGCATGGAGTGTGCTCGGGTGCTGGTTGCCTTTCCCTCTCACAAACCTAAAGTGACATGCTGCATTTACTTTCTCTTCAGTCTGTGGCTCTCAATACCAATAAGTACCAATAAGCTGCTTCTGCTTCCAGATCAGTTCCACCTCTGAAATGTCTATACAGCTCCATTCTACAAAAAAAAAAAAAAAAAAAAAATCCACCTTTCCGTTGCCAGAGAAGACCTCTGTGTTACATTATACCGGACAGGACACAGTGCCAGCTTCACTTCTCCAGAGTTCATGTTTTCCTTCCTCCATTAGCTCAATGTGACTGCACTCGGCCGCCACACTGTCAATTATTCACACTCCTTTTGTCTGAGTAGCCCTGATGCTCTGGCACCAGCAGTGTAAGTGGACAGCCTCCTCTCAGCTCCTGGCAGGCGTCTGGCCTCTGCTGTCTGCACTGTCCAGGCCAACTACGCCTGGATTTCTTACTCTGCTGCACCTTGAGTGACCTGCAAAGTACTTTTTTATTTTTGTTCATTTTTTTTGTTCATGAAACCACCATTTTTTGTTAATGAAACCACCATTTTTTTGTTCATGAAACCACCATTTTTTTGTTCATGAAACCACCATTTTTTTTGATACGTGTTGTTTGACTGATTGATTGAATATTCTGTATGTTAAGTGGAACAAACACATTTATTTCTTTGTTCCTTCTGCCTATAGTTCTACTTCACCATCATTTCTGGCCTCTTCAGTTCACAGGGCAGTCTGAGCTTGTTATAGAGAATACAGCAGTCTCCCAGAGCTGAACTACAGCGACTGCTCAGCCACAAATTCCTCCACTGCTCTCAGCATCTTCCCATTCAACATGGAGTATTTGGATGTGTCCAGGGACCCTCTGACAGAGCTCCCCCCGGGGGCTCCGTTGCAGGCATTTGGGGTCTAAAGTGTTGGAGAGAGAATAACATCATTTCTGTGGAAGGCACAACTTTCATCTGCCTCCAGAGTTTACAGAGGCTGAACCAGCTCTCAGTCCGGTGGGAGGCTTCTCCCGTCCTCCCTGAAAACTCCTCCACCTCACAGTCCTGGAGAGCAGGACGTTTGAGGCCCTGGCCCGTCTTGTGAAGCCGGACTAAGTGCCTATGTCATCCAGCGAGTCAAGCCTTGGCCTGCTGTGGTAATTAGAAGTCAGTCACTTATGACAGAATAATGAAGGGGCTGTTAATCACCACTTCTGCTTTTCAAAGTCCGCGACTGCTCTTTGATATTTTTAGGCCTGTTATTACAAATAGCAGATCCCTATGCCTATATCCCTTTTTGCCGAAGACTAATTTACAGTGAGATAATAGATCATTTTTAATTAACTACAGGTGGGAGAGTTTGCCTTTATACTGCCATCAGCACGGCAGTCCGGTCAGCGGGTCCTGTCATCATGCGGTAATTCAGAAGAAAGGCTTGCTTGCAGCACAATACGGATGAGCAGCTTTAATGCCCTCTCTTTTCCTTCCAGGCAGCCGTGCCGGAGAAAAATCGAGGTTCTGGATTCACACGGGGAGAAGCTTGGGTAGGTTCCTCGAGGGCTGCGGCTTCAGGGTCGGTAACACTTAATGGTAAGGGAACATGAATTATCACCAATTCACGCCCTTCAAAAAAAAAGTGGTGACCTGGTCCATCCTTAACACTGTTAAATAACGAAGGGTTAACGCAGGCATGAAATTAAATGTGTTAAGAATTAATGGATTGGTTTGGCAACGCGATACCAAGTTCACTGACTT
>JBBMOC010000196.1:318804-331254 GCA_037975185.1 Centropyge bicolor | reverse complement strand
TGTGTGTGTGTGTGTGTGTGTGTGTGTGTGTGTGTGTGTGTGTGTGTGTGTGTGTGTGTGTGTGTGTGTGTGATCATGATGGAGAGAGAGGAAGCTGTCTTTTATCCTGTGGATGTGGAGGCATGTGAAGTATCTCTGAGTGTAAATTAAAAGCATATATTGGATGTTTGATGACACATACATTCTCACAGTCTTATTGATTATTCATTAATAATCTCAGGTTAATCAGTGTTTGCTTTCTATACGAGTTTGCAGCTTCACCTCGGAGGGAAGTTACAGAGCATTTACCTAAAAGAAACCTGTGGTGATTTTGCATGTTCCAGCTGCATCCTACTTGTAACATACCTTCATATATTTGTACATTTCCCATAGCTGAAATGCACAAATCTTATTTTCCATGTAGCCCTGCATTAATGTGCAGGCTGCTTGCATCTACCTCTGTTGTTATCGCTGGCTTGTTGGAGGCAGCAGAATGACGAGGCTGATGTCAGTGAGTGAAGCCTCAGAGGAGTCGAGAGCTGCAGGCGACTGTCTGGAAGCTTTAATACAGGAATGGTTTACTCAGTTAAATCCTCATGTTGTCAGCTGACAGTTTGATTTCCCTGCGGATGCCTGAGCTCCCGAGCAGGCACAGAGTCGACCGCTTCAACAGACACCTGCAGAAATACAAGAAAACACAGGGACATAGGATCTGAGAGGAAGGAAAGTTAACGGCTTCTCGTGTGTGATGCTGCTGCGAACACACACATTTATTCTGAATCTGCTCCGTTCATCATGAGTTAATGTTGTGGACAGTTCAGTTGTAGAGGGTCAACACTTTGTGAACACATGACTGTAGAAAGTATGAATCTGTTGTTCATGGCTGTGCCGCCCTTCCTGTCCTGCTCCACCTCACACATCTTCGACCTCCTCCTGACTGTCCTGTCGCTCTGTATATCCCTCATCACCTGGTTCGCTGCTTCCTGTCTGAGTCACGGCTTCAGCAGCACAGTGAAACCTCTGTGTTTGTCACAGACTGCAGATAAAGTCAGCTCTAGTTCAGTTGTGTTTCTGTCAGTCTTGTTCTGTCTCTGATGTCTGTTCTCAGCCGCTGACCTCTCCGTGATTCTGCCTCTGGTTCACCACTCTGACACAAACAGCTGTGACTGACACAAACACAGATCGAGTGGACTCTGAAGTTTTTTTTTCCCATATCCCTCAAAATCCAACATGTTGCCCAGCTCGTCTCCAACATGTTGTATGATGAGGGTCACAGGTTTCTCAGGTCTTTACCACGAGAACTGCAAATGAATTAAGTTTGTTCTGAGACTGGCACCAAAATAACAGACCATAACTTTCCCTCAGCCTCAACCATGACTGTGAGGGAGCTGTGCAACACTCACATACCTGTGCAGTAATACTGTTGTCTACAATACTGTGCAGTGTCAGTATCAGTACTTACACTTTGGATGATGCATAGCTCATTTCACTTTTTTTACTTTTTAAAATGTTTAACTTTTTAAATTTACATACTTTTAACTTTGTTTCTTATGTTGCAATTTTTATTATTTCTCTTACTCTATTTTCATTACATGGGGAGATGGGCGATGGACAAAGCAAGAATTTCATTGTATGGTGTAACTGTGTTTTTACTATACAGCAATAAAACCTCTTGGATCCAAAGCAAAGGCTTTACTCTGTGTACGGTGGCCCTGTGAGGACATCTCAGACGTAGCTTGTTAGGCTCAGCTTTACGGTGTCGGCTCAGTGATACTGTGAATTTAATCTGCTTCCACCAAGACGTTGTCTCAAGGCTGGATGTGAAACGGTTCATATACTGGATGATATCAGCGGTGTGTGTGTGTGTGTGTGTGTGTGTGTGTGTGTGTGTGTGTTTCTCCTCCTCTGTCAGCCTCTCTGGTTTGACCCTGACGTTAATGGAGTGTGTCTGAGGTCCTCCAGGGCGGCCACAGATGATGTACATCCTCCTCCGTGGTTTATCACACACACACACACACACACACACACACACACACACACAGATGCACACGCATTTTTTATCCCTTTAGTTGTGCTTCTTTCAATCGTGTTCTTTCGTTTTTGTTGTCTGGCTCGAAACACAAATTTGATAGAAAACAGAAAAAGACCAGAGGACAAAGATTGTGCTGCTGTCATCCTTTTCAAAACTGTCTGTTTTACTGTGTCTCTCTGCCCTGCTGTGGCACATGTGACCAACTGTGGGGGCTGATCATTGTGTTTGCTGCCCCCACCCCCCACCCCCCACACCTCTGGACCCCTGCGGGCGGAGGGGAAAAACAACATTAAGATAAAGAGGAAGTGATGTTGAGATTGGTATGAAAGTAGCTGGTAATGGCCTGATTCCACTGATGGTAGCTGGAGATAATGAAGCTGCAGGACGACTATTAATGGCGTAAATGCTGATTCAGTTTAAATGTGTTTCTGTAAATGAATCTGATCGACAGTAAGTAATCAGTTTCCTGTTTCCTTGTGTTTCAGTGACCTGAGTGAAAACTTCATCCAGGCCATCCCGAGGAGGGCCTTCAGAGGAGCCACGGACCTGAAAAACCTGTGTGTGAAGCTGCACACACACACACACACACACACACACACACACACACACACACACACNGAAGCTGCACACACACACACACACACACACACACACACACACACACACACACACACAAAACAAGATAATGATGTGATTTGCTGCTTTAAGAAAACTGAGCTACAATCAGACACATCTGCTGTTATAGATCCAGTTTTTATAGATTGATTCATGTGAGATACTTGAACTAAAGAGTTGTATAAAAATGATTAATCACATGACTGACTAATTAGCTGGTGTTGATCGTTGTGGCGTTCTTCTCGTTACCAGTCAGCTGGATAAAAACCACATCAGCTGTATAGAAGAGGGAGCGTTTCGAGCTCTGCGGTCTCTCGAGGTTCTGTGAGTATCCTGGAAAATCCCTTTAAAGCTGAAGCTTCACAGATGCAGAATGTTGGAGTGTCTCTGGGGAGAAGTGCAGTTTTTATATTATGCCACTGTCAGATAAACTTTGAATTGTTTCTTTTCACAATAAAACAATGCTGTTTCTTTCCTCTTCCCTCCCTCTGCCATCTGTTATCCTCTCCCCTCTCCCTTCCTCTCATCACATCTCTCTCTTTCTTCCTTCTTCTAATCTTCTCCTCCCTCCCCCTTTGCTTCTCCTTTCCTCTCCTTGCTCCCTCTCTCTTTCCTGTTCAATCATTTCCTCCTTCTCTCTCTCTCTCTCTCTCTCTCTCTCTCTCTCTCTCTCTTTCCCTCTCTCTCCCAGCACCCTGAACAACAACAACATCAGCAGTATTCCAGTCTCCAGTTTCAACCATATGCCGAAGCTGCGCACCTTGTGAGTCCTTCATGTCAATCTACTACAATACCCAGAATGCCACATTGTTCACTCTGGAAACAGAGTCAGATACTTACCAAAACTTGTCTCTTATTTTTCTTCACGTCTTTTCTTTCATTCCCTTATTTCTCCCTTTCCTGCTCTACTTCCTTCCCTTTCTCCTTTCCTACTTCATTGTTTCCTCCCACCTATCCTCTCCTATCTTTCCTCATGTGCTCCTTCATTCCTTTGCTTCCTTCCTTTACACCCCCTTCTCTCCTTTTCTTCTTCCCTCACTCTTCCCTCTTTCCCTGAACACCTACATTTTCTGCTGTCCTTCTTTCTCAACCCTCCTTCACTCCCACCTCTCCTCCTTCCTCCTCTCTTCATCTCCTCTCTCTGTCCTCTCTCCCTCCTCCCTCCTCCTCTCCCAGTCGCCTCCACTCCAACTCTCTGCGCTGCGACTGTCACCTGGCCTGGTTGTCTCCGTGGCTCAGGCAGCGGGCGGCTTTAGGCCTCTACACCCAGTGCAGCTCCCCTCCCACGCTGAGGGGCCTCAACCTCGCCGAGCTGCGCAAGAGCGACTTTGCCTGCTCAGGTACGGTGGTGCGGTGGCACGGCACGCTTCACGTTGGAGTGCGGACAGTGGAGTTGAACCGTGTCTCTCGTTGGTTTTCAGGCCACGGCGGCAGCGCCTTCGTCCAGCCCTGCAGCCTGGCGTCCGGCTCCTGTCCGCCCATGTGCTCCTGCAGCAACAACATCGTGGACTGTCGAGGGAGGGGCCTCACCGCCATCCCCGCCCACCTGCCCGAGGCCATGACTGAGATGTGAATATTATAAGTTTCTCCTTAATGCTGTTAAAAAAAAAACTAAAACTAACCAAGTAGTTTTGGTGCCTAAACCTCATGAAACTGCGACATCACCTGAAACGATTCTCAACAAGCTCCCTTGTTTATTATGAATGTTTATCACTGGACGGCAGAATGAGGACGTGTTCTTTCCACATCGACACTGACACTGACCCCGTGGACCAGCAGGTTTATTAACTGCTCACATGTACAACAGTGTGTTCAATTTCATATGATACAATTTTCTGTAAGACTGAGATCATATAGTGTTTCCTTCCTCTTCATCCTAACGTAATAATAGTTTAAAAAAAACTTTATTTATAGAGCATCATTCAGAAGCACAGACAGAATAAGATCCATCTGATACCCTGATATACTGGCTTATATTCTCCAATGTTTTAACACAACTTTGATCTCATGTTATCCCACTGTGAGTTTTAAGCCCATGTAAGTACAACAGTACTTCATTCATGCTTTACACTATTAATATACACAACATTAATCCTGCTGCAGCTCAGTGAGTGGATCTCACTCAGTATGGAGAGAGGGCAGTTTATCTCTGCGGGCGCTGAGTTGGACAAATGTAATAAAGGAAAGAGTGAAAGATCACACATGCTGTAACATGTACTTTATGTTTCAGCCAACACGTCGTGATGTGTGATCCAGCTTTAAACGTCTGACACGCTTGTTCCCGCTGCAGCCTGCAGATAAGAACTGCTGTCTGCTGGCGAACATGGAAGCCACTGGGAGGCCTGACTGGTATCAGCAGACCAATCAGAGCACAGCAGATGAGATGTTGCCTCTTTCGTTCAGGCTGCTTGTATAGAAATCTGTGTCAGCCCCAGTTAAAGACTAATATACTCACTGGCTGTTGTTCAGGGATGGTTTCAACTAATTCAAAGATTTTTATTTTTTATATTTTTGTTTTTGTCACAAAGATTTTCAAAAAATTTTCCGATATTGCCCATCTGCTGACTATAAACATGGATTTTCAATCAATAATAGAATAGAGCCGTCTCTTCTCAGACGGTCTAAAAGCACGAGGAACCTAAATATTTAGGCTGAAATGTCAAAGGAAAAGACGTTGAAACTTTCATGTCTTACATTTCGTCTAAGATACGAAGCATCTCTCAGTTTGAATGAGAGTCGTGCTGCCGTAGTTGACAGAGCAGAGCTTTGAATGAATGTTGCATGTGGACAAATGTCTGAGCAGTTTGAATGGAAACTGCAGACATTCGTGTTGATGGAAGTAACATCCAGCTGGCAGCAGTGATGTGGTGTGCAACAACCTACAGGAGGCAGATTATTAATGTCTCTCTCTCTCTCTGTCTCTTTCTCTGTTTCTGTCTGTCTCCCTGTCTGTCTCTCTCTCTGTCTCTCTCTCTCCCTGTTTCTGTCTGTCTCCCTGTCTGTCTGTCTCTCTCTCTCTCTCTCTCTCCCTGTTTCTGTCTGTCTCCCTGTCTCCCTGTCTGTCTGTCTCTCTCTCTCTCTCTCTCTCCCTGTTTCTGTCTGTCTGTCTGTCTCTCTCGCTTCCTGTTTCTGTCTGTCTGTCTGTCTCTCTCTCTCTGTCTGTCTGTCTCCCTCTCTCTCTCTCTCTCTCTCTCTGTCTGCAGTCGTTTGGAGCAGAACGGCATCAAGTCCGTTCCCCCGGGCGCCTTCACCTCCTACAAGAAGCTTCGTCGAATGTGAGTCCTCTGAAGACAAACTAACTCGACCAGTTTAAATATCATCTTAGGTTCAAGTAACATTTTGGATGAAGGTCACTTATTTTCCCATTGTTTGCCAGATTCTGGAGACTTAATTAGTCTTGTCCCATCTGACTGAAGTTAGCTTCTTCTTGGAATTTTAGGATGTAGATTTCATCAGCTAATCCAGCTATTAAGACTTTTGAGGTTAAGATATATTTATTCAACTCGTACAAATCCAAAGTCACTAAAATGTTTCCTTCAGCTTCTATGATTTGCAGTATAATTATAAGAATTATGACATCAGGTGATTCAAATTATTATTTCTCCAGAGGAGGTAGATTGAAAGTCAGCTAAAGTAACGCCATCAGTTTTATGGCTCCACCCCTTCAGCCGCATCTCGACCAATGAGATCACAGTATGTCTGTCTCCAGAGGGTCAGTGCCTCCGAGACAGTGTTCATGTTTTAAACTCTGGTCTGCCAGCTGGATCGCGCTCGTCTTCCTCTGTCTCCACCGTTCAGCCGAGCTGTGGTTTTCCTGCTCCACGTAACAGACAGCCCCAGTGGATTTTCAGCATGGAGGAGCGCTTGATTTATGTCAGACGGCAAAGCAGATACAGTCCCCATCAGAGGCCTTTTGAGGGTCTTGCATGGTGAATCAAGCGTATCTCTGTGATCTGGAGAATATGTTTGAAAAAATGCACATTTGACCACAATAATAATCTTTATAGCTTCTTAGTCGTGACCCCTTTTTTTAGTTTTCTTCTTTCTTCTCTTTCGTTGTGGTTTTTGCTCCGTCCACTTTCTCTTTTCCACCCTCAGTCGTTCACTCCGTCCGTCTTTGTCTCCCTGTGGTTTTCCTCTTCTCCCCCCTCATGCTCTTACATCATCACTGTGAGACGGTCCCGAGCCCTGAGAGGGGGGTTGATTACATTACCAGGCTGGTTTAAGTGGTTTGTCTTGAAATTTATTATGACAGTTGAGCGACTGACATGTGGCAGCGGAACAAGGATTTTATAATCTGACATGTTGTGGTTTGGCGTCCAGACCGAATCAGAGACTTAAAGTTGGCCAGCGGGGCGGCTCTCGCTCTCCTCCAGGCCGCCTCTCGTATAAAAACTTTGTGTCAAGCTCACTTAGAGCCCCGTCATCTCGGGAAGTTTCTCCTCTTTATACATATTTTTTATTCTATTCATTTTGATTCGTTGATTAGAAAAATGAACAATAAAACCATTGATGTATGTTTGACCCCAGAGAATAGTAGAAAAATGCATCACTTAACGTTTTCCCATCAGCTTTGAATCCTGATCTTTTTTTATATGACATTTTTGGGAAAACTACAAAGGTTTTTACAGCAACACACACACAGATTTTAACAAAGCCATAAAACAGTCAGAGACAACAGGATGACAAATAATCAAAGAATCACAATCACAGAGATGGAAGAAAACGCTCATAAGCTAAGTTATTGAAATAATAAATTGTAAAGTAATAAAAAATCCAAAGTCTCCATCACTGTGACTAAAGCTTGGTGGTGGAGTAAAGAATCTGGAGGAAGAAAAGCTTTTAATAACATTTCAAAATAAAACTTTATGAAAGCAGCGGGACGCCAGTATTGGCTGGATTGTTTCGTAGTTCAAGTCAAAACCACAAAAGCAAACCAGGAAAGCGATTCTGTCGTGGACAAGATGGGAAGTAATGAGCTCATGAATACGGGTTGATCTGATCTCAGAGATGTTCCTGAGCTGATAGAAACAAGAAGGAACCACTGATTTAATTTGTTCATTTAAGCTGAAATTGCAATCAAGGATGAGACTGTGATTCCTGCTGAGACCAGAGAGACGTTTCTGTCTGTCTGCTGTGGCTAAAGTCTGCGAGTGTGTGTGTGTGTGTGTGTGTGTGTGTGTGTGTGTGTGTGTGTGTGTGTGTGTTTCATCCCCAGAGACCTGAGCAACAACCAGATATCTGAGATCGCTCCTGATGCTTTCCACGGCCTCCGAGCGCTCAACTCACTGTGAGTAACACAGAGCTTGTCTCAGTGTGTGTGTGTGTGTGTGTGTGTGTCGGGGTGTTATGAGAGTATCTCTACCAACATGTGTTTACAGATGTCTGTGTTATGCCTGTCTATACCTCCGTGTGTCTGCACCGCATGCGTGTGTTTCTGCGAACGTTGGTCTGAATAATTGAGAAGCAGCGCCTGCTCTCTGTAAACACAGATTCCTTATGAAATATCAGGACTTATAAACAATCTCAGCGGGTAGCCTGCGGGTGTGTGTGTGTGTGTGTGAGTCTTACTGTTCAGCTGATAATGAAACAGTAAGCAGCAGCAGCAGATTGATGGCAGAGGTCTGACTGCAGCTCTCCTCTCTGTGCAGGGTTCTGTATGGGAACAAGATCACTGAGCTGCCCAGCGGAGTGTTTGATGGCCTGGCCTCTCTGGAGCTGCTGTGAGTCCAAACCACAACATGCATTTATTTGTCTGAGCTGACATTTACGCTGACTGTGTTTCACACAGAGGAATTTCAGGTGTCAAAAGGCTCCGACGTGCCCATAATTTGTTGGATTGTCGGGTGGAAAATGACGTGTCCCCGTGCAGTTTGTGCCAAGTTCCAAACCAGGCGTCTGCCATGTCAGCAGGTTCACGGTGTTGCTGCTCTCTTGTGTTTATCAGGTTGCTGAATGCCAATAAGATCCACTGCATCAGAGCGTCAGTGTTCAAAGATCTGGAGAACTTGGCTCTCCTGTCGCTGTACGACAACAAAATCCAGAGTTTGGCTAAAGGCACCTTCGGCTCCCTGCACAGCATCCAGACTCTGTAAGACAAGGCTCAAACGTGCTGTTTTCACTTCTGCTCTGTTCCACTCCGCTCAGTCCCATCTGACTGATGTCCTGCCCCCTGTGATTTCCCATCAGCCACCTGGCCCAGAACCCCTTCGTGTGTGACTGTAATGTGAAGTGGCTGGCCGACTTCCTGCGCTCCAACCCCATAGAGACCAGCGGCGCTCGCTGCGCCAGCCCCCGCCGCCTCGCCAACAAACGCATCGCACAGATCAAGAGCAACAAGTTCCGCTGCTCCGGTCAGTGTGTGTGTGTGTGTGTGTGTGTGTGTGTGTNAGATATGAATACACACATGCTGTACACAGGCACTTTATGGATATGCATGCTGACATGTTGTGTATGGACTCATACTGCATGGATGCACATTCACTGGACGAACACACACACGTTCCAAACCGACTCTCCCGCTAATGATGTTTTTGCTCCGTCCTTGTCCTCTTCACGTCTGCCGTCTGGGACCGTCGCAGGCGTCTCAACAACAACGACCTCTCCGTGCTGGAGGCCACCGGAGCCTTCAAGGGCCTGTCGCAGCTCAAGAAAATGTAGGTCACTGAGAACGCTTCAGCAATGACGAATAGCCGTTCAATCATCAAAAGAACCGTCCAAGAGTTCTCATTGTCTGGTCTCTGCAGTGACCTCGAGTGGGACAGAGGTTCACAGCAAACTGCTCTGTAGTCTGTCAAGAGTTGTAATGTTTTACTTAAAGGCACCCAAACAGTAACAAGAGTACTAGTTAATTCATTTGACCACTGAGACAGCTGGAACTCTCTGTTTGTTAAATGATCTCATTCATGTGGATTGAGCTCGTTGGCCTGAATCTCTGATGATGAAAACGTTTCTTATTTTCTCTTCCAGTAACTTGAGCAACAACAAGATCTCAGAGATCGAAGACGGAGCGTTCGAAGGTGCCTCCTCTGTGGCGGAGCTGCACCTGACAGCCAATCACCTGGAGTCTGTGAGAGGGAGCATGTTCAGAGGCATGGAGGGGCTGCGCATGCTGTGAGTTCACTGCACCCTCCTCCTCTCATATTCATCATAGGGACAGAGTGAAAGACATTTTTTCAGCTCATCTTCAGATTTATTGTCATTTATCCAAACACAAAGAAAAAAGAAAATCAGTTTGTAGTGTATTCAGATCATTCCAACACCACAGTCAATGTGTGTGTGTGTGTGTGTGTGTGTGTGTGTGTGTGTGTGTGTGCCTGTGTGTGTGTGTGTGCGTGTGCGTGCGTGTGCCTGTGTGTGCGTGTGTGCGTGTGTGCGTGCGTGTGTGTGTGCGTGTGCGTGTGTGTGTGTGCAGGATGCTGAGGAACAACAAGATCAGCTGTATCCATAACGGCAGCTTCACCGGTCTGACCAATGTGCGGCTGCTCTCCCTCTATGACAACCAGCTGAGCACCATCCTGCCGGGGGCCTTCGACACCCTGCCCAACCTGTCCACACTGTTAGTGACACACACACACACACACACACACACACACCGTGTCTTCGTCCTCCTCTTCATCTCCCACTCGGCATCTTTGTCTGTCCCTCAGGAATCTTCTGGCCAATCCCTTTAACTGTGACTGCCGTCTGTCCTGGTTCGGGGCGTGGCTTCGGAGCCGACGAATCGTGACGGGGAATCCTCGCTGTCAGGGCCCCGCCTTCCTCCGGGAGATCCCCCTGCAGGACGTAGCCGTGCCTGACTTCCGCTGCGAGGACGGTACGAGACACATCCTCAGATATCAGCACGACGTTTTTACATGACAGCAGTGACACAAACCTTGGTCTGACTGTGAGCTCCTGCTTCCTGTCCGTGTGCTCAGGCTCCGTTCTGGAGGACAGCAGCTGCTCCCCGGGGCCACAGTGTCCCAGCCAGTGCACCTGCATGGACTCTGTGGTCCGCTGCAGCAACAAACACCTGCAGGCTCTGCCCAGAGGGCTCCCCCGCAACGTCACCGAACTGTGAGAGCGAACACACAGCACAGCCGGCGACACGGCATCTTTAATAAGCTATAATATAATATATAATATCATGCTTCAGTCCACTGTACATTTAGACATTAGCTTGTTTTTCATTGGAGTCCAAACATCAATATATGTATGTATATGAGCATCAGTCAGAATAGAAGAATGTCATAAAGGTTAAATTCATCAAAATGTTTAAAGATAATACAAAGTATGTTGAAACAATGTCAAGATATTAAGACACACATGTTCAGTAAGAATACGGCTAATGCGGTAAAATTATATGATCTCATCAGTGATGATGTCATTAAGAGGTCGTCATGATGGGTTTCTGAGCTGGATGTCACACAGTGCAAGACTCTCTCACCAGGCACTTTACTTTCATTACTATGTGTGAATCAGTGATGTGTTATTCAGAGTTTTCAATCAGCTCCTGTCACTCTGTGTTGTTTTCTTTCTGATTTATGAATTGTCATACTTTATGTGTCTGATTTGAGTTGTTATTCAGCCGAGATGCTCGACGGACGTCTCTCTCTTGTCCTCTCAGGTATCTGGATGGAAACCAGTTCACCAGTGTCCCGAAGGAATTAGCCACTTTCAAGTACCTGCAGCTTGTGTAAGAGACACTCGATCATTCACACCAATGTGCCTCTTCAGCCACATCAGCTCCATTACGACCACTGACGCTGTGGACACGCCGTCAGAGACTTCAGTTACATCATACACATGATATAAAAATAATTCCTACACATCACATATGACATGGACGTGAACTGAGAATCAGCCCGTCAGAAGTTTACTGGACGTGCAGACAAACCTCGTGTTGATGTATTTATGAACACGTCCAGCAGGGGGAGCTGTGGACTGTGTAATTAAATCTGTGGCTCCAACTCATTTCAAAAAGCTTCAAGTATTTTAAGTGTCACAACTACACACAAACATCCTCAACATCAGTTCAGTGATCAGCAGCATTTTAACATGTTTTACTGTGTGTGTGTGTGTCTTTGGAGAGAAACTGCATTTTGTGTTATTACTGTGTGTGTGTGTTTGTGTATGTGTGTATTGATTGGAATTGCCTTCTTTTCTCTGCAGAGATCTGAGTAACAATAAAATCAGCTCCCTGTCTGATGACTCCTTCTCCAACATGAGCCAGCTCACTACTCTGTGAGTCCACACACACACACACACACACACACACACACACACACACACACACACACACACACACACACACACATACACATACATACTGATACACACACACAATCAATAAGCCAGTGCTGTGTGTGATAGTATCCTAGAGTTAAAGTTGTCGTGGTGTCGTTTCTCCTCCTGCAGGATCCTCAGCTACAACTCTCTGCGCTGTATCCCTCCTCTGGCCCTGGGTGGCCTGCGCTCCCTGAGACTGCTGTGAGCTCTCTCACACACACACACACACACACACACACACACACACACCATACTTGTGTGTCACCTTTATTTCACTAAGCCATCATCTGTTTTTGGACTCACACTAGTTCTCTGATGTTGATCTGGATCAGACCTGTCAGAGTCATTGCGGTCTCTGAGTTTTGGGTTTGACTGTTTTTGACCCTCAGCTGTTTCCGTCTTTCAGCTCTCTCCATGGCAATGACATCTCGGAGCTGCAGCAGGGCATCTTCAGCGACGTGGCCTCCCTGTCTCACCTGTAAGCACTCAGATATGCATGTAGAGCGCACACACACACACACACACACACACACACACACACACACACACACACA
>JBBMOC010000196.1:304167-318794 GCA_037975185.1 Centropyge bicolor | reverse complement strand
GTGTGTGTGTGTGTGTGTGTGTGTGTGTGTGTGTGTGTGTGTGTATGTGTGTGGACTGAGAGCTCCACCATGTGGCTGTAAAGATTACTGCAGAAGTTTCTCTTTTTTTCTTTCTTTATTCTTTGCTTTTTCTGTCTCATCTTTCCTTTTTCTTTGTCTTTATTTCCTTCCTTCCTTGTCTCCTTTTTATTTCATTTTCTTATTTCCTGCTTCCACGTCTGCTTCACCTTTCTAGTTTCTTTTTACAGCTCCTTCCTTTCTCTCCCTGTCTCCTCATCTTTCATTGGTTCTTTCACTTTTCTCCTTTTCTTTCCTTCTTATTTGAATTAGTTTTCTTCTTTCTCTTCCCATCTATCCCTCACTACTTATTTCTTATCTTTCCTTCCTTTCCTTTCTTTCCTTCCTTTCCTTTCTTTCCCTCCTTTGTTCTTTCTTTTCCTCTCTAATCTTCTACTCTTTCTCTCTCGTCCTCAGAGCAATCGGAGCCAACCCTCTGTACTGCGACTGTCGTCTGCTCTGGCTGTCAGACTGGGTGAAGAGCGGCTACAAGGAGCCTGGCATCGCCCGCTGCGCCGGACCTCGAGGGATGGAGGGCAAGCTGCTGCTCACCACTCCGGCCGACAAGTTCACGTGTCAGGGTGAGACGTCAGGAAGCCGCTGTAACATGAGACACTCACAGCTACGAACTGAACAGGAAACAGAAGCTCTTCAGCTTCCTGTCGTTCAGCGAAGACGTCGTCTGTCTCCTGTTTCCATTAACTTTATTGTTCAGTAAACAAATTTGACTTCATTTGTAAAAATGCTCAATCGAAGCGACCTGACATGCCTTTGAAACTTGTTCTCATAATATCATCTGTAACACTGCAGTGATTTGTGATGAACACAAAGGTAATTGGCTATTTTCATTCTGTCATTTAATTTGTAAAATAAGCTGAGGGAACAAACACCCACAAGCTGTCGCCTCGCAAGAGATGATATTTAACAAAAGAAAGCTTTTTCATCTGCGTGACCTTCATCCGAGGTTGGCTGCTTTCACTCCTACACACCTGTCACCACCGCCGCCGCCGCTCACACTGTCTTTAAATCGACACAAGATTGCCTTAATAAATGACTTGTCAAATTTTGTTGAAGACGCTCATCTCCTCAAGCTGCTGCTGTGTGAGCTGATTTCTAATTTCCTGTTTTTTCGCCAAGGCCTCTGTTTCAAGAGTTGGATCACTCAGAGCGAAGGAGTGAACCTGGTCTCTGTGAGCAGGCTCAGACAGACCTGGTGTTTCTGCTCCTGTGGATTCACGGCAGCTCTGACACACTCAGCACAATCAGGCTCAGATTAAAGAAGCTGAACTTCCTCTCATACAAAACCTTTAACTTCCCTCTTAGTTTGCCTCAATTCCTGCATCAGATCCTGATTATGCTGTTTGATCCAATAGAAACTCAACAATCGAGCTGAGATTTCATAATGATGCTGTTTGACACCAAACACTTAAAAAAGACATTTATTAGGTTATGAATCTGGGAAAGTGGGAAAACAGTAAAATCCCCCAAAGAACCTTTTCTCTGATCTCTCCCTCTCTCTGTCTCTGTCTCTGTCTCTCTCTCTCTGTCTCTCTCTCCCTCTCTCTCTCTCCTCTCTCTCTCTCTGTTCCTCTCTCTCTCTCTCTCTTTCTCCCTCTGTCTCTCTCTCTCCCTCTGTCTCTCTCTGTCTCTCTCTCTCTCTCTCTCTCTTTCTCCCTCTGTCTCTCTCTCTCCCTCTGTCTCTCTCTCTCTGTCTCTCTTTCTCTCTTTCTCTTTCTCCCTCTGTCTCCCTCTCTCTCTCTGCCCCTCTCTCTCCCTCTCTCTCTCTCTGTCTCTCTCTCTCTCTCTCTGTCTCTCTCTCTGTGTCTCTCTCTCTCTCCTCTCTCTCTCTCTCTCTGTCCCTCTCTGTCTCTCTCTCTCTCCCTCTCTCTGTCTCTCTGTCTCTCTCTGTCTCTCTCTCCCTCTCTCTCTCTCCCCTCTCTCTCTCTCTGTCCCCCTCTCTCTCTCTCTCTCTCACTTTCCCTCCCTCCCTCTCTCTCTCTCAAATCCAATCACAGTTTAGCTCGCCTGCTTGCTTCACTAACATTCAATGGTAAAGTGCTCGCGGTCTCGTGTCAGATCTCTCTTTACATGCTGTGCAGTCATGTCTTGTTTCATGTCAAGAAAATGTCAAACAATAGCTTTTTCTCGTCTCTCTGCTAATTTGCAGAAAGTCCTCTGCTTTTACTTTTTCTCACAGTGAACTTTACTCGAGTGTCAGTCATCAGCTCCGTCGACTGAATCCAGCCGGTGCAGAATGTGGACACATGGCTCCTGTTCTAGTTTGATTTCATCATTTAAAGCTCAAAGTGTAGACACAGAATCCAACACTGACTTTGTCTTTAAGTCAGTGGTTGAAATGTCTCTTTAATTTCTTCTGTTAGAAAGTTTTCATTCATTCTTGATATGTTTTAGCTTTTATCATTCAGAGCCTTTTCATCTGCTCCTCAGCTCATTTTTAAATGCCTGTATTTGATGATTGTATTATTTGCATTTACTTCGCTTTCATTCTTTGCGTTTTAGTTTAAATCAGGCGATAGTCCATCAGGCTGATGAGTCTCCTTTCAAATCACTGTGTGACTTCAGTCTGCGCCTGTCGTGAATTAGCTGTGTGATAATACAGAGTCATCTTTCATTCAGTGTTTTATATTCCTGCTCAGGGATTTGCTTTCAACAGTCCTTTAGTGTCGGTGAAAAAGCTTAATTAATCCACGTTTATCTAAAGTTGTGAAATCAAAAAAATCTTTTAAAAAAAGGTTCAGAGGTGAAAACATTTAATAGATTTCTGCAATAACAGCTAAAAACACGTGATCAGGAGACGGGGCCCGTCGGGCTCCGAGCTTGGATCCCGCTCTGTCTCCATGGTGTGAAGACGGCGTGAACTTTCCAGGAGTGACAGCTGGTGCTAATTGTTGCATTCCTCAACATCACAATACTGTAGCACTGTGAGATTCACTGTGAAGAGATGGAATGTGTCCCCTCAACTCACACGAAGCTCTTTCAAACAGGATGTCACAGAAATCTGCTCCGTCGCCTCTCACTCGGCCGTGTTCACCTGCTAGTGCACGTTCATATGAACATCAGAGGTGCAACGATATTAACTCCTGTATTTAAGTCACTGGAAGAGTAAAATGTGCAGATGTAAATTCAGTGTTTATTTGATATAAAATGCAGCTTCAACTGTTTTTTAAAGGATCGAGTCAAGTCAAACTTTAAGGCTGAAAATGGTGAAAAAGCAACATTATAATATTTTATGTATCTGGTGTGATCATCTAATGACATTTATAACTGATGTGTGTGTCTGTGTGTGTGTGTGTGTGTGTGTGTGTGTGTGTGTGTGTGTGTGTCAGGTCCCGTCGACCCGTCCGTCCAGGCCAAGTGCAGCCCGTGTGTGGCCTCTCCCTGTCAGAACCAGGGCGTCTGCAAGGTGGACCACACGCAGCTGTACACCTGTACCTGCAGGTCTGGCTTCACGGTATGCAACCATGTGTGTGTGTGTTCGTGTGTGTGTGTATACAGGGAGGTTTGCGTGATCTAGTTAGCGAGTTTGTCTTTTTTTCCCGGCACTTTGTGACATTTAATCAAAATGTTTCCCCTGTAAACACACAACAATCCGTTTACAGTTTTCATGTGTGTGCGTGTCGCTGATTATTTTCAGGCCACATCTGTCTCTGATAATCCCATCAAATGACTCAGTCGACCTAATCTAATGTGTGCTCGTCAAAAATGGGCTGTTTAAATGTGTGTGTGATGTTTCAGGGGCGACACTGCGAGACTCCGGTGGATGCTTGTGTCAGTAATCCCTGCACCAACGGAGGAATCTGCCTGAGCGACGAGCAGACACGAGGCTTCAGGTAACACGTCTCAACACTGATGTCGATGGATGGAAGTAATGCCACACACATCCTGCTGAACAACCAGTTTGTTCGTTTTTTTGTTTTTTTTTTAACACATATCTTTTATTGATTTTTAACTTTTAACATATTACATCTCTTTTACAGCATAAATTGGTAACATTATGGGTCACCCTTGAACCACATAACCCTCCCTCCCCCCTCCCAACCACCCATGGATTCTAAGACAACATTGGTGATAACTCACAAATCAATAATAGTTAGCAAATGATGCTGCCAATGATGACAATAGAGTCCTTGTCTACCTCCATGTGCGTAGATGTATAATAGCAGACTAAATATCAAAAGTACACTAAATTAAATAAATAAAACACATAAAAATACAAGAGGAAGAAAAAAAAAAGGGACAGGGTATGGACTCACTTTGTAAATGCTACAGGTTAATATGATGGAATATCAGGTCTTGATTCCAAAAATTTGAGGAACGAATCCCATATCTTATGGAAGATATGGCTCTTTCTTTTAATTGTGTACGTAGGCCTTTCAACGGCTATGCAGGAGGAGAGTTCGGCAAACCATAGATCTAATGATGGACAATGAACACTTTTCCAGTGTCTAGCAATAAGACGCTTTGTATGTATGAGACAAAGGTTCAGCAGCTTATTTTCATGAGATCCTAGGGCCATCGTTTTTGGAATAACTCCCAGAATACAGATCTCCGGGAGCAACGGGATCTCTTTGTCCGTAATTTTGGAAATTGTGTTAATTGAACAACCAGTTTGTTATCTGACATCTCAGTGTTCAACCTGCTCACACTCTGCTCGCCCTCAAACCGGCCTCTGACAACACCAGGAAACGGCTGCTTCTTCATTTGATCAAACTTCTCTCACTGTGGTTTTTATTGTCACGTTATCAGACTGAGGACTGAAATATCTCAGTAACTATGGGATGGATGCAATAAAAGTTGGTCCAGATATTCATGGTCTCCACAGGCTCAATCCTCATGACTTTGGTGTTCTCCTCTAGCGCCACCAACAGGTCAAAATGTCCAGTGGTTTAGCTCATGTCCTGTTCAGTAATGAGAGAAGATAAAGTAGTCGAGTTCAGGAGTTTTCACCGTTTCCAGGTTTCCTACAGCTTTTTAACACAAAGCCATGTTTGTCTTCTCGTGTTTATCTTTGTATATAACAAGAATTTTCCATATTTGTCCTTTTTGTTCGGTTAGTTTTTCATTGCAGCTGTGAACGTGACAGTCAATCTGTTTCTTTGGTTTTCATTCGTTCAGCTGTGCCTGTGCGTTTGGTTTCCACGGTACCTTCTGCGAGGTGAACGTGGACGACTGCCAGGACCACGGGTGTGAGAACGGCGCCACCTGTGTGGACGGAGTGGGCAACTACACCTGTCTGTGTTCTCCAGACTACACAGGTATGACCCCGACATCGCTTTGCCTCCTCCGTCCACTTTGATGTTTTCATCAGGAAATGATGATGATGAAGCATTCTACTATTTTTATAAAGTAAGAGTTGATCCATTGGGATCATGTCGAGAAATGATCTGATCTCAAAAGAACTCGTGTCACAAACTGTTGGATGAGGCTTCTCTCCCTGCTCTCGTTGACAGGTCTGTTTTGTGAGGAAGAGGAGGGCATGTGTTCTCCAGGTAGAAACCCCTGTCAGCATCAGTCCACCTGCATCAGCACTCCTACCGGCCCCAGGTGACCACACACACACACACACACACACACACACACACACACACACACACTTCACCACTGCCGGGCTCAGCAAAGTTTCAGCTCCCAGATGAGAATAAAAATACACACACACACAAACAAACACATGCTAAGGTGAATTTTGCTGAGGTCTGTGTTGACTCCCTCAGATCCTACACCATGTGTCATGTCGTGTGTGTGTGTGTGTGTGTGTGTGTGTGTGCGTGCTCCAGGTGTGTGTGTATTCCAGGCTGGGTGGGGCCAGACTGCGGTATAGATTATAATGAATGTGTGGACCATCGCTGTCAGAACGGGGCTCAGTGTGTCGACCATCTGGACGGCTACAGCTGCGTCTGTCCGCAGGGATACAGGTACAGCACTGGGGACACTGGGGACACTNACACACACACACACACACACACACACACACACACACACACACACACAGTTACTTGTTACTTCAATGTCTGCAAAGTCAAAACATTGAGTTTTTTTCTTGAAATGAGTAATAATGGATAGGACTAATTCCTGGAGCGTTCCTGGACAATTACATGAACAGTTAATCAGTTAATCGTTTGTTTTGTGGAACAGTTTGTTCCTCAGGTTTCATGCAGCCTGTAGCAGCGACTGTTGGGTCGTCTCCAGTGAAGCCTCTGTGTCTTTATGGCTCATCATAGTCTTACCAGATCCATTCTAACTTAATGTTAATTGACGTTGTTGTTTCTACACATACTGTGACAGCTGAACTGGACAGAAGATCAGATTCTCGTGCTGTGAATTAACAGCCAGCAGGTGAGAAGCTGCAGGTCTTTGACAAAAGAAGCACAAGTTGAGACTAATTAGGAAATATATTGTTATTGTTGTTAGAGCTGAGTGAAACTGCATTTGTCCGTGTGAGGGTCGCGGCTGCCGCCTGCTCAGCCTGACCAGCTCAACATGTTTAACATCACGTTTAACCATGTGACTCCCGCCGGCGGCTGCAGGTTAATTAGTGTCTTCTCATCATCGCAGTTTGAAAGGCGAGTGTTCGTTAAGCGCGGCGATCCGCTGGACTCCCGTCAGGCCCTCGGCAGCCTCTCAGCTCGCCGTAGCCCGGCAACGCCGCTGGGTTCATGTGCATGATCTGTGTTGTTGCTCCGCGCGAGTCCTGCGGTGTGTGAGAGCGTGGACAGAGAGAGGACAGCGCTGAGGTTACTCTGGTTTAATCACAGACGAGGCCAGAGGACACTCGACGCTGAGTGTCCACTTGATCAGGTGTCGAGTGCTTAAATGTTTGGATGGTTCACTGTGAAGGAGGAGGAGGACTGGATCACACACACACACACACACACACACACACACACACACACACACACACACACACACACACTGTCTCTCTCTCTCTCTCTCTCTCTCTCTCTCTCTCTCTCCCCCTCTCTCTCTGAGGCTATTTCTGTGACAAGCAGCTGCAGTGAAGAGGAGACTGAGAGAAAACCTGGAAACACAACCAGAAAACAGAGGATCCCTCAAATAGTTATAATGATCCAAACATCTGAAGCTCTGCTCTTATCTTCAGTCCTTCATATAGGTTTTACAGGATGTTGTATCCGTTAACAGCTGGTTGAAGAAACATTTGACTGTCTGACCTTTATAGGTGACAAATGTGGATGTGATTTGTGCAGATCTGTACAAGCTGTTTCAGCTTTACTCACAAACATAACTCAACATGTTTCCTACTGAGGCATTAGATCAAAACAAAACGAAAAACCTCCACCAGCAAACATGAACACGACATCAGGCTGAATGAACAAAGTTGGCTTCAGTTTTTATTTTCTGCTACATGTTATTTCAGGTGGGGGCTCTGGGACTCGAACTGAATGTCAAACTAAACTAACATGAGACGTGTGTGTGTGTGTGTGTGTGTGTGTGTGTGTGTGTGTGTGTGTGTGTGTGTGTGTGTGTGTGTGTGTGTGTCACTGGCAGCGCTGAGACGGTGAACGACGGACAGTTTCACACAGTGGAGCTGGTGACCTTCGACCGCATGGTGAACCTGTCTGTGGACGGAGGAGAGCCGACCACGCTGGACAGCCAGGGGAGGAGCCCGCCGGTGCCGGGGGAGGCGCCTCTGTACGTCGGAGGTAAGAGAGGCCCGCGGAGGACGAACGCATCCAAACTCAGACTGAAACCATCTGTGGCCAGCTCTCTGACCGTCTGTCTCTCCAGGAATGCCCGAGGAGGTGATGCCCGCCTCGCTGGGTCTCTCCTCTCAGACCCTCAACGTGTCCAGTTTCCACGGCTGCATCAGGAACCTGTACATCAACCACGAGCTGCAGGACTTCACCCGCGGCCACATGAAGCCGGGCGTGGTGCCGGGCTGCCGGGCCTGCCGCAAGCTCTACTGCCTGCACGGCATGTGTCAGCCCAACGGCGCTCAGGTAGGAGACGGACAGCAGCCATGTCTCCGCCCCTTTGTCCTTCTTGTGTCTGCGCACCTGTGAACAGCCCCCCCCCCCGGTCTTCGCTCACTCCTCCTCGACAGCTGAGCTCATCAAACACACAGAGCTTGTTTAATCCAGCAGATTAGCCATCACACATAAAGTGAATAAGGTCAGCTGTAACTTTCTGCATCAACACACTTCAGACCCATAAAACGTCCTGATTGGCAGCATCACCTGGCTCTCTGCAGATACACACACATGAAATCAGCCAGGGTGAATGTAATGAACGACGTCGCTCTTCAATATGAGCTCTGTGGTGAAAACAGTTTTCTCTGGAAGTTTGTCTCATATTTTCAGACCTTTGTGAACATGAGAGCTCAGCATGTTAACAAGGTTAAAAACTTGATTTTCTGTGGAACCTTTAAAGACTAATTATGTAGAAATCAGAAAAAAAAAATCGTATGTTTCTTTCATCAATTTGCGACAGTTTTTATATTTATTTCTTCCTGTGTCACAGCCTCAGTTTGAGATTATTTAGTTCTCGTTCAGATCGTCCCTGAACTTTTCCTCCACATCAGAACCTGCATTTAATTAAAGTTGTGTTTGCCTGAATGTTTCCGTCGCTGCGCTCTCTGGCATGATGTGAAGAACACTTGAATGTTATGTTATTTCATATGGCATGTCGCAGCAAACATGCCTGGCATTTAGATTTTGTAAGAGCTCTTTATTTTCTTGATATGTTGTTGATTAAGTAGAAAATCTTTGAGAGACACAGAATAAAGAAGACAGAAGAGGTGAAGGTCAATGATGATGAGTGTGTTTTTGTGTTATTCAGGCATCAACATTCATTCTGATGTTTCTTTCCACAGATAACAGATGAGGTGAAGGAGTAAACATGTTGTCTTTCACAGGGTCCCCAGTGTCACTGCCAGCCAGGTTGGACGGGGCAGCACTGTGACCAGCCAATGGCAGGAGGCCTTACTGGAGCAGATGTTGTCACCACAGCAACTGGTGTGAACCCGTGCGAAGGCAGCAAGTGAGTGCAGCTCGTCCACCTGTCAATCATCGGGTCTCATGAAAGAACGGCTTCGTCTTATCGTTGTCTTTTTGTTCATGTGACGTCAGACTGAGCAAACTCTGCTGACTCTCAGAGGAACGACCCAGGTGAACATGATGAGACCACCTGTGTGTGACAGAGTGTGTGTTCATGAGAAGTGTCAACTAACAAACCTCAGGCTGCGCGTCTGTGACAGGAAGTGTTTGGAGATCCGTGAAGGAAAGGTGAACATTTTTAAAAGCAGTCGAATTAAAGCAGCTGCTAAAGGAAGAAATGGTTAAAGCCTGAGAGTCACTGACTTAAGAAGAAACGGTTCCATATGAAAAAAAGTGTCTCAGCACAGTCGGGCGGTCGATGGCTGCAGCGACAGGCTCAGAGGGAAATCTCCATCACAGAGATGGAGGACGGGCGTCACAGGTGATGCTGGACAGAGGACGCTCCCCCGGACAGTGACCTGTGGAGAGACGACAGAAACTGAACGACGTAAAAACATTTCTTTAAAAAAAATGGACACAGGAGAATCAGATTCATCTCCCTCTGATCCCACTCTTTACTGTCCTTCATCCAAATGTCATAGATGTGAGTTGTGTGGAAGAAACAGTCAAACAGTCGAGTTAGCTTTTTTCTGGACAATTGGTGAAAACATTTGGAGACATTTGGTGAAAGCAGCAGGTTTTTTCCTCACTCACTCCTGCAGTTGTTCCTACATTATTCTTCATATATTAACTCTAACATGTTAATGTGACTAATGTATAAATCCCTTTCCACGTTGTGTCTCTGTGGGTCCATCCGTCCTGTTTCACCCATAGACTGTATAAAATATGGACGTAGTGTCCGTGACGTCACCCATAGGTTTCTGAAGAGCAAAAATGAAGCAAATCGTAGTGCGCAGCCATCTTGGTAGCCTACCTCCGGTTACTCCAAATATGGACAAAGAGGTGGAGCGAGGGCGGAGCTGAGGCGGGTCCTATGGGCCGGCTGAATGAACTCTATTGGCTGAAAAAAGCCGCTTTATTCGCAATAATCAAACTAGCTACGGCTAACCAGCTAGGTTAAATGCTAAATATCGTTGCTAGCCGGCTAACCCCACGACGATCTCTTTCCCAAACTCAGTGACTAGAATTAGCCGGGGTGACGCCCTTTAGACCGTCAGTGGTTAGTTGTCAATCAAAGTGGCGCCACTTAGATTGACAGCTATGAATTGTGCATAATGATGTATGCTGTATATTTTAAACGAACGCCTTATAAAAAAATTCGCCCCCCCCAGAGTTGTCATGGAGTAGAAAAACAGCTTATGAGACTAGAGTCATGTTTGTGAACCAGGCTGTAAATATGTTTTTTTCTGTCGTAAAATCAGACATTTTAACATGGGGCTCAAATGTAATTGTCTCCCTTCTGCAGCCTGCTCTAGTGGTTATTCGAGGAACTGCAGCTTTTTTGCACTTCCGCATTGGCTTCATTTTTCAGCGCCGGAGGTTGCCGCTTGGTTGAGCCTCTCCTCATCCTCCTCTCTGTGTTCCTCTGACCCAGGTGTGTGAAGGGCGTGTGCGTGCCGTTGGACCTGCAGATGTACCGCTGCGACTGTCAGGAGGGATACCACGGCGCGCTGTGCCACCTGCAGGGGGAGCCGGCGGGCTCGTGCCAGGGCCTGCAGTGTGTGCGCGGCCAGTGCCAGGAGACGGAGGAGGGGGAGCAGTGCGTGTGTGAGCGGGGATTCACCGGGCGGAGCTGTGACACAGGTGAGGCAGGACGAGGCTGGGTGCTCTGATGGAAGAGCTCTGAGTCAGCGTTTTTCATTAGAGACTCTTTGCTTCGGTTGAAACAAAGTTCTGAGGAAGATGAAGATATCGTCTGTGGACCGACTTGAAGTTCAGCTAATTAATCAGAACTTGTTTGTGTAACCACTGTGTTAAGTAGGAAATGTGTGAATTGACTGTTTGATTGAATTGCTCCCCCCCTCAGAGTCCCCGTGTGGAGGTGAGCCGGTGAGGGACTACCACCGGCTGCAGCGCGGCACCGTGCTCTGCCAGACGTCCAAGCCCTTCTCCTGGGTGGAGTGCCGGGGTCGGTGCCAGGCGGGCACCGAGCCGGGCGCCACCGCCGCCTCCTGCTGCTCGCCGCTGAGGGTCCGGCGCCGGCGGCTCGCCTTCGAGTGCGACGACGGGACCTCGTTCACGCAGGACGTGGAGAAGCCTGTGGAATGTGGCTGCAAGGAGTGTGTGTAGCACTGTGGATGTGATGGTGCACACACACACACACACACACACACACACACACACACACACACCAAGCTGAAGAAGTACACACACTGTAGGACGTTGGCTGTTGTTTTGTGTGTCCTGACGCACAGACGCAGTTCTGTAACATAAGACACTTCTTCCCTCTCCAACCATGAAATCAACGAGTCGACCTCATCGTCACCTTCCTCCTCTCGGCCCGCAGCAGGAGACCCTAACCCCGCCTCATGTCTCTCCTGTGTCTCTGTCATGTGTGGCTGCTTCAGTGCTGCTCGACGCTGAGCGGCCGCTGTCGCAACAAATAAAGGTACGAATTTAAACTGGACACGTGTGTGTGAGGTGGAAGGTTTGTTTGTATCAGTGGTGTAAAGGTCCAGGCCGCTCTCAGTCTGCAAACTCATAACACTACTACTACTTTACTGCAGCGGATTCACCTGTGAAGGTTTGCAGCAGGTGAAGGTCTGACGTCAGATGCACAGATTGAACAGGTGCAGCTGACTCGTGCTGGTTTACAGTAAGACTTCAGGCTCCAGCAGCCTCAGTGTGACACACCTTAATGTGCTGATTCGACGTCTTTAACCACAGTCTTCTGTCTTAAAGCACAGAAATATGAAAACAGGCTTGAACGTGACTTTATTTCTCACGGAGGAGTTGACGTCCTGCTCGATGTCACAGCATGGATTTGACATAATATTTGGTAAAGTAAACTTAATTTGATGAAGGTCCATTTTAAATGAATAAACACTTAATGAAAATCAATCCTTTCTCACAGTAGAAATCTTTAAATTGTACAATAAACTGGTCATTGAGTTTAAAGGTGGTTGTAAATAAAAGGTGTCGCCGCCCCATCGCGCACAGCCTGAAGGTCAAAGGTCACAGGGTTCACAGGGGACAGCAGAGGGGTCGTGACACTTTCCCATCGCTGCTCGCCAGACGTCCGCTCTCCCACTTTAGACTGGGGGGGGCTGGGAGTGTGTGTGATGTACCTCTATCTTTGTGAGGACCAGTGTTTGTAGACCTTTGGAAAGAGGCTGTTCTGTTGTTTCTTCAAAGCTCTGTTTTGAAGGATTTGGCCACTTGAGGGCAATAAGTTCTCACCTCATAAGTAAAGTTGTTGGTAAAAGTGTTAGCAAACATCCGGCTAACGCAGATCAATAGTACCATTGGTTCTCTGGTTTGGTCTCCACCTGAAACATCTGTCTCCTCAGCTGCTGAATGCTTCCGGAATGTGTCCGGACACGAGTGGAAGAAAACCAAAACAATGAGCTGAAAGATGCTAAAGAACTCGGCAGTGCTGAAAGGAACGGCTAGCAGCATCTTTGATTTGACACTTGATTCACTGTTGATATAAAAAATGATTAGAGCGTCTTTAAATTTAAAATTGGATTTTGGATTGAAAATGGATTTCCTTTGTCAACGTGAAGTGTCGTTATTGGCATTGAAAGAGAAACGCCAGGGGAAGAGATTATGTGAATCAGGGTCCTCACAAAGATAGAAGTGCAGCTGTGTGTGTGTGTGTGTGTGTGTTTGTCAGTGTAAGACGCTTCCAACAACACGACGCTGTCCCCGATAATGAGCTTCATTATACGATGACGCAGTGTGTTTGTTTGGATCAAACGCTTCCTTTCCGATTTGTCAGAAGAGCCAGTGAACGCATCGCAGAAATGCCACACAGAAGATGTAGCTTTTATATATGATGACATGTTATTTATATGGATGTGAAACTAAAATAAAGGTGCGTGATATTAATTTTTAACATGTTTTTTTTTTTTTAGCCTTTGAGTTAAATTTTCCATAAAAAGTTGTGTCATTAAATCAGATTCAAACTAATGTAGCTTTTATTATTGTACCCTCAACACACATTAACAGCCTAACAGATTGTAATATATATTCTGAGCTTATAATGCATTTGGTTTTTGTCATAGTATTTTTATATGTTGAAGAGGATGTTTTTGTCGCTGTATCATCTGTAGATCGTAGAGAAATCTTTTGTTTTCAGTTGCCAAAAAAAAAATGTTTTCAAACCGACGTCGTATCATTGATGGGAATTTTACAAACAAACAAAAACATCCAGGTCGTGTTTGGGTTGGCGTCGTCTCACCTGAGAGGAGACGACCAGTAGTGCTTCTTTTTCCTATTTATTTAAATAAAGAGCTGTTTCTCCTTCACTGTTTCTTCTCTTCTTTCCCTTTCTTTCCTCTTCAACCTTGACACTGGCGCTGGTTTCCTTGTTGTTGTTGCTCTGACCTTTGACCTCATTGTGTCACGGCTGTCTAGCATCCAGGCTGAGTCGATGGGCGATGGCAGCTCGCGGAGACGGAGGGGGAGAGAGAGAGAGAGACGGGTGAAAGATAGTGGGGGTGGGAGGAGGAGATGGAGGGATGGAGGAGGCCGGTGTGAGAAGGTAGTGGGAGAGAAAGATGGAGGACAAAGTAAGGAAGGATGGAGAGAAAGGAGGGATGTCCCGCTGCGAGGAGGAGGGGGGGGGGGGGGGGGCGGCGCTCTGAGACTAAAGCTGTTTAATGAAACAGTGATTTATGCGTCCCCTCGTAACCATAAAACATAATATATACCCCCATCGGCTTTGACACAGCCCCTCCTCCCCCAGCACACACACACACAGAAACACACACCCTTCCAGTCTGCTCTGTGGTGCAAACTGCTGCATCTCCCCACCTCCACCTCTGCAACCCATCCAAGCAGCCTCCCACCCCCGCCTTCAACCTTTCTACACCACCATCTTTACCCCTTCCCCCTCTCCTCTCTCTCTCTCTCTCTCTCTCTCTCTCTCTCTCTCTCTCTGTCTTTAAAGGAGGATAAAATCATGGCAGCGGCACCTTCCCAACCCCCCAGTTCCAATAAAGCATCCACATCTTCTCACACTGACGTTCTGCCGCACACAAAGGACAAAAACACACATGGGGAAAAAAATGGCAGGCTGATTGTCAGCTGCACCAACGGAGACGATTGATCACACGCAAACTGGATAAATATAAACAAAACATCCAATTTGGCAAAAAAAAAAATCCATCATCAACTAGAGTCTGTTCAAAATATGGGCAATTTATTCCCATGTTCTTCTGCGGGAGAGGAATTCATGTTGGTGAGACTGGGATGAAAAGAGGAAATGTATTTAATCTCTGAGGGAAATTGGTTCATTAAATCAGAAAAAAACACACTAATAAACTGGCTCGTCATTATTTCGGTGTGACTTTGTGCTGAATTACAGACGGACGCCAATAAAAACCACAGAACGTGTTGACTCTGCACATATTTACATACTTTTTTTTTTTTTTT
>JBBMOC010000196.1:257484-284167 GCA_037975185.1 Centropyge bicolor | reverse complement strand
TTCACTAGTTCTGAGTAGTTTTAAAGTCAATTTGAAACATGCAAAAAATTCACCCAAAAAAATGTCATACTATGCATCAGCGTTTTTTTCAGTGTGGGGGTCAACTCAATGACTGTCCAAAAAACGGTGAAAACGCCCCAAAAAACAACAATTTCATGCTCAGAATGAAACCTTCACTAGTTCTGAGTAGTTTTAAAGTCAATTTGAAACATGCAAAAAATTCACCCAAAAAAATGTCATACTATGCATCAGCGTTTTTTTCAGTGTGGGGGTCAACTCAATGACTGTCCAAAAAACGGTGAAAACGCCCCAAAAAACAACAATTTCATGCTCAGAATAAAATGTTCACTGGTTCTGAGTAGTTTTAAAGTTAATTTGTAACATGCAAAAAATTCACCTAAAAAAATCACATACTATACATCAGCGTTTTTTACTGTTCCACATGCATGTGAAGGCTTAATATCTCTGAAACTAGTGGAGATATTGGCCTGAAATTTTGCACAGCAGTTATTAGTAACAAGGACATTAAAATAAACAATTATGAAGCAAATCTGAGATGGTCAGTCGGGAGCCTTCTGGTGATTTGGCATGGACTTACCCTCCTTCATTTCCTAACTAACATAAGGTAGCTTAAACAGGCCGAGCACTGAATGACCTCAATGTGTGTCAGATCTGCACTGCTGTGAGCGAGACTTGAACACTGGCATCACACGTCTGGCCAGATTCACAACATTCCTATTTAAACCATTCAGCTTTTTCATTTTAAAGCCTGTTTGTTCTCAGTTAATTCCAGATCACGGCACCTTAGCGTCTGCTGCTAACCTGACGGTCCATGAGGGGCCAGTGCTGGAGGCATGGGATTCAAACTCTGGTGTCAGTACAGTCACTTTAACTCTGCTGCCAACACCAGCCATTTGCAGCAGTGTGTGGATCTCTGTGCCATCCTTCAGAGAACGGCCTGTCATGAGATGTGCAGCTCTGTTGCTCATTCCGTTTCCTTCATTGGTGATAGTTTTATGGAAGCTATAATAGTATGAGTGGGTAGGCCAGGTTGGAGGGCTCTGGGTAAAAAGGTCACAGCAAAACAATAACTTCATGAAATATAAAAGATATTGTAGAATTAATAACCCGACAGAGTGTGAAGTACGCCCCCTCCACCATGTGCAATATTAAAATACTGCTTTGTGTTAATACCTCAATAATTCAACGCTCTGAATGGCTCCACGCTGCAGGACCAAGGACTTCAACTTGTGTTCACTTGTGTTAACTGGTGTTTTTCTGTTGTGCCGACGAACTGAGCGCATGTAAAGGACTGAATTGACCAGGCGACAGTTCTCCTTCTCACGATTTCTGAAACATCATATAAACCTGGTTTCAGGGAAGATCATGTCGCCTTTGGTTGAATCGCTACCATAGTTGATGTGATATTCATGGTGACGCAGGCAGGATCGTCCAATCAGCTTCCCACACTGGTTCTAATGTGGTTGAACTGTCTTAACATTCAAACAAATCTTAACATTTAAATCGACAAATAATTCAAAGGTGACCTGATATTATCATTTGTCCAGTCCATTCTCTTTAAGACCAGATCATTTTGCACATTTTGACTTGGTTCAGTTATTCATCAGAGGGTGAAGATCATCCCCATTTGTTGACTGAAATCACTAATTTATTTAGATTCACCAGGTCTTCAGATGTGTGGTGTAACAACTGCAACACTTTGAAAGAGTCAGTGTTTCATAATGAGGGAGTTTTTCTTCTCTTGCATATTTTTTCTCATGTGAATATTGAGCAGGACTTTCAATTGTAAAGTATTTTCCTGTTGTGTTATTTACTAACGAGCGGAGTCTGTTGGTGAGAGGGATGCTGTCTCCACGACTTCCTGGTTGTTCCCTCAGAGGGGCGGTATTAACCTTTGACCCTTTTGCTTATCCAGGCTGTTAACCCAGGGAGGGGAAGGGTCAGAGGTCGACTGTGTGCCTTCAGTCAGGGGCGGAGGACCAGACGTGTGTTTGTCTCACGGGAGGAACTCACACCTGTAACTTTCACGTCCTTCAGAGAGTGAATGCTTATAAAAAAGTGTTGTCCCAAAGTGAACGGTTTTGGGTCGACAGAGATCACGTCGTGCATCATGGTATCTACACATTCACATCAGTTGATATGAGCCAGTTCCTGTGTTTTCTTCACCAGGCTTCAGGAGGAGGGCGATCGGTGCATCAGTCCGTGTTTGTGGCAGCGAACCACTGGACAGACATTCAAGCATATCAAGTAAAATTATAGATAATTTGTTAGAAAATGATTCTAAAGGATTCTATTGGGTAGCCAGACGCCTCGCCACTTTGCATCGCCATTCTGGCATTAATGGTTTCTGTATGTTGTAATGGGAGTTCAGTCTCTCTCCTGTGTTTATAGAAGAAGCTCAGAGGCTGTGGAAGAATCAGCCAGTGCTGCCATGTGATGATTCTGACGTATGTAGGTTTGTGTGAAACAAGGTCGATGTTTAATTTCTTAGTCAATAATTAACTATTTTAGTGTAGTTTTTATGTTAGTTATTTGAACAAGAGTCTTTCAGTTTTTTCAGTTGATACGAAATTGTATTGAGTTTGGAGGTCGAGCTCGATGAGTCTCACTTTTGAAATATTTAACATGATTAAAAGTTTTTTTTTTTACGTCCCTGTTTAATCCAGTTTCATTCCAGCTAATGAATCATACATCAACCTTTCTTGTATTAGCTCTTTTATCCATGTTTAAGCAGAAAGAGTAGAACAACTGCAGTGATAGTATTAAAGTATAGAAATGTTGTTAAATGAGTTATGAGAGCGGAGAGCAGATTAATGGATGACCTCTCTGAAGAGAACAGAGTCCTTGGACTGATGACAGGATGAGTTCAAACTTAAACTCAACACATTTTCCAGTCACTTCAAATAATTTCCTGTCTCCAAGCCAAAAAACACCCGCAACTCTTCACTGAGGCTCTGAACAGAAAACTTCTGAACCCAACAGAAATCAGTCAACTCAACCGAGACTGACATTTTATTTTCACAACAAAATTTATTAGAAGAATAGTGGTTTTGAAAAGAAGGTTCTAGCATCCAGTGAATACTACCTTACACAACATTACAGCTGAAATGTGTGGCAAAAATGGCAATTTTCTTTTTTACCAAATTGAATATAACATAACCAGTAAAATATTTTACACATGCACAAAGACAGATCTAATCAGCGTCGCCTGACGTTCAATGCAAAATGAAGTTTAAAAAAAAAGACTGTAGGAAGTCAAATCATCATCTTTCATCTTTTTGTCAAAAAAAAATCACAGACATTATGAGACAATTTATCATCATCGGCCCGATCAGAAAATCAGATTTTGCATTCAAAACAGGGAGAGAGAAAGAGAAAATAAAATAGTGCAGTCAGTCAAACTAAAACCAATTAACGTGATCCTTGTTAAGTGCTCATTTACACGGACATCGATAATATAAGCCTAGAAGAATAAAAGTCCAACTCACAAGGTACAAAATAAGAACGAAAAAACAAAAAAAAATATTGTACATAAATAAAACTACAATATGAGAAAAATATTTTTTAAATTATACAATTTTTTGTCAAACTGTAAACAGTAGATATTGAAAAAATGAGGTCCATTGGGGTATTTGGAAAACCTGTGTGTAGCGTGTGTGTGTGTGTGTGTGTGTGTGTGTGTGCGTGTGTGCGCGTGTGTTTATATGTTTGTGAGAGGTACAGTCCAGATGGGACCAAATTGTGAAAGGGGGCTTGGGCGTCCTGAGCATCGGCACAGCGCCCCCCCCTAGGGCCCGCTGGACTGAAGGAATGAGGTATATCGTCAAACCCAAAAACAAAATCTCAGCGGAAAAGAGGAAAAAGCCCAGCAGGCCCTGCAGCGGGGCATCCAGCCACCCGTTAAGAACCGAGGTGAGATTCCACAACGATAGAAACCTCAGCAGGACAGAAATCGAGACCGAAGAAAAGAAGAGGTTTGTTGTTCTACCCAAACTAGAGTCCAAACCCCTGGACAACACTTCCTGCATCTACCCAAATACCACAAGCCATTTCCAACCCAATCAGAGCTATCGCTATCACAACAAAATCAGGTCACTACCAAAACCAACGTCAGGAATGTAGAAAGTAATCTTAAGAGTTCTTACAACATGAAATACAACTTATCTTTTAAGAGTCTTTACACAGTTATCATCAAACGTCACTGATTTGATTGTTGTCAGAGGTACAAAGTTTAGGCAAAATTCAAAATACACTCCCGTCCCTCCAGACCAGGCCAATAAACAACTGCTCTGCATGAGTTCGTAGTGAAAACAGACTCCAAAGTCTACAGGAGACTTCCAAAGACCGATGGCATCGACCGAGCTGTGTGCCACGACACAAACACTTAACGACATACAGCAGTGGTTTCAACCAATCACAGCAGAGAAGAGTGGCTGGATAAAACGTCAAAGAACAAATGAGAACAACTTCACTGAAAACTGCATCACAGATCTCTCTGCTCCAGTTTGACTCGCCTTGTTCCTTCACAGCTCGACAGTTCTGGAGGTTTGATAACACGCCACCCAGCTGAGCTCCGCCATTCTCCTGGTTTCACTTGGCGTGAAAGAGGCTTACTTAGTTTTCCCTGAAGCATAAGAAGAACTGAAGGCAGATCTGTCACATTCCTCTGTTGTGAGTAGCTCCATTGGTGGCGGAGAGAAAAAAAACGTAGCACTTAAACCAGACGATACCTGAACATGGCCTACTGTAACGGCAGCGTTCTCCTACTGTACGAAGGACTGCGCAGGCTTCAAACACAGCTTCAAAGCCAAACACAGTTTTGTGCACTTGTATGAAATGTCTGTTTTAGAGGTTAGCTTGGTGTAAGTCATCGTTACGTTGGTGCTTTGTGGCCAAACAATACCAGATGGCTGCGTGGACGCCATGGCACAGAGTGGACGCCACGGCACCGGACGAGTCAGAGAGAGAACGGAGTGCAGACAAAGACTCGGCAGTCCTGAACTGAGAGAGAGAGACTGACATTCATGAGATACTAAAAATATCCAGAGATCAGAAAGTAGAGAGGATAAAGGATAGAAAACGAGAAGTGATCCCATGAGTAGAACACAAAATAACTGCGGGCGAGAAAAACTGCTTCTGGTCGTTTACGATTTTGGCGGTAATCTTCGTCTTCATAGGAACAGGCTATTGAAAATAAACCACAGTAAAGGTTGATCACTGCTAGGCCTCAGTGGAGATTAAGTACCTGAATAAGAGTGAGAGCAGTGTTGTCGAGGGTCCCTGAGGGTGCCTGGGTAATGTAATTTGGGTCTGTAAGGTGCCCAGAGAGAGGCATGTGACAACCAGGTTACGTTCAGAGATGCAGGTCTTCAAACTTGTACACTGTTCCATTGAGTTACCATAAGAGCACAGGTAGATTCATGTTCCTTACAAAAAACAGCTCTGAGGCTAAAATATGGTTGAAGAACAACTGAGGAAAATCAAAAGGAGCAAGCGTTTCACATTATTTCTTACGCAGCCACACAGATTCACACTCATACACACTTTTTTGTTACTTTACAC
This sequence comes from Centropyge bicolor, assembly GCA_037975185.1. Lineage (NCBI taxonomy): Eukaryota > Metazoa > Chordata > Actinopteri > Pomacanthidae > Centropyge > Centropyge bicolor. The sequence goes on along the minus strand of JBBMOC010000196.1, from coordinate 278,584 downwards.
GAGGAAAAAAATGATTGCAAAAGAGCGTTAGCCAAAAACCACTACGAAAGCTGTTGCAGTGACAAACACCTTAGGTGCTCCTTCTTCTCAGGAAAGGGATTTTTTCTTAGGGGCAATATTTCATATTCAAAACATCAGAATCTGTCCTGCGGACAACATCCAAAAAAAGCGCTTTTGGATTAACCAGCCTCTTCAAACAAAAGGACTGATACGGGGGTATGTACACCAGCATGCAAAAATATCGAGAGGGTCAACGTTCACGAAACCGTAGGTCGCTCCCAGCAAAGCCAGAGGGAGGCGCGTATTCTAACGACTTCACTGTCCGCTGGGTCCTGTAGAAGACCTGGACAGGACCGTCACCCCCTCCTCCACTTCCTTCATTAAACAGTCTTTACTTTTCTAGACATAAAAACACACAGATCGTCCTCCTCAGTGCCTTCGATATACAGTTCCACCTCGCCTGTGAAAAAGACAGGCGAGGGTTGATGGGTAAAGCAGTTCTATATACAACTGTCCTGAAGACATCCCACCCCCACAACCCTTTAGCACCCCCGATGTGACTCTCATGTCCAAGTCATCTTCATAAATATACCATCTTTACAGTGTCCGCTTCAGAAAAAAACCCTCCCGCCCCCATCCCCCCCTCCCCTTTCACATAATCAGGCTTGAAAAGACTACAACTACACTAGATCCTAGTTCAACTACGTCTTCTTCTGTTAACAAAAAAACTCAAGTCGCCCTGCCCCTTTGCCCTATGCTACATCATGGGGAAATAACAAGCAAGAACAGAGTAAGAAAACAAACACCGAAAGCAACAGAGTGGGAGTGATTTTACCTAACATACTGCACTGGACTTCTGTATTGTTTCCCTGAATCATTAATGGAAAAGGCTCATCCTCTTCCTTTTCAAGATAAAAGTATATGACATTAGAGATTTGTATATACATATGCATTTGTGTTTGTGTCTGTGTGGGGCTTGTATAGGTATATCTATGTGCACATATAGAGTATTTCTTATTCTTAAATATGTATAGTTAAATTAGAGGTTAGTTGTGTTTGCGTTTTTTTTACATTCAGTTTTTAACAACGATAAAGAGTAGATAAGTAGATAAAGAGGTATGCAAAAGGAACATGGGGATTGTGTAGTTACAAGTGCTCAACGGATTGGCCGTCGATCTTTCAGCAAACCCACTTTAAAATCAAAAGACGGGAGGATTTTTTTTGTTTTGATGAAACCCCATCTTTCGCAGAGAAAAGAGTGTCGTCTGCGGATCTTTCAGACTCGTTTGAAACTGTCTTGCGAGGTGGGCTGCGAAAGGTTTGCGACCAAGAATGTTCACAAATCAAAAGACAAGAACACGTATAAGGATGTGAAAACAAAGCGGTATAAAAAGCTATGGAACCTCCACTGGGCGTTACGCACCGCATGGCAGAAGAAGCATGAGGAGAAACAAAGACAAAGGACAGCAGATGAAAGTGCCCGGGAGATGAGTGTTGATGGACAGGATCTGACAATATGTGGAGGTTGTCAAGGTTACATGGATTTCTTTTCTGAGGTATTCTGTGTTGTAATTTTTTTTTCTTCTACTTTACATTTTTGCACACTAAGAAACACCAAGATGGAAAACATTATCAAAGACTGAAAGAAAGAACAAACACTCAGTGTCACTTTCCCGAACACGATTCAGTCAAAGCGCTCGTTTTTGTCTGTTTTGTTTTTTTTACAAGCATCTTTTCTTAATTTTGTCGTTCGGGAAGGCAACAGTCCAAGTCTTGTAAGTTAGATCTCCAGAGGACCAACGAGGTGGACTGTTAAGTGAGCTCTGCGTGAGCCCCCCCTGCTAAGAGTTATTCATATTTACAATCCTTGCTGTTTATAAAGCACTGAAAAAGTATTTGGCTGAAAATAATGTACAGAATCAGTCAAAAATAATAAGAATAAAAAAGGCTTTTCAAAGACCCTTTTAAGTGATGATGTTCTGGCTTTCACAAGTCAACTTTAGCCAGATGAGTTTGAGGTGTTCCAAGATTTTCTGAATAGTTTCTGTTATGGCAGTGGGAATCATCTGCATGACATTTAATCTTCTGTACTGCCAAACTTCCTGGCTGAGGACTGAACTCCGATATCCGCTCACCGAGTGCCGGTCTGTCTGACCTGACTATCGATCGTGCTCATGAGCCAGTGTTGCTCCTCAGCTCGACTATAAATACACTGGCTGGTGTGGTTATCTGCATGTAGTGTAGACTTCACAACTGATAGGTAACAGAGAAGGTAAAAGTTCAAATGCAGAAGACGTCATAAGTTCAAAGACGGCAAAAAGAAGCTACAAGAGGATCACAGCAATGCACTGGCAATTTAAACAAAACACAACCCCGCTCATTAGCCGATTTTTTTTCTTGTTTTTCCATTTTTGAACACAGAAACTAAAAATCAAGCATGAGCCCGTTACCCTGAAACATCAAAACAGGAGATCAGAGACATCATACAACATTAACAGCCAAACCTTTAAAATATTGAGTCTCTTTTGTGGAGAGAGTTCATGAAATTTTTACCAAGGCTGAAATATTAACCAACTGCCAAACACATCGTGTGTACTTGTGTCTTTTGTCTAGAAACAGTTCTCAATATTGCAGAGGATAATGACCAACCTTGTTGCTGAAAGAACCTCGAGCCCTGTCTTAAAAAAATCTAAATCTGTAAGTTCCTCATCAGAGGAGAGCACGGCAAAGCCTCTGTGAAAAGATGAAAGAGAAAGAAAAAAGAAAGGTGGAGGGAAGAGCGTGTTCAGAGGCCTCTGGGGTGTGTACACAATCCCAAGAGGCGGCAGTGAGGTTTATGAAAAGGCCTGATGAGAGGTGAAGGACCTGGGGCTATCCAGGAACACCTCATCTCTCCTGGGATAAACGAGGGTCTGTCAGCCCCATGGCGCTCACGCTCCACTGGCCAAGGATGCTGAAGGGATGACAAATAGTTAGGGGGCGAAGGTGAAGGGAAGGGGAAGGAAGGGGTTTATGACTTTTCATCAAAGAAAGTGACAATAAAATCAAACCACGTTTACAGGGGTGTGGAAGGGGACGCGTGGCCCTGCCCAACCACCTCCGGCAGCGCTGCAGCACCACGGCGCCTCTCTAGAAACTGCACACTTTTGAGTGACAGGACAATCAAGATCTGACACATTTCCGAGAGGAAGAACAAGAACTGCAGATCGCAACGGTCGGCAAACAATCAGAGGATACTATGTCTTCAAGGACCGCACTGTGGGAGACCTGACAAATCATCCAGCCAACTCCTCGCCGCATTTAACTTTCATCAAAACCCCTCGGAACCAGACAACCTGACCTCGAAACTTTCCGAAGCCTAGAAGTGCTATGAAGTGCTATGAAATAGTACTTGACTGGAAACAACTGACCGTGCTTTAGTTTTCAAATCAACTTTGTGCAACCGGCTCCTGAAGCAGTCGGCATCTGAAAAAGATCCCCACAGGCAAGTCCTGGTGACAGACCAGAGGTAGCAGAAACAGCAGAGAGCATCGAAGAGACGGACACATACATGCCCGTAAATGCTCTCACAAGGATACAAACGAGAGCAAGACAAACAATCCTGAAGGGGAAAAGGACATGAGAGGACGACAACAGAAATCTAGGGTAAATATTTGTTTGCTAGTGTTGAACAAAGATTTTGTCGTCTGTCATTAGCATTTCCTTTGACAACGTGCTGGACGAAGGCGGATGAATCAACGTCAGAAGCAGCGTCGACACGACTCCTGGTACTTTTTGGCATCAGTTCTGCGAAATCTTTCTTCAAGCTCAACCCAACGCAACCTTTCGAATGCAAGAGATAACCCAGTGTTAGCAGAGCTGGATTGGAGTTCAGAGCAACAGAGACCAGCTGGTCCATGTAGGTGGCTCTAAAGGGCCAGACACACCTCCACATGGGAACAATGCTGCAAGATTGTCATGGCAACACACAAGGGCGCCTTATGAAATGTACTCTTATCACAGCATTTTGACCAGATTCCCTCCACACAGTCCTGGCTCTTATTTTCTGATTTTCCTTTTCAACCTTCACATCAGGTCTGATATTTTGTCCCTAATAATCCCCGTCCCTGTCTTAAGTGGAGTTTCAGATAAACCGGGGCACCTGTCAATCGTAGACGCAATGTGCTGAAGTAGCGTTCGTTTGTGAAGTGAATTTCAGCATCGTTCCATTAAAAGCCTGTTGTTTAACTGTGGCGTGGGGGTGGGGATGGCGACCTTCAGCGGCCTTTATTCTTCTGTACTTCACTTAGATTTCATGCTCGCACTCCCATCCACCTCCTCAGACCGCCATGTCTATCTGACGTTCGGTCTGTCTGCCATCTGTAAGCAGGCTCTCTGACGAGGCGGAGGGGTGAGACGCACGCCAGCACCGCAGGCTCGTCGGAGGCGAGAACAGCCAGTGTGAGAAAATGTCTGCCTGCGAGCCGTTCACAGTGCAACATAATCACAGGGGGGGCTGGGAATTTAAGCCAACAAATTTGACCTGAATCTCACATGACATTTTGCTTCGAAGCGCCGCTCTGTGATTTTACTCGGGTGGTTAGATGATACGTGATTAAGAAACCAACCCTTCACTATTAGATTTGAGATTGTGATTAGAGTCTTCAAAAGGCACTCCTGATTACACTGATTGAAGAACAACAAATATATAATCACTTATTCCTGGCGGCACCATCAGACTGAATGTGAGTACGAAGTTAAGTGTTGTAGATTACTGAGCCGGGGTGAGACTTTGGACCAGCTTCAAATCATGTCAGAGGAGGTAGCGTTAGCAATTGAAGGCTGTGGATTGAAAACACATTCAGCCCCATAAAAATATTCAACATCGCTCTGTTAAAGTGTTCGAATTCTTGTTTTCAAAGGACACGATTTTGATCATTTGAGTAAATTTGGCACTGAAGGGCAAATTCAAGGTGTAGTTACGAAAATCATAATCTAGTTTTCAGGCATTTTTGATTAATAGCTAACACTCTGATCTCGTCTTATCTCAGTTGTAACATAAAATAGCGGCTTGAACCTTTTAGAAATTCATCTTTGAGAATTTTTACACTCTGGGTCCAGATGAAGTATTTTCTCCAAATGTCTCCAGAAGCATCAGGCCCCGGCCAAACGTCTCGTTCGGCAGGGTAACTGAACGGAGTTGGGGTGTGTGTTGTGTTGATTGCTGCACATCAGCATCATTCCAGAGGCGTGTCTGGCCTTTAAGATCTGTACTCAGCTCTGCTTTCAAAGCTGCACTGCTACTGAGCGACTGCTTGTCACATCTTCACAAATGCTTTGACATTTACAACACTTGGCATCGCACTCCACGACAGAGGAGATGCACATTTTAACAGATCTGTTAGCGTCGCTTTGACAAATGTCTGGGGGAAAAAATGACAGCACGGCAAGGCCGACAAACACACGAGGAGGAATTGTAACTGTCAGTCCATGTGCTGATTATGATTTTTTTTTAAATGCACTCAAAGTAGAATAGATCTTCTTGCAAGAGAGAGGCAGTCGTCTTGATATGTCATGAAAAACAATCCATCCAGAAACAGCAGGCAGTTTCTCAGACGGGGACTGAGCTTTAGTCCAAGACTCCAGACTGGGAACCTGACTCGAAACACATAGCTACGGGTGATGTTCTTTGCATTCCTGCGTCTGTTTTTTTTTTTTTTTAGCTTGGAGGTTTGTTTGTGTCTTTAAGTGGAGAATCCAACTCCCACCGCCGCAGCAACCTTGATGGAGCAGCATGCCATGCAGCCACAAGACACAACATGGGAGCCAAGCATGTTTGTGATCACAGGTCGGAATGTGAGCTTTCATTCCTCAAACCAGAAGACAAAGAAAACGTCCCTTCAAACAGACTTCTTAAGCCTGAATTAAACACTGCGCTGTCAAAAGGACATGGCTGCCTTCACAGTAAACTGTATGACTGTGGGAAATGACTGCGAGCGGCACAAACAGAGGAGGGAGGCCGAAGGAACTGAAATCCCAACAAACTCACATAAACAAACAGAAGTGGAGGAATGAAGCGAACACGAGCGACTGATCACAAACAACAGAAGAACTGAAGGGAGGATTTGTCTTTTAACAAAACGATTGGTAGGTGATTAAAAAAAAGGGAGAGACAAAACAAAGAGATTTTCACAGAGGCAGTGCCTGTCCCGGTGTGCCGGATCAAAATCAGCCAGCAGGGCTGATGTTCTGCAGGCTGTGGACAAAACACACCCACCTGCGTCTAAAAGAGAAACAACTCCCAGCTTCATAATTATACATATAACCCGCCCACACAAAGTGTGGCTACCTGATGAGGAGGGAGAATGTATGTTGCTGTAGGTGCGTCATGTCTCTCTGTATGTGTGTGTGCGTTCTGCTCCTCCACGGCTGCGTGTGCTAGAGAGAATACAGCATCGTATTCACAGAAACCTGGCTTCTGGCTTTGAAAGAATTAGTCTTTTCTCTTTTTTTTTTATAAGAAAACAAACGAAAAAAAAAGAAGATGTCATCAGAATAACAACAATACGAACGACGACAACAAGAAACGACAATTATTCAAAAACTGCTTCCGTTGGTTACATCTAAAAATCTGGAAACGAGCCGTACTAAAAATCCTGATTCTTCTTTGTGTGTGTGTTTGTGTGTGTGTGTGTTTCTAATGTACAATCAGCTGCTTTGAAGTGGTCGGACCTGAGGTATAAATGACAACCAGATATGCAGCGTGACACAAAAAGAAACAGAAGAAAGCTCTCTGCAGAGAGGAGCATGGCAATCATATACATTATGGGTCTTTCTTTCCTGGTAGCCCGCATCATCACACACCATCCTGAAACAAAATGGCATGTCATGTGGCGTCTACTAAGTGAGGTTACAGTAGTTGCTGTTCGACATTTTTTTCTTCTTTTAACACGTTTTTTTTTTTTTGACAGTCTTTCACTCAGAAGAAAAAAATCAAATCAAAATAAAAAACCAACCTGAAAAGCAAAAGAGAAATTGATTGGCTTACCTGAAGATGCAAAAACAGTAAAATAAATACATATATATTCATAAGTATATAGCTTTTTTCATTTTCATCATATAAAGGTACATTTTCCTGTGTGTGGGGTGTTTTTTTGGAATGCAGTGTAAAAGATTTTGGATAGGATATTTTTCTTTTACAAGACAGCAGATAAAGGAAGGTTAACTTGTCCACCTGTCCCCCAATCTCCCCTCTGGGTCTCTGATTTCTCTGGGTGTGAGAAATAATAATAAAAAAAAAAAAACACAAAAAAAGAAGAAAAAAAATCCCCCTGTCAAGTTTCAACCTGGAGTTACGTTACACCTAAAAACAGAGAATGAACTGAAATAATAATAATAAAAAAACCCTCAGTGAACAAAAACACCTTTTCTTTCTCAGACCAGGGTGGGACCCACCTGACTTATCGCCTCCAGGGTGAAACCAGACCACTGAATCCCAAAATGTTTTGACTTTCAGAGGAAGAGATGAGAGGTTTGCAGTCCTCCCATGTCGACCCCGTCCAGAGCCAAGAACAGGAACGGTGTAATTCCTGCCTTTCTTTTTCTCAATCTGTTACTCATTACATCTATAAGGTTTTGTTGTTGCGAAAAAATACCTGAAAAGAGGTAGGGTGGCAAATATTGGTCAGTCAGACACTTGAAGCGTCTCCCTCCTCCCTTTCTCGAGAGGGAGGCGAAACAAAAGAGAAACGAACAGATAATAAAAGAAAAGAAACAGCGGAGGATACTATATTTCCCAGAGTATCGGCTGTCCCTTCGCCAGGCTCCCAGGTAAGGTATACATAAAAGTACGAGGCACGGAAAGGAGTCATTATTCTGAGATTGAGGTATGGCACTTGGTCTCTGCTGACCAAGTCGACATATACTTTATATACTGTATATATACGTCTATAAATCACATCTAGTACAGGTAGTTAAGTCTGCGCCATTTTCCGACTGACAAATATTGCTGCCCATCCCATTGGCTCGATCCTGAGACATTTACAGTACTGAAGGCTACTGTCGCACGCTCGCGTCAGAATACGACTGCGTTTCCAATGCAAGCAGCGTGAAAGTGGAACTAAAAGCAAAAGAATAAAAACAACAGTCTGTTAAAAATGAACTGACAGTGCCGTCTTTTTTGCAGATCACTGTTCTGTTTTTGTGAGTTTGAGATATTCAGTTCACTACATTCATTTTGTATTTGTTAATATCTGTGTATATAAATAGATATATACTGTTCTCTAGTATATAATATAGTATGAAGTTTCTTCAAAAACAGCAGTGAGACTCAGTTTGCAAGAAGGAGGACTTTTTGCGGACAGGGGGAGCCGTTAACCACGTGACTAGAAACAATCAAAAAACAAAAAAAGAAAAATCAGAAGAATTGAAATAAATATACCTTAAATGGCATGCACCTCAGTAGATAAGCTCAGGCTGAAAATTGGACTTTTTTAGGGGGTAAAAATTCAATTACTTGTGTTTTCAGAAAGAAATGGCAATTTTATCGCAAAATCCAAACGTACAAGTCGAAGGAAAGAGAAAGAGAAAGAAAATGTTTTGTAAAAGATTCCGACATTTGTGTCAATTCTACACAGAGAACGTTTGGCCCTCGAGGACTCGCCCCTCTCAGGGGAATTCAGTCTAAGTGCTGTTTGAGTTTATTCATGCAAACCTGTGCATTAAGTGCCAATTACACTATTTCTACATATATTTTCTTTTTTTCATTATTAGCACAAATCCATGCTTTACATGCAGTACATGAAACAGGCAGAGTGCCAGGACTTGGTGTTGTTCTGTTTCTTGGAGGGGACACAGGAAGTTTTGTCACAGCTGGCGAAGTGAGCAGCTTTCATGCCTTTCGTCAGAGGCGTGTTCATAACAAGTGCTTTACTATTAACACTCGGCCTTTGATCCTGTTTTAACTATCAGATCAGTGCATTGTCCTTCGCTGGGTCCAACTCGACGCGCACAGCAATCTTTTAGACACTTCAAATGCTCAGCATTGTCAAAGTGTTGGACGCATTTCATGCATGACGACCCCCAGAAAAACTGCTGTTCCAGGGGTCTTTTCTAGAGCTCTTCCCATTGGCCATGCCAACCTGCCAATCAGGCCAAGGGAGCTATAAAGCTAAACAAATAATCACAGAGGGGGAAATTAAGATTGTATGCAACAGGGAGTAAAGATTCTAATTATAATTAGACAGTGATTAATTCACAACTAGTGTGAGTTTGAGCGTCGCTGGCTCAGGATTCATCGTGTTGAAATCCTCTGGTTATAATATATTCAGTTAGCCCGATCCCAAAATCAGCCAAGAAAAAAAAAAAGTGGTGCATGCCATTTTTAAGAGAATAATCAAAGAAAAAAAAAACCCTAATCAAATAAATAAAAGGTACAATACATTTCAAAAGGAGTGAATCATCATCGTTTCATCTGAACAGAGAGGTACAGTTCTCATGTTAAAAATCTCACAGACTGGGTGAGCACCAGGCAGTGTTAGGAGCGAAGAGCAACATTTACCACAGAGCAAAAAACATGACAAACAAAAAGCTTTTGTCATCTCCTTCAATCTTTTTCTGATGGAAAAGGCAAAGAGAACTTTTTTTTTTCTTTCCACCTGTGTCCTCTCAGGGATATTGTTTCCCCGCCTGGTAAAAGGTGATGATAGTTTTTCTATCCCTGGTGCTTCGGCGGCGAGGGGAGGGAAAACGACGAGACGACACTACACAAAACTCAACTTGTTCAAGCTGTCGACCATTTTTTTCTTTTTCTTTTTTTTTTTCTTTAAATGGTGGAGGTAATCGAGAGGGGAAAAAAGAGTAGTTTGGGTCCGAGCTGCAGCTTTCTGAAAGTCTTCACACACTAAAGCTTTTTTCTTCCATCTCTCTGCCCTCCTCATCGCTCCCTGCTCCCCCAGAGAAGAGCTACACTACATGCATAACCTCAAACAGCTTTCCTTCTTGTTTTTTCTCTTATCCTTGAAAAGTGCTATTTTAGAAGTTTAGCGCCATGAGTTCGATCCCCAAACCCGACGTCAGTGTTTTCTGTTCTTAATCATGATTCATTAGCAGGTCTATCTGCTATGGTGCTGCCATGTTTACTCACATGGCCCCTCCCGCAGACAAAGCATTAGTGAGAGGCAAGTCTTGTCCTCCTGTCTGTCTACTATAGGTCCAACAGGAAATGACCATATTTGAAACCCACACCATCTGTCTCAGTTACCCTGAGTTAAAAATGAGGAGAAAAGAAATCATCCAGAATCACAGATTGGCTTTTACATCATCAGTCATAATAATTTATAATATATTAAATCTGCCTTTCCCTCACCTCTATCAACTACCCCTCCCCACTGCATATTGCCCACCCACCATCCCAAAATGAACGCCCCTCTATAAATGCACATTGTTGTAGTAAACTGCCTTTAAAACTGTCTTTAAAGTTTGAGGGAGAAGAAGTTCTTTAAAAACTCATCATCATTAGCTTGATTAGAAAAAGGAAAAAAAATCATCAGCAATGTGTTGTTGTTAGCCAAGACTAGCTAAAACTCATTTGCCAAGGCTAACTAAAGCCTCGTATAGGAGCTAGATAAAAACTGGATAGCAGCAGAGTTTCACATTCTGATCCTAAAAGGCCTCCATCCAATAAAGATCTCCATGAGGGCAAGAGCTAACTTCGGTTACCGTTTGGAGGACAACCTGAATGCGGCTCCGGCATTCCAGGATCAGCAGTGAGACACTGATGGAGGTCCATGAGGTAGCATTCCGCCTTAAAACAGCTGATCCATAATCAGATTACCCCTCTACTTGTCCCTTGGCAAAAAAGAGGGTTTGAGAGCTTCCTGGAATCTGATTGTGGATCAGCGTATGCAGACGATGTGCACCTCTGACCCGTTGAGAGGTTGCGACTGGGCTTCGTAGACAGACCATAATAAGTGCATGATGCAAGGGCAACAATGCCGAGGTAACCTGGTCTGTAAGCGCCAGACCCAAAGTGTAGTGCAAAAGAAAGCAAAACAAATCAAATGAAAAGATAAAGATAGAGGAAAAGATGTCGATTATAGAAGTCAGTAGTGTCCACGAAACTCACAAACATGCATCCCTGAATGACTTTTGTGTGTCTTTTCTCATTCAAAAAGGACGGGTTAATGTTGCTTTTGTCCGCACAGAGATTAGCAGAATATCTTAAGGAGGAAAGAAAAGGTTTGCAGTTAAAGCGTCATGGCTACCTGGCAATAAGAGAATGGGTTTTGATTCAAGAACCCTGGTGAGGATATCAATGGTATGATTACACTTTACAGTTGGCTTCAAATGTAATAGACAGTTCACTTACCAATTTTCAGCTAGTACTCCATGAGAGAGGGGAGCAGTAAAGGGACTAATTTATCAGTTTTTTAAGAGGTTAATTTTCAAGCTTCCCCTCATTTTTTTCCCCAAATTGGAATGGTCCAAAGTCCAAACTGCATTTATAAGCAGCAACGCTTCAGTGTATCAAGTTCAGAAAAGAGGGGGATTGGGTTTTTGGGCTGAGGATTATCAGCATGCTTACGGAAATTTCCTTAATTGTCATTAACTAATGTCTTTAGCTGCATTTGTTAAGCCCCTGGATATAAAAGCTAAACAAATGCTTATACAGCACCGCTCAAGCGTTGCTTGTTTAAAAACCATCCGATTAGTTATTTATCTCCAGTTTGTTTAAAGATCCTCCTCATATTATCCCTGCGTTTGTGCTCACCCAGATACTGCAAAGGAAATTGGCACAAATAAAGCCCCATCCGTTTTCAAATTACTTAAGTCATTTGACTGAGGTTTACATGTGTAAGTCGTTTAGTCGATTGGTTTGAAATTGTCATCAATCTCTTCTTTTACTTTGTCCTTGAGCTCAGCAGCTGCCAGCGGCTGGCCGTCATCTCGTGGGGTTGCGGTGGGCGTGTTCTCCGACTCGGCAGGGAAATCCTGGCCTCCTGCTTCCATCTTCATCATCAGCTTCAGCTTCTTCTTTGGGGGATTCTTCAGGGTTCCCATGCGCTCCTTGACCTTGTACTCCAAGGTGCTGTGCGGGATCCCGTACATGTTCTGAGCCTTGGACACGCTCATCTTCCCGCTCATCACTACTGCTATGGCCTCCTCCAGGATCTCGCTGTTGTACTGGCGATAACGGCCTCTCTTCTTCCTCGGCTGCTTGGAGTTTGGGTCCCCTTCCACGTCGGAGGTGGAGTACGCCGGACCAGAACTGGAGTGGTCCAAGTCAGAGCTCCAGTAATCAGCAGCCCCATCCAGCAGGCTTCCAAGGCTTCCTACGCGTCGGTTCTGCTTGGGCAGGATGGCTCTCAGCTTCCGGCTCAGGGTGTTCTCGCCAGGGCCACCACCCCCAACCCCCATGGCACCATAGCCGTACAGCTCAGAGGCATGGGAGTCCCAGGAGAGATCCATGCCCCGAACTTGGGGGATCTTTAGGTCGACAGGAGGGGAGTGGCCCTGGTCTCGCTTACCCTCATTGTGGTGGTGTTGGGCCTTGGACACCTGATTGTGGTGGTGATGGTGGAGGGAACTCTTGAAGGAGAAGGCTCCGTGGTGGTTGTGATTCTCCAGGAATGTTGGCAGGTCTTTGAGGTCGCTGAGGGCCCCGCTCAGAGCTCCACTGGCCTGCTTTAGCTTCAGCAGGCTGTCGAGGTGGGCCTTGTTTCCCCAGAAAGAGGAAGAGCCCTTATGGCCAAGCAAGGAGTGGGACTGCCCGTGATTGAGCAAGCCGGCTGACTCTAGATTAGCCAATGACAGAGCAGCAGGCTGGCTCAGGAGGCGGTGCTTCTGGCTGAGGAGCTCTTCCTTGATGCGCAGCGAGCGGGCCAATGGGGGCTTGAAGGAGTTGGAGGTGACGTAGTTCTCCCTCAGTCCGTCCTGCAAGCTTCTCTGCAGCAGGCCATCGTCCTCATCCACCTCTGGCAGCGTCTGTTCCACTTTGAGGGAACGTCTGGATGGAGGTAAGAAAAAGAGGCCAATTTAGAAACAGTGTCAGGTAATTTAAGATAACAGTCTGTAATGTGTTGCTCCAAATTAAATTATTCATCATTGCACCTTTTACTTTTAACCATCCTTCACATGGGTCAAATGTCACCATCATTATTTAGAGTGTCAGTTTACCTAAATATACAGCAAAACCACAAAGAAATTACATTTGACAAACGAAACAACTGCGTCTTTTGCTAGAAACAACACTTTGAGAATCCACAGACCTCGATGTCAACGGCTTTCATTGTCTACTTTTTATACTTTGTATTCCTCAATGAAACCAATTAGCACGAGTAGGGTGAACGGGAAAACACAGTGTTTTGTAACTCGTGACACTGTAAAATTAAGTTCATCTCCAAACAGTCCTGCTTACTAAACCTAGCAAATACAAATGTCTGGCGGATCAGTCTATTTATGTGAGCAGAACACTGGCCTTACAGTTTGACAGAACAGTTGCAAACGAGCTGTTTATCTCAGCCCTTCTTCATTATACGTCAATTAGTTGTTTGCGGCAACTCTGTAATTGCATCCAAACTGAGGTAGCACAAGAATGTGAGAGCCATTATGTTTTAATCTGTGAACACGTAATTAAATCGCAACAAACACCGCGTGTGTAACATAAACTCATTATTATTCATCACGTTGAAAAACAAAAAATATAGACATTATCACAGCTTTCATTTAAAAAAAAATATTCCTCTGTATTGGCAGCCTTGTCTTCACTCTGGTTAACTTCCATTTACCAACTATATATTTTTCCTCTGCCATGTGACAGGAGTGTTAGAATAGCATTGTGACCATTCAGTTTACATAAAGCAAACACATTTACAATACGTAACAGCAAGGTCTCATATGTCTTCAAACATATTAAAATACTGGATAATTTAACCTTTTTGGGCCTTTTCAATTCAAAACTGAAACAATTCAACAATTTAACTTGTCCAATGATATGTATCCTGTTGTGTTTTGATTGACTGTTTTCATCTTCCATTTTCGATGAATAAAATTACATTGAACTGAAGCTGCAACATGGATGTTTTCTTGCCGAGATGCACTGATCCACAAAACTCATATGTCACATTTCAACATTTCAAATTTCTTAAAATCGTCTCTGCTGCTCAAACATATGCTTCCATGCAAAGTGCCTGCGCTTGAGATGCTGCAGCCAACGTTCCTCCTGCTAAGTAACTATAGCAACAGTGGAAAGGCTCTTTAAAAAAAATGCTCCCTTAGGTTCATAATAACAGGAAATAGCTTGTCAAGTCAGCAGATTGCACGAGGGAGAAGAAACTTGAGGGAAATTCTGTGTCTCTCCATCGGAGACAGATTCTGGTGAGCCACAGTGCGACTGGCTGTGCGATGTGGGGAGTCCACAGCAGGAGCTCCGAGACAGATTACCACAGTGGGCGGTCTTGGGCGCGTTGAAAACTATACAGGGTTAACGAGAGGCTTTGGAGTCTAGACTCTAATAGAGTGTTCTGTTACAGTGAGCATACAGTCATCAGGGAGGCTGCACCAGACAGTAATGGTGGATCTGAGGATTCAATGTGAGCAATCATTTGTGAAAATGAAAGGAGCAGGAAAACGTGGGGATTGTTGCAGTATTGTAGGATCCGTGTTCCCGTAAGAACATCGTGTGCATTCTGAGGCTCAGTGGATTTCAAAAGGAAAGCAGATTTATCCTGCAGCCTTATTTGATTTAGTTCAATTTGTATCTTTTAAACAGTTCATTTCCAAGCCCTCAGTTGATTTGTTACTTGGGAAACTCAATAAGCACAAAACCAATATCGTATATTCTCTCTCTGTTTGTAGCTCTTTAATACCTGGTGACCACCCTACGTACTGACCTCCTCCTCCTGCAGTCAGTATTACAGGACCTGATCATCAGACTCCTGCTGAGGTCTGGGGCCTGAGGACCCTCAGGCAGGAGTCAGAGTTGTGTCCTAAGGGGGTGAAGGTGCCGTACTGAGGTCGACCTGCTGGGCCCTCACTGTGGAGCAGCTCGCAACCAGGATCTCGCTATATCCAAGTGAAAAGGTTGTGTGTCTGTTTCTGAGCATATTCCAAGAGATGTTTGTTCTTAAGTCTGGCTCTGAGAAATCGTCAGCATCTGTCTGCACACTGACCCTGTTCGATGGAGACTTGATTTTTCTGGGAAACTGACAACTCCTGGGAACTTTGAGTCGATGGTGACCTGACTCTGCTGGACTTGGTGAAAACAAACACGTCAACTAGTAAAATGTCGAAGATTTTTAAGAAACCTACTCTTCTCTTACCTCTACAAAACCTCGTAAACTGTACAGTAGATTCAGTACCTGGACAGTTCAGAATGATCCTTCACTGTCATTTCATCTCAGCATGTTTCATTACACATGTTGGTCCTTCACATCTGAAAGTCCAAACCAAGTTCCATGTTATTGCTGCATTGAGGACATTTGATCCATTTTGGTTTCACATTTACTCGACCCGTCTTCTTGGAAAAGAAGTGAACTGTGGCCAATTGAAAGTCCACTGATAATGTTCTTTGTGTTTGCTTCAATATAAAACCAGAGTAGTAAACACAGCTTTGTTTGGAAGCTTCGTATCTAGGCAGCGAAAGCTTTCACCAGGAAGAACAACTCATGTGGTGGCTGCTTGTAACTGGTGTTAACTGTAATATCAATGCAACACTTCTCCAGTCTCAGTCCAGAAGGTAATTGGAGGTGTATTCACGGCCGGATCAAAGCGGCGCGGCCCACACGGTGGGCGCAGGTTCAGCGTTCCGCCGTTTGGGGCTGCTCCGAGTATCGAACCTCTGCTAATCCATCTTTGACCTACAGATCAAAAGTATTCCTGGAAATGGCAACCACGATTAGCGTCGATTGTTTATTCCCTCTTGATGCCAGAACAGAGTATGATGGCTACCGATTCAAACATGACTTCAAGGCAGAATACGTGTTCATCAATAAATGATTGGGCTGCAGCGCCAAGGATCGTCGATACCGGCACTGACTCCTGGACGGAAAAAGAAAAGTAGTCAAAGCCTCCATCATGTGTCTGACACATGCTGCCACTGAACTCTCGCTCTGAGATGTGTGTGTGTGTGTGGGGGGGTGGACGTGGGAGGAGTCTAAATTATAAATACCTGTGTACAAGTATGTTGAGCTTTGCCGTGGGATTGATGGAAGCTCAGGAATCAATCAGCCCAGCAAAACCAATAAGTAAGAGATGAAAGGTGGGAGGCACTGGCAGAACCCGCTCCAGGGCGCAGTGGAAATATACGACCCCAAAATGTGGAGAGACGGAGCGGGAGCACGGCCCTTTCAAGACCTACAGAGCTTCGCAAAGTTGATTCTCTTTAAGCCAAATACAAACAGGTTGTTTGACGGCATCTGGATACTGTTGTGATACTGAATCAGAGGCTCGCCACATCATCACCTCAGGCCAAATCCCTGCATGGCGTTTAGTGCTGGAACGGCAAGCGCTCTACAGGAAGTGCAGGAAGACGACGGCGGCCACTGCTGTAACCTCTCTGTGTTGTTTTAGGCACATGACCGCGGCGCTCTGCCAACAGAGGCCGGGTTGACTAATCCTGTTGTCTTACCCTTTGACCCCGGGCGCAGGGGAGAGGCCGGGGAAGGTTTTGTGGCTGCCTGCGCTGTGGTTCTTCTTGGTGGAGAGGTCCAGGACGCCGTCTGGGGGGGGGGGATCACACAGGAAAGAGACTTAGGGCAAAAATGCATTAAAAAACAATTTACAGTCAGCAAGTTTTCCATCGAGCTGCTTATATGCACATTTTCAATTTGCACATAAAAACATGACAGAGTGCATTGGACACAGACTCAGTGAATAAACTGTGACTTATAGGAAACAATTTCAATTAAACATCCACCAGAGAGAACTGGTATTGTTGCCGTATTTCCATCATGTTTTCCACAGTTTGGTGATTTTAACATCTAATTCTATCATCTCACTGCGTCCTTTCCCTCCACCATGGATTCATTTCACCTTCACCTGTTTATCCTGATGCACCCAACTCCTAACATTCATATAATAATAATAACAATAATCTGCGTTTTCTTTCAGGATAATCCTTTAATATTTTCGGAAAATTTGGCTAAAAATTGTGTTAAATTTCAATTTTGACTGTTCAGTATTAAAAGACTGAGAAGCAGCCTATAGTTAAATAAAGGGACTAATGAACAGTATCAAAGATGTGCTGTCATTAAACGTGTAAAATTTACCTCCAGAGCGAGAGATCACTGCTGTCAATTTATTTCTACTGTTTCTTAATGGAATCAATCAGCCTCTAATACACGTTAACAGCTTCTGCCACTTCGTGTGTTTGTGAGTCTTCATATGAAAAAAAAAAAGGCTCCTGTGTTTCTTATTTCTGTGGATAAATGATTAAAAAAAGACTCGAGATATTCTGTGTGCTTCAGAACAGGTCTGTCTCTGACACTTCAGCGATGAAGTCTGGGAAATATGGCAACATGCTGCGTGTGAAATCTCAGTTTGTTTGTGAATATGTTTGTCAGGCAAATCAGGTCATCGCACACATATGCAGAAAAGATATATCATCATGTAGTGGGACATAATGTCGGGTGGAAGTGAGTCTAAACTGATCCACTCGTTTTTAAAAATCTGGGGGGGTTTTTTACCAAAAATTTGAAAACAGAAAATGATGAAACTCTGACTGTGATTTTGACAGCGTGATGTTTTCAAACACATTTCATTTTTCTTATTTTTTGGGACCAGAGAGCTCTGTTAATGATCAGGACATGCAAGTAAACTCTTGAATATGGATCAGATGCTATTTGTGTCTGATGCTATAAAAGAGGTATTTACAGCTAAATTACTGCTTTCATGAAAGCCTGAAACTGAGAAACACAAATCAAATACACACGTACACACACATAAATGCAAACATTATGCATTAAATTGAGGAACAGACTTCTCTCTGTGTTTCTCTCTGGGTGTTTTGCTGGTGTAATCCCTAGAGTGCCGCTGACCTTCTGACCCCTCTAACCCACACAGCCCTACACGTATGTGCACAGTGCTCGCTAATCTTCAGGGATTTTTGACGTTTAATCGGACAAAAAAAGAAAACAGGAGGTGATATTAAAATGGAAAACAGAGCGGCTGGATCTGGTCGTGTTTGGGGTGACGTGTGTGTAATGATCACACATGGAGGAAGCAAACAGCATGTGTGGCTTCGAAATGAACGTTAATCAAAACGCACTCGGTCACAAAATGTCCAGAGATAACAACCACGATCAATTACACATAACAATTACTAATGAGGTTCTTCTCTGAGCTAATGAACATGTAAATTAGCATGTACATCTGTGTTAGCGAGCGTGTTGTGCTAACACACACTGATGGTATAAATACTACAAACTCTCTTAATGCTGCACTGTTAAAAGTAATACAACACTGTGATAATATATTGTATCAGTATTTACATAGAAAAAATGTTTGCTGATGTGTGAAGGTGATGTTAATTAGTTAAGGCCAGAATCATATGAACTGACATACAGTAGCAGGGAGCGAGAGCAGGACCAGGTGTCTGTGTCCACCTGTCTCAGGTGTGTTCATCAGAGCCTGTTGCTGAGACTGAGCCACACAGTCAACGTGTCCCGGCTGCAGAGCTCTGCGCGCTCATCGTCCGATTCATGAATGTAAATGTCCTTCATTAATTCATTTATAACACATAATTCATTAATGTGAAAATATCGATCAGTGGAGCATTAGGAATGATTTTTTCCCTGAAATCTCATCCACGGTGTAATTTGAACGAGTGCATGCGTGTGTACATGATCCAGCTTTGAGGATAATCTGAGTCAGAATTCGTCTAAAAGGTGTTCGCCCTTCGTGTGTGTGTGTGTGAGAGTGAGAGAGATAATGTGCGAGCATGAGGTGGATGTGAACGCCTAAATCTTTTTTGTAAAAATTAAGGAGGCTTACTGTAAGCAGATTCCAAAAAGCTGGTATTATAGTGGCTGACCAGTCACACTGTGGCTGCGGCTGAGAGAGCGAGCTGCTTCCAGCCTGCTGCCTGCTGCCTGATCGACACGCCGACCCCCTGCTGCTTCACTTTGATTAAACGTAGATTGAGCTCTGCTCTGCATTTCAGAGCTTAGTTCAGAGCTGCACAGACTCAATCCAAAAGATGATGGCTTTTCAGTGAGCTGCTGATGAGCCCGATCTCTGTGTGTCGAATGTGAGTCTGTGTGAAGAACATGAACGTGTGTGTGTGTCTCATCTGACTCTTAACAATGTCAAGGTGACACATTCGGTACAAGTTTTATCATCTGAATTCTTGTTCTGTTGACTTTAATCTCATTTATGTCTTGTTACGTGTGTTATTTTATAAAAACACTCATATGATAAAATGCTGTTAAAATGTTCCTAATTATGACCACAATTAGTGGGCTCCCCTGTTCTGTCTTTTTCTTTTTTCTTTTTTGTATCTTAGTGATGTTAAAAACATTGTAAAAGCAGCAAAGTTGCACATAATGTAAACAAATTATGCTTTGGAATTGTAATAATTGGCTTTTCAATTAAAATTAAAAAAAAAAAAAGTTCCTAATGAATGTGATTATTTTACACTGTCACATTGTGGCGACGGCCTTTTCTGGTCATTCATTAATCTTTAACACTTCAACATGAAGCGCCTCAGGTAACCGGTCTGTGTGTGTGGGCTCTCACCCTGCTGGCTGGGCTCTGGGTCGTCCTGGTTCTTTTTGACGGACAGGTCCAGCGGGCCGTCCTGGTCGGCCATGAGAAGCTTGCTGAGGACGGGATTCTGTGCAGAGGCAGCGGCCGTGCCCCCTCCTCCGCCGTTACTGGCTCCCGTCCCGTTGCTGCAGGCGGGTGCTGAGGCGGCGGCAGCGGCGGAGGCGGAGGTGGGGCTGAGGCCCGACCCCGGGGTGGGGGACGGAGAGGAGGAGGCAGACGATGGAGGGGAGCTGGGCGCGGGCAGGGGCCCGGGCGGGGAGCACGGGGCCGGGGCCAGAGACGCCGCTCTCGGCAGGCTTTGGTCCTTCATGACGCCGTTGGGCAGGGGCGAGTCGTCCTGAGTAGTTTTTGAGGTATATTCGGCAGCGAACTGGCGGATCATTCGCTGCATGATCTCACGAGCCACTAGAGGAATGTGAGGTTCTGAGAAACGTGGGAGGTCTGAAACAGAAACAGAAGAGAGGAACACGCACGTCAGCACGCCGTCCTCCAGGAATGTGTTCGGTCATCGCCATGTTCACCAGCTCGGTGATCTCATTCCATCCTGAAAATGTAATCCTGATGCTCTGCTGAAATAATCCAAAACTCAGTCAGGAGCAGCCTTTAATCCTGCCTATTGACCACCATGACAGCACCATGATATCAGTGTGTACAGCAGATTTAGATTAAACAGAATATAAATAAAAGAAAATACAACAAATGAAAGCACTGTGTCTTAATGCAGTCAGAGCCAGGAGAGCACTAAGAGTCAGGCAGAAAATCCAGATGTCGAAACCAAACTTTCCATTATCCCCTGCTGTGACAAAACCCTCCCACATCCAACACTGGTCATTGATCTCATTGGTTAATACTCACGGAGCAAAACAGCGACAATGACAACACATTTGTTATTAATGCATTAATCTGGCCTTGTCCCAGATAAGTCATCTGCACTTATCTCTTCACAACCAGCAGCTTTATTATTTGGATACGTTCATGCGTGTCACCCAGTCCCTAAATCCTCCGAACAATACATTACCCCAAAAATATAATCCTGAGGCTGAAACGAGCCAAAAAAAATATCACATGTATCCTGCGCTGTATACAGAGCTTAATCCTGCCTATTGGACCAGGTTAAAGCACCATGATACGAGGGAGGAGCAGGTCTGCTCTCCCAGCATGCCTCCTGGTTTTAACTCGCTTCTTCCTCAAGTTATTTTCACTCATTTCCAATTATCGCCCACTTTTCTCGTCTCATTCGTTCCAGTTGTGGGTGTTTTATAGCTCGATGGCTGTTTCCTTACACTGTGTTCCCCAACTAAAGGAGCAATAAGCCCTGACGATCTGTTGTAACTTCTGTTTCCGCCTCAGGCTCCTC
>JBBMOC010000196.1:221367-242647 GCA_037975185.1 Centropyge bicolor | reverse complement strand
CTTTTCTGAAGACACTCGTTTCAGGTCGTTTTAGTTTGGTATGAAAATCTACTTCACACACATTCCTGAACGGCAGTATGGTGTGTTTGAGTCACATTACTCTGACAAAAAGAGAGAGAGAGAGAGAGAGAGAGAGAGAGAGAGAAATCCTTCATCAATCCTTTAGTCTTTTCAGTTTGTGTTGGCCTGATGCCAGAAACAAATTAAGTTATGCTATTCCTTAAATTCCAGTAAGACACACACACAGACATAAAGGTCTGAGCTCAGCACCAGACCGACAAAATAAAAGCCAACTTTTTAGAAAAAACATGATGAAGAAAGCAGCATTAATGATGTCTGTTTTTTTACTTTTTAAACTTGTGAAACTGATCCGACAGATCTCATCGTGTCTCTGTTGGAACTACAGACGTCGCACAGATTGGGCTTTTAGACGTTTCTTGCGTGACATTTAACGCCTCAAATATTACAGACGTAGAAACTCTTATTTTGGCAGAACAAGAGTGAATCAACACAGATTAAACCCGTCGCTCGTGTTTTCATCCTGATGCCCAAATCTCCTCTGACGAGCAGCCAAGCTTCGTTTTCTCTGGTCTTTCCCCACTTCCTCAAATTAGTACAGTATTGCATATGGTGCAAACACACACACACACACACACACACAGACACACACACACACACGCATCACAAAGTTCCCTTAAACCTGCACATGCAAAATTCATGCGGCCTACAAAGGCAGCTTTGATAACAAAAAAACGGAAGCTTCAAAGAATTTTCAAAAGCTTCAATTTTTTCCCTCCTCTCCAGCTGCCAATATGCACAGAAACACAGCTCTGCTTTCATGTCAGGGGGGGGAAATAATTAGGGCTGCGGCGCTGCAACGTGAGAAAACGGAGCTGAAAGTCAAAGTTGCACAGGCCTCGTGCCGTTTGGGCCACGAGATGGAGAGCTCTCATATTTAAAGTGACAGTCGGTCACAAATGCATCTCCAGCAGCGGCCGGCGGGGAGCGGAGGATGACTCCCCCTGCGAGGCCCGCGCTGCCATTGGACAGATGAGATCGAGGATGTGATTGGACAAATGAGATTAGGGGACGTGATTGGCTAGATGAGATAACGGCGACAAAGTCTCCTGAGCCACAGGCAAAAAGCTCCAGAAATGTAGGTCAGTTAGTGAATTCACTGTGGGCCAAAAAGCATTCACACATGACATGGTAGAGAGGGAGACCACACACACACACACACACACACACACACACACACACACACACACACACACACACACACACACACACACATACACACACAGTGTACATTATGGCATCTGGGATTCTGTCAGTGTGTTTATGCAAAAAATGCATGTGAATATAGACATAGACACACACACACACGCACACACGCACACACACGCACACACACACACACACACACACACACACACACACTGAGCTGTCCCCAATCTCTGAAACCTCCATTGTGTCACTTCGTTTCACTTCACAGGGTCCGGCAGCGCAGCCGAGAGCAGCGTGACACAAACTCAGAGACTCACACACACACACACACACAAAAACACGCACACACACACAAACACACACACACAAACAAAACATGCGTGGAGGGAATCACAAGACGCGGAGCTCATCCACATCTGCAGCAGGAGGAACAAACAAGCAGGAACAAGTGCGACATGTGGACAGATGTGAACAGATGTGAGCATGTGAACGACACAATGAGTGAGGAGCCGCTGCAGGTTCAGGATGTGACACAAACAAACACCATTTAAATCATGGAGCCGAGGTGGATTATGTAAAAAAACACACACACACACACACACACACACTGACTATTTGATTCATCCCATAACTCATTTCATTTAAAGCTGAAACATTATTGGTATATTTGGATTTTCTCATGTGTTTATGACCTGAGGATCTAAAAGCAGTTCCATGTCACTCGTGGATCAGAACAAAGCTTTTCACAGACACAACCTGCTGCGGTGGAATGTGAAGATAACTTCAGTGTCTCTCTCTCTAAAGGCAGCCAACACACTCACGGCGCCGTCATCCTCTGTGTTTATGATGCACGAAAACTTGAAAGCTTGAACTTTGACTTTGAGAGCATTTAACAGTGTTTTAATCAAACTCAGTGCAGCAGAATTACTTTTCCTCTTGGTGTTGTTTCTGTCTTTGAACAGAAGAGGGGAAACACAAATAAACAGTTCAGTAATATTAAAAAACAAAACCAGTGATGGTGGAGAGCAGGAAGAGACGCAGCAGGAGGGGATGGAGCAGGAGGAGACGGAGCAGGAGGAGACGGAGCAGGAGGAGACGGAGCAGGAAGAGACGAAGCAGGAGGGGACGGAGCAGGAAGAGACGGAGCAGGAGGAGACGCAGCAGGAGGAGACGGAGCGGGAGGAGACGGAGTAGGAGGAGACGGAGTAGGAAGAGACAAAGCAGGAGGGGATGGAGCAGGAGGAGACAGAGCAGGAGGAGACGCAGCAGGAGGAGACGGAGCAGGAGGAGACGCAGCAGGAGGAGACGCAGCAGGAGGAGACGGAGCGGGAGGAGACGGAGCAGGAGGAGATGGAGCAGGAGGAGACGCAGCAGGAGGAGACGGAGCAGGAGGAGACGCAGCAGGAGGAGACGGAGCAGGAGGAGATGCAGCATGAGGCCACGGAGAAGGAGGACGGAGCAGGAGGAGACGGAGCAGGAGGAGACGCAGCAGGAAGAGACGCAGCAGGAGGAGACGGAGCAGGAGGAGACGGAGCAGGAAGAGACGGAGCAGGTTTAACTTGGAGAAACTAGAGACTGATGCTGATGGGAGGTTTTTTAAAAATCCTATAACAATGAATAAAACTTGAAGAACAAGCTGTCGACTGTAAAATGGCTGAAAGACCAAAGATAAAATCAATACGATCTATCTGATATTTACAAACATCAGTTTTTCAGCCGGGAGACAGAACAGAGTAACTGTGGACAGAAAATGGAGGAAGAAGAAGCTTTATTTTCTCATGGAGAATGTGTCAGAGACGACCAGGAAGCGCCGCCTCGTCGTGGACGCCACAGCAGGGAAATCCAGCGCTTACGACATCAAAACATGTGAGAAGAAAAAAACACTGGCAGTGCTGTCGGACGGCTGCTTTGCTCAAACGTTCGCTCAGGAGCTGCTTGTCAAATCAAAGCACACACAGAAGGAGCTGTGAAGAAGCAGCCATTTCCAACAGGCCTGGAAAGAAACTCCAAACTGACGGAGGCAGCACCGTCGGCCCGGCGATGAACGAGGAGGAAGAGGAGCCAACGTTCGGCTTCCCTCTGACCGCTGGACTGAAGCTAAATATAGAGCTGCATGAACATTAATAATTTAGCCCGAGCACAGCGCAGGGCCCCTCGGCCGGCCCTCATCAAATCAATACCTCATTAACCCCAACACGGGCTTAAAGGAAGAGGAAGTGAGACGATGACACGACGAGAACAATGAGCCGAGTTAAGTTGACACCTCGGACCTGACGCTGTTACGGCTTTGCCAAAAAGACCGAAGCGACCGAAAGCTTGGAGACACAGAGAGAGCCTCGACATGGGGGTGTCAGGTGACGACCGCAGCTGCGTGGATATGATTGGATGTTACCAGACAGCTGGACCAATCAGCTGATCCGAGCTCAGCTTCAGTCTGAACTCAGGCCTGTTCTCCGTCTCTCTGTGTGCACAAAAATTGATCGATTAATTGATTGATTAATCGCGATTATTTTTTTTTACATTATTTTATTTTGTAAAAAGATATCCGCGATCAAAGGTAGTGGAACGTCAGCCAGTTCCTCAAGTGCATGCGGCAACTAGAGGGAGTGAGCGGTACGCCAGCTTATTAAAGTACCGTCACTGGTGCCGAAGCCGGCCGGCCGGTACCTAAAGGTTAGCCGGCTAGCTCAGTGAGTATGCTTCATTCAACAGGCTTCATTCTGAAGAAGTGCAAAGAATGTGGTCACATGTGGTCATAAAACACAATGTCTTCATTTCTGTGTTCTACAGTATATCAGCCAGTAAAGCTACAACAAGTTTTGCCATTTGTTTTCATGAAGGTGCCAGGCATTACACAGCTGTGAACCAAGCGGCAACCTCCGGCGCTGAAAAATGAAGCCAATGCAGAAGTGCAAAAAAGCTGCAGTTCCTCGAATAACCGCTAGAGCAGGCCGCAGAAGGGAGTCAATTACATTTGAGCCCCATGTTAAAATGTCCGATTTTACGACAGAAAAAAACATATTTACAGCCTGGTTCAAAACATGGCTCTAGTCTCATAAGCTGTTTTTCTACTCCATGACAACTCTGGGGGGGGCGAATTTTTTTATAAGGCGTTCGTTTAAAATATACAGCATACATCATTATGCACAATTCATAGCTGTCAATCTAAGTGGCGCCACTTTGATTGACAACTAGCCACTGACGGTCTAAAGGGCGTCACCCCGTCTAATTCTAGTCACTGAGTTTGGGAAAGAGATCGTCGTGGGGTTAGCCGGCTAGCAACGATATTTAGCATTTAACCTAGCTGGTTAGCCGTAGCTAGTTTGATTATTTCGAATAAAGCGGCTTTTTTCAGCCAATAGCGTTTATTCGACTCGCCTCAGCTCCGCCCTCGCTCCACCTCTTTGTCCATATTTGGAGTAACCGGAGGTAGGCTACCAAGATGGCTACGCACTACGATTTGCTTCATTTTTGCTCTTCAGAAACCTATGGGTGACGTCACGGACACTACGTCCATATTTTATACAGTCTATGCTGTGAACACAGAAAGTTCCAAAGCTGTTTTGTTGTTTTACAGGAAAAAAAAACTCAAAATGTGGACAAAAATTTGCAAATGTGGACATTTGGTTTATTGTTGCCAAAGGAAAATCAATATTCAGTAATCGAGAATCGTTAATAATCGAAAATCAGTTGGTAATCAGTTGGACAGATTAACCACAGTGCAGTGTTCATGAGATTTCACCAGTTTTCTGAAGCCACTTCACTGTGTTCTGAGACGAGTGCACGTGAAACGCTCGCAGGTTCGTTCCCATGTTGCACTTCTCCATCATTTTCAACAACAAACATAAAAGAGTGAGGAGCAGCCTGAGGGCGTTTACATGTCCGTGTCCTTTGTGCTCCGGCTCTGATCCGTCCTTCAGTCTCACAGACGACCCAGCCTGCATCACTTCCTCATAAACCCTGAACACAGATTGACAGAAATACAAACTTCACCAACAGAAAATCCAAAGGAAGCTCCACTCACACTCAGACTGACGAGTGCTGCTCTTCACGAGGCTCATCCACTTTGCTTTAAAGCTGTGATGAGATGTTTTTCCTCCAGGTTTGGATGAAGCCCTAAAAATCAATATGGCCTCAGACCTCTTTGATCTTCGCTCTCCAAATTAGCTCCAATTAGCTGCAGCGCTTCCACAGAGGCTGCTTTTCTGTTCACAGGTTAAAAATAACATTTTCACCGTCGGATCCTTTGCCCTTTGACCCCGATTATAACCCCCGCCCGGCAAAAACAAATAATCCAGTGAGGGCGCGGGCCGTGAAACGGGGCCATCACATGACGAGTCAGCAACCAGAAACACTAAAACAGAAATTTGCTGGCAGACAAATCCATTTTCTCCACACATGTTCCATATTCGCTGGATTCCACTTCGCCAGTGTGCGACAGTGGACAGTGGGACGATGTGTGCACTTAATCTCACAGTTGATCTTTTTTATGTCTGAACATGTTCCTTTGCACGGTCGTCTTCACGAGAGCGGACATTTTGACACAGCAGCCGGAGGAGGCTGAACAATCGCCGGCCCTGCTCCGACACACACGTGACACCAATATGAAGATGGAGGCGTTCGTCATGTTTTTAGCTGCTTTTGATTAACTGCACCGACACAAGTCTGCTTTGGATGAACTATAGAAAACAAGCACCATAAGGAAGCTCGCTCTTGTACAAGCCCAGTCCCTAAAAACAGCTAACATAAAATATTAATAAAAAAAGAATGTGATGGTTTGCAAATCAATTAAAGCCGATGTTTAATTGAAAACACTGGACAGGTTTTTTTTTTTGGTCATTCTAAAAAGAAAACAGCCGGAGGAACATCTCAGTTCTGTATCAATCGAAGCACAGACTTTTATTCTGAAGGATCCAGGTTAACATGTTTCCTGCATCCTTTGAGTGTTGCTGAAATAAAGTTCATTTAAAATTCTACGTTTATGTGTTTAATGCTTCAGTGTTAGGGCCACACAACTTCCTTAAAATCATATCTAATCAGAAGCAAGTTTTTTCTTGGGCCTTTGCAGGTAAACAAGCTAATTAGCTCATTACTGTGTAAAGAGTTGATTAGATTTTCATAATAAGATAAGATCTCAGAATATCTGAAAACAGAATGGTTGAACAAAAGCTTCTTTTTTTTTCGTCCAAACTTGTTGTTAACTTGATTTTTTAAAAACACTAACGAGGTAGAATTGAATACTATAGATGAGCATGTTGTGATGACCTTCAGTGTTCAGACCACAGGACGCAAACCCACTTCTCTATATTCCAGCACAAAACACGATGCCTGTACTTTCCGTGGCCTCGGCAGTTAGAGCGAATCCATCTCTGAAAGCTCTTCTTCTGTCTCTTTGGCTGCTTCTTTCTTTCATGCCAGGTTCATAACAGCATTCTCAGATGTCGCCCCAAGGACCGAGCGTCTGACTGACCGCCGCAGTCCGACCTTGGTGCCGCGGCGAGGCGGCGAAGGTCTCGTTTCGAGGCGGCGGAGGACGCCACCGTCGAGAAAGGAAGATTCACCTCGCTGCCGTCGACACACTCTATCACCAGCTCTGACTGAGCTCCAACTTTTATATTTGACTCCAGCCTTTTGTCTTCATGGGGACATTAACACGTTCGACATAGAGTTAAAGGTGATGTAATCGTAGTCCAGATTTACAACATGTAAACATTGTCTATTCATATTATTAAACCAACAAATGGAGGAGGTGTGATAAAAGTTCTGTCAATTAAAAACTACATTAAAGAAAAGTCATTACAGCCTCAGTAATGAAACAGTAAAGACTGATTAAAGACAGTGTATGAAAACAAAACTCCAAATTACTGGAAAGAGACAAGTAATTTAAACAAGTGATGTGTTTGAGTGCAGAGACACAAATCAGCTATTCACAAACATCAGAGCAAAGATCAGCCGAATCCTTTCAGACTCTGCAGGAGACAAACTTTGTTTTTTAGTGTCTGTGTGAGAACAAACAGAGATATGAAAGCTTGTTTACGAAGAGTCACCAGCACCTCTGGCACAGTGTGTGTGCATTTATGTATGTGCATGTATGCATGAGTGTGTGTGTGTGTGGGTGTGTGTCCTGGGGAATGAGGAGGAAAATGAATAAAGCAAATATGTGCATGATTGGCCAAAGGCGTGGTAAAACACAGAGACTCAAACAAACTGTAGGAAACACACACACACACACACACACACACACACACACACACACAGAGAAAGGAAGCGCAGCCTAAACGCGGTGTGTCGATTCAATCTGACGGCTTCTCGGCAAACCAAATCCCTAATCTCATCTCATCTCTCTCTCTCTGAAGTATCCGGTGATGAGCTCAAAGGAGGCTGATGTGCGCTGGCAGCTATTTCTGTGACTAACACAACACCATCGCACACACATGTGCACACACACACACACACACAGGCACGCCTGTTAACGCAGCAGAAACGCTGTAAAAGTAATCAAAATTGGGCGGCGCCTGCTAACAAGGTGAACCGAGCCGAGAATCCACGCCGCCATGCCACACTTCAAACACCGGCTTTGGAGGCTTCACATTCTGTCGCCTCGGCGTCGAGCCAGTCACACGTTCAACATTTGATGGTGGTCATGGCTCAGGGAAGGGAAGGAGGAAAAAAACTAGGTCGAGCTTTCTGATTGGTCGAAGCATCACCCCCCAACGTCAAACAGCAGCACGACGGATGGGTGCATGTGTGCAGCAAATCACTCTCCTCTCGTGGAAACGCACGGCTGGTTTTGAAAAGGCAAACGATTGGTCAAGGGAAATTTGGGCGCCGTCTCCCCATAATGCACCGGGGCGGGCTCGGACTCGGATGGGCGTGGCGCCGATCTAAATCCGTGCTCCTCTTCTTCACTTTGCTCATCTCTGCAGCCCAGCAGATGTCACAGCGGGAGGAAAGAAAAAAAAAAGAATCGGTCCAATTACTCGTCTAATTATCTAATTATTTCATTATGTGGTGGAGAGCAGGAAGGAGGATGAAGACGGGCTCTCGTTTCCTTTCGCCCTCTGTGCTCCGCTCCCGGTGACGGCACCTGGAAATATTTCAAAGTATTACCTTTCTGCTCTTCCTGTGCACATTTTACCACGGCCTGCTTCCTCTTCTTCCTTCATTTGACCTCACCCCCCCCCCGCCCCCCCTCGTTCCCGGCTACAGTTTTTGCATCTTCTCTAAATCTGCATCGAGTTCGACAGAGAGAGAAGCGAGGAGAGAAGGAGGCGCCGTCGTATGAACGTGCTAACGAGAAACAAATTGAAAACAATTAAAGGAGAGATGGGGGAGTTTGTGTATTCGCACAAATGAGGGAGGACGTTGAGGGGGTGTGTTGGTTGGGGGGGGGGGGAAATAGCGGTGATTAAAGAGGTATTAAAGAATGAGAGTGGTAATTGGTGCATTCTTTTATTTTCTGCCAATTAACTGGCCTCTTTAAGACGTAAACAACAGGGGTGTGACGGAGCAGAAGAGCTGAGAACAGGCTGGAAGCCGGTGGCCGGTGTGCCGGCGCTGAACCGGGGTGAGCCGGGACGTATCGGGTGCGTTCACACTCTGCAGTTCATTTCAGCTCTGGAAGGTTTCAGCGCTGAGGTGAGACCTGGGAACTGAGATGCTCAGACTGAGGATCTGAACTGAACCCTGAAGCCTCCAGTTCAGCGCTGACGTTCTCCAACTTTAGGTCGAGACCCGTGAGCCTTCAGGGCCATGAGGGAATTCTTATTCACTATTTGTTTGACTTGGAACTCAGCTCAAATCTCTGCCTGTGTTCTGAAGAGCTCCAGTTGTCTGAGAGTTTGAAACCTGACAAAACAGCCTCCGACCACAACAAGCTGTTTTGGTGCTATAAAGACATGCTGGTTGGCAGCTGAGCCGATTATGACCTGCACAAATGTAGCTGTTTATGAAGTGTCCTGGCCAGGCTAAATCCATCAGGTAGGTAGGTAGGTAGGTAGATACTTTATTCATCCCCATGGGGAAATTCGCATGTTCCAGCATACTTTGTTTGAAAAAAAAAAAGCAGTTTAAGCAAAGTACTTCTACTTCTACTGACGAGCAATTTTAAAAAACACACAGTAGAAGCACAACAGGATTAAAAGAACATGGAAGACTTCAAAACACAGTAAAAGCTTATTTAAAGATAAAGGGAGCTGAACTCTGATTTGGTTAGACTCCCATCTGCTGCCAAAAATCTCCAAACTTGGCAGGAAGGCGGGCGGCGGAACATCTGTCCGTCGAAGCGGCTACGACAGAGTCATGTGACTTTCTGTTTACAAGCCTTGAATGCCTCGCTCATGGTCGGTCTGAGCCTGAAGAAATCCAGCCGGAGGTGTGATCGCACCTTCGGAGCGAGCTCCATCACAGGAGGAGGTGAGGAGGGAGCAGAAGGACCTGGCGGAGGAGAAGAGCGGCGAGCCAGCCGGCTCCCTGCTTTGTGCTGGTTTGGCTGGCTTCCAGTCAAACGCTGCTCCTGATTGCTTCTGAACCACAGAGGCGGCGCCTGCGGTCAGTCCGATGCATCAGCACCATCTGGACCAGCGGTTCTCCACCATCTGCCCGTGAGCCCCAAGAACATACCACCAAACACACAGTGTCTGCAAATTAACTTCCTGCTTCACCTGCCAACGTGGCACCGACGCCAAGAAGTTTCACAAGAAAATGAATCTGATTTTGCCCAAGACCAGATTTCAGTTGCTCAGTCATTCGAAACATATGGACGACTGGTCAAAGACTCTGGAGCCGTTCACACCAGGAACCAGTTCAGAAGACAAAGATGTAACTTTCACACAAACGTCCATCACGAGACGGCGGAGCGAGTGAAACCAGTGGAACACTGAGCTCCACACGATGGCTGCTGAACTGTCACCTGTCTGTGAATACTGCAGTTAATGGAAGGATGGTGAAAGAACAGAGTCACTTCCTCTGGATGAAAACAGCTTCCTGATGAAAGGGATTGAAGGAGACGAGTGAAAGTCAAACAAAGCACATCCGAACTCAAATCACACATCACAGTGACCTCTCATCATTCAACCCAGCAAAGCGAATCTCTTGATTAAATGTTTGATAAATGAAAAAATTATCTTTTTAATACATCAAAAAAAAAAAGTGTCTTTCACTATTTCCAAAAGCCCAAACTTGTTTAATTTTGCCAAATCCAAAACGCGTTCCAGGAAAGTCTTTAGTCGACTTGTGAATGTTTCCTCGTCCTTCCTGTGTGAAGCACTTTGTGATAAAGAAGAAATATTCAAAGCTAAATAATTAAATGTGATTAACTTGACTTGACAGCAGATGTGAACTGGGTCAATATGGGTTTTGTTTGCCCTGTATGACTTCTGCGCAGCGACACGTGAACTGTGCCGAAAGATTAAAGAATGATTAAAACCTGCTCTGTGCTCGGCCTGGATCCTCCATTCTTCCCATTTTAAAGAAAATAATTAGATTTTTATTAGTTTTTGAAGTACTGCGGGACCTTTGCACCGACTCTGCCAACATTTAAAATGTGCATCCTCCCCTCCTTTCCCATGAGAAAGACGAGTTTCTCCTTTCTATGGTCAGCGCATGTTCCTTCACATGACTGTATGGGTCTTTCATCGCGCTACAAGGTCGCAAAAAACGCAGTGAAAAAAGAAAAATGAATGTCATAGAGAGTTAACAATGACACGAAATGAAATAAATTGTAGACAGTTTTGTGATGCCAGTAACATATTTCTTGCTCTTCAACCTCTCTTTAAATTCTTTCAGGCAGAAGAACAAATTATTCACAGAGGGAATGAAAGGAATCTAAAATATTAGCTCGCAGCCGGAGGGGGGGGGAGAAGAGTATAAAATAAAGAGAAAAGGTTTTAAACCGTTACTGAGATACAGACCTTGCCTTTTAAAGATCATCTCGCTTCGCTGCATCAAGAGTCCCCAACAAGACTCGGCTGTTTCTAAAGGGCTGCGTTTTGTGATACAGTGGAAACAGAAACCTTTCAGGATGGAGACAAACGGTCATCCTCCCCGACTTTAATATTTCTCCTAATGGAGACCAACAAACCTCTGGACGACCCTGAACGCACCATTGTCAGCAGAGCTGGAGGTCGGCCCTGGCTCCACCTGCACAGCTGGAGGTCAAGCCTGGCTCCACCTGCACAGCTGGAGGTCGAGTCTGGCTCCACCTGCACAGCTCGAGGTCGACCCTGGCTCCACCTGCGCAAGTGGAGGTTGAGCCTGGCTCCACCTGCACAGCTGGAGGTTAAGCCTGGCTCCATCTGCACAAGTGGAGGTCGACCCTGGCTCCACCTGCACAAGTGGAGGTCGACCCTGGCTCCACCTGCCCATTCACCTGCTCAGAGTTCACAACAACAGAAAAGGTTCTTCACCAGTTTTGTAGTGATGAAACCTCATATTGAAACACCAGCAGGAAACAGATAGGAGAGAGAAAAACACATGTGCCTTAACTAACAACAGGAGCGAACAGCAAACTTTTTTAAACTGACCAACAGAAAACAATCACGCCTTGTGTCATTTGCTCTAATGAAGGGTGAGATGATTGTTTGTGGGGCAGCAGAGTCCGGTCAACAGGAGCTTCTTCATTCTTTATGCATTCATGAGCTTTTTCCTGAAGTCTGTGATTAAAGCGCGACTTTGGCCAAATTTAGCTTGAACAACATGTTTAACAGAGACTTCTGCTGGGACCTGGTTGTGCAGTTTTATCTGACCAGGTTCGGAGGTTTCTATCTGGGTCCTGGTGGAAATGTCACAGTGCAAATGACCCACAGATTGTGTCTCGCTCTGAAGTGGAAGTGAAATGTGGCTCTGATCTGTTGTCGCCTCCACAAACAGGCCTGTTGTTTTTTCCTACTTGATGCACGATGGAGGAAACTTGCTGGTCGAGCTGAAAGAACAATGAAAACAGCAAAGAAGTAAAAGAGGCACTTCACTGGTTTTACACCAGGCCAGATGTATAACGTCCTGTGTGGCTGTGGAGGGAGCTCGTCCAAGTTTTTTTGAGACGTGATCCTTTTTGTTGTCTCTATGAAAATTCAACAGGAAACTGTCGCTTCAGCCTGATCCCACCTGGAGCTTTAACAAAGCATTAGCTGAGGATTAGGGTTTGTGGGTTGTGTTAGTTCTCATTCATTCCAACAGGTTTGTTTGATGACGTCCAAACTTGTGTCAGATTTGGAAAACTGATTACAGCCATAGATTAAAGCTCCTGCAGTCCGACTGAGTGTCACAAATGAAAATAGTTCCTTCGTTGTGTTAGAGCAGCGTCAGAAATCTCAGGGAAAAATCTGAAAACTTGTACAAAAAAAAACAAAACTACCTCCAGATTCAGATTCAATTAGAGGTGAGAAAGTGTTTTGTGGTGAATTTGGTTGAAGAGACACTTTGCAAAGCTTCTGATTTCACGACTTGTGATGTTATAACTTCACCTTTTCTGCCTGTCAGAGAGCAGGTACGGCATCGACACCTGTTTCCACGGCGACTTTACAGACCATTGTTTCGGGGCCTGTTGAGTCCGGAGCGTTTGGGGTCTTGGTGTCACGGTGACTAGTTGCGGCGCGTGGCGAAGTCTGAGCGCTGAAAGCAACAGTGTGGGAAAGTTGTGCGGCGGTGACACACGAGTCAAAATCGCACGCTGAATCTCCTCATTAGCACCAAAGAGCTGTGAAACCGAAGCCTTTGTCCGCTTCATTATCTCCTAACGCGGAGCCTCTGAGCCCAATCTTCCTCCGGTAATTACTATCAAGTTCTTTGCAGAGGGAGGGGGGGATCTGATGATCTAAATTACCATTTGTTCAAGAAAGTAAAGCATAATGGCTCCACTGTGAAGCAAAGAGAAAAAAAACATCCACAGCACAAATGAGGCGTTCTACTACCAAATGAGAAACATCCGTACCATTCACAACTTCAACATCGTTATGTGGCCAATCAGCAGCTCCGGTTTGTCCATATCAACATAAGGACTACGCTGCAGTGATCAGGAAACAGATCGAATCATGTGACTGCGCCACAGGTCAGAAAGGTCACAGGTATAATCCTCTCTGAGAGCTTTCACAATAAGACTACGTTGACGCTTTTATTGTGAAGCAGCCACAGGAAGTGTTGCGTTTGCATTGGCCACTCTGCCTGTCAATCACTTCATATCAACACCAGGAAGTTTCAACAAGCAGTGGGTAGATTACTATTAAATCTGCTGCAGGATTCCTACTCATTTCAATGATGCCTTGACTTTTACTTTATTGCCAATTTGTACACAAGATGTTTCACTGGTTTTTAAATTCATTTATATTTTCAATCAGCTTTTGTAAATATGGAAAACACGTCTGGATCTACTTCCTAGACAATCTCGAAGTTCGACTCTTGATCTTTGCGAGATTCAGAAAACTTTTTCTTCTGGTGGTGAAAACAAAAAACAAGCGTCTGGTCGAGGGAAGACTTTTAATCTTTGGACTCTCAGATTTTTCCCAGAGATTCAAATCGGCTCGATGTTCTGGTCACAAGCCTGCTTCTCTAAAAATGAGGCTTGAAATCCTCATTTTGCACGTCGATGTCTGTCACATGGATCTGAGCTGAACTGCACGGCCACAGACTCATCAAGTGTTTGTCAGAGCTGAATGTTTTTGGGATGTGAATTTAATCAGTGATCTGGAAATTAAACAAGGAAATCGATTTTACCACAGTTGAGGGTTTGTTTATCAGTTCGGAATCAAAAATTTGTTTCCTGCACAAAACACAGTTTACAGTGAACTAAAATCCTTCAGTGGTGAAAGCAGCTCAGAACATGTTTCCATTTATAGAAGGTAGAAAGAAAAATGGAGCAAACATGTAAAGAAATGTTTTACAATCAGATTCACATTTTTTTCAAATACAAGAGAATTTCCGGATTTTCCTGAGAGTGAATGAGCTCTTCTGTATTTAGTTTATCATTGCCAGTGTCCTTTCATGACAAACCGAAGAAGAGAGAAAGAGAAACCTCATTTAGCCACTGGGCATAAAAAATTGCAGGAATGCTCCTTTAAATCAGAGATTGTTCAGGATCAGATTAAACAACCCAACAAGACTTCAGTTTACTTTTTAAAAATAATGAGATTTTGATGAGTTCAGAGCTTCAGCCTGAAGGATTCAGTGGACACACACACACACACACACACACACATCTAATGAGATTCAGTGACTCACTGTAACATCACACACACACACACACACACACACACGTTAATACACGCATACTAACACACACACACACACACACGTGCTGCTTTAAAACACACACTATTTGTTTTGTTTTTGAGCAGCAGAAGCATCAGGCAGCGTTACTGCGCTAAACAATCTCATCTGGTCCCTCACTTGACCCAGATTTCAGTTGAATTAAAACTGGCTGAGAGCGAGAGAGCGAGAGAGAGACAGAGAGCGAGAGAGAGAGCAAGAGAGAGCGAGAGAGAGAGAGAGAGGGAGAGGGAGAGAGACAGAGGGAGAGAGAGAGAGACAGAGACAGAGAGAGACAGAGGGTGAGAGAGAGGGAGACAGAGGGGGAGAGAGAGAGAGAGAGACGGAGACAGAGAGAGACAGAGACAGAGAGAGACAGAGGGAGAGAGAGAGAGACAGAGAGAGACAGAGGGAGACAGAGAGAGAGAGAGAGAGAGACAGAGAGAGAGAGACAGATTTGCAGTGACATCATGCTTAGTGAACAGCTGAGCCACTGGACAGCAGAAAATCCAATTTGTGCAGGCAGGACCGTGGCCACCTAACGCAGTGAGGGGGCAGCGCCCTCCACCCCCCGTCAAACCACGGCAGTGGAGGGGTGGGGTGTTTTTCCTTTTTTTAAGCTTTTAATGCCAGTGATTAAAGCCGGAGGCGAGGTTCGAGGTTCTCTCTAAGCACCGAATAAATGTGTTTTTTTTTCCGGCAGAGCGGACAGATGTGAGGCGTCCGCCGTCCGCAGCAGCTGTCATCACCTTTAATCTCCACTGGAGGCATCTGATGCAGGCCGCTCGCAAATTTTTAGGAATTTGATGAAGGGTTTGTGCTTCACTTTGGTTTCATGGCTCCTGAACCCAGCACAGGACTGACGGCGGCCTCTGAGGCTCCAGTTTGAGATCGAACATAAAAACTTAAAGAGAATCTGAGCATCTCAATTCTGAATTTTTTTGCAGCAAATTTTGTGGCGAGAGACGTTAATTAAACCTGCAGGAAACACCTCGGTCTCGCCTTCAAACACGCCTCGACACAGATGCATCATTAAATAATAAAGGCTCTTCCTCATTATTTAGGTTTTATCATTTACTGTGACTCCGCAGAACAAAGAGCTGGTGCTGCCTGCAGCTGTTCGCTCGTCTTCCTCACATGGCTTCTCCTGGTGTGCAGGTACATATGAACGCATGAGCGTGAGCTTCGTCGTAAATCCACAAAAACGGCCTCAAAGAAGAATCAGCCCGAAGATGTTTACAACGTTTTCAGTTAAAACTCAAACCTGCAGCTGCTCGTTTCACTTTAAATCCATTTTAAAACTAATAATTTTGTTCTTTTACTTAAGTAAGAATTTGAATATTTCTACACAACCAAACAAACTTGAGCTTATAAAAACCTTATTTTCACTTGTTCACACTAGTTTCTGCACCGGAGCGAACTCACAAACACAAGCGTCGGTGGCAGGAGGCCGCGGACAGACTCAGCGCCGTGGTTTGTTTTGGCGGCGGTGGGGGCGTCGCCGTCCCTCGCCGTCGGACTGAGGGCTGGATGTTAACGCACGGAGCCTCCGTCTGAGCCGCATTGTTCGCGCCTGCCGGGGCGACAGCGCCACACGACCTATTGTCCCGTGTTATTGCGCGGCTGCCATGACACCTCCGAGCCACCAGGACGCCCTCCTGCTCCCGCTCCTCTGTTGATGACTGTGAAGCTGCAGGCTGATTCCTTCATCAACATTTTGAAATTTTCACTTTGTTTGGGGTGTTTTTTTTTGTCCCACCGGGTTTAAAGGTCGACAGCAGACTAAACCTCTCCTCTCCTCTCCGCTTGACCCGCCGGGGCACGTGGGTAAATTCCTTATGAGATTTAACTGTTGAATGGGACAAAAGAGAGCGAGAGGGCGGCGCACACACTCGCGCGCTGGCAGAGGGCTGAGTGATGTCGCAGGGCTGTGTTTACCGAGTGTGTGCGGGTTCCTGGAGCCGAGCGAGCCGAGCGAGGATGGACCGAGGGCGACCTTGAGCTGAGACACATAATACACATTCTCTTCATAGCTCTCCTGCTTCCTCTCATTAATTCTCCTTTCACTCTCCTCATTGCTTTTAATTCATTCATTTTCTTTAATTGCTCCGTGTCCGAGCTTGTATACAGCTGGTTTCTGCACCTTCATCCCCCCGTCTTTCTTTAACTGACAAATGTCAAGATTTTCAGTTCACCCTGACACAAAACACAGAAAGGAGAAAATCCTCACATTTCAGAAGAAGAGACCAATGAATTTTTTTCCATTTTCTCATGAAGGAACGATTCAAGCTGTTAATCAGTTTACTGTCGATGAAAGTGCTGCTGATTTGATCAAGGAGACGTACAAATTAAGATTTAGGTCCATCTTCTCAGATTGATCAGATCAAACAAACAAACAGAAATTTCATTTTAAAAAAGATACAGTTTCCTGTCAGTTTTATGTTCATGGCTGTTCTTTCACTTCGAGGCAGAAAATCATAGAATAATATTTATCTTACTTTCATTTTCAATTTTGTAGTGAAGATGTTACAACAAATAATTTAGATAAGTTCATTAATTAATAAGTAATTTGGAGAGAAAGTTATTTTGCACTAAACCTTGAAAAGTTAAGATTGATTGGAAAAATAATAGTTTGAAGCTTGAATGATTGAATGATTGACTCTTTACCGACAACAAATTCTATATAGTTTACACTTACAGAAAATCAGCAAAAATCTCTCCTCTTATTTTGAAAAGCTTGAACCATTTATTGTCCATTTTCCAGTTAAAACACTGAGCTTAATGAGCAAACAGTTTATTTTCTTTAAATGAACTCAAAGCTCAAAATATTCGACAGACTCATATTTCACAGATCTGAAATATGATGACAAACATTTTGAACTCATTATTCAATATGTTAATATATTATTATTGTTATTTCTACAATATCTGGCATGTATCAAATATATATATATATATGTAGTGTGAGGGGGATCAGTCAGTTCATGTGTTCTCTGAAGCCAGTGAAAGAACGCGCTCCTGATGCTGAGAGCAGCTCTCAGTACTTTCACTGTATAAATGTCACATTAGTGTGTTGGAAGTGTGGAGCTGTCGACGGACGCCTGTCAGAGGAGCAGCTGAAACACTAACGCTGTAGACGGTGGGAACTGGTGTAATGACACAGATATCAGATTTGGAAGAGGAAGAGGGCGTCTGCTCTCTTTAGTACGACACAAAGGATCCGATGGAGCAGCCATCCTCCACGAGCCAAGACAGAAGCCGGCCTGCTGTGCAGCTCCATCCGCCTCCTCCCCCTCTCTCCACAAACACATGGTGCAGGCTTTTACTGAGGCCTCATGCTGACTGACTGATTGACTAACTCTATATTTATGCATGCGTGTGTGTGTGTGTGTGCAGGAGACGTGCACTAAATGAGAGCCACGTGCCTCGATTGACGAGCAGCAGCCATGATGGCGTCAAATCCAAAAACCAGATGCAGGAAGATGTGAACACACACCGGAAACACACACTAATAACAAGAGAGTGAAGACAAAGATGCAGCTTTCTGTTGTTTTAAAGCAGGTGAAGGTCTCATTTGAACATGCTTCTATCACATCAATATAAAACAGAGGATGTAAACAGGCCAAGAAAACTGTCACAGGCCACACAAAGGAGAACACACAACATCAGCTATTGTCACTGTCTCTGCATCTCAGAGCCGGACAATGAAACCATGCTGTATTTTTTTCTTTTGTGTTGCATCAATGTGACGAACAAACCACCACGTTTGGATCTGCGGCGCATTTCAGCCGAGAGCAAATGATTTCACAGCAGCTGACAGTAACTTACACAGAGTGATCCACACAAACATGGAGCAGGGAGAATTCACCAGCCGATCTGACAGTCAGGTGAAACCAAGCGGCAACCTCCGCCGCTGAAAAATGAAGCCAATGCGGAAGTGCAAAAAAGCTGCAGTTCCTCGAACAACCACTAGAGCAGAAGGGAGTCAATTACATTTGAGCCCCATGTTAAAATGTCAGATTTTACGACAGAAAAAAACATATTTACAGCCTGGTTCAAAACATGGCTCTAGTCTCATAAGCTGTTTTTCTACTCCATGACAAATCTGGGGGGGGCGAATTTTTTTATAAGGCGTTCGTTTAAAATATACAGCATACATCATTATGCACAATTCATAGCTGTCAATCTAAGTGGCGCCACTTTGATTGACAACTAGCCACTGACGGTCTAAAGGGCGTCACCCCGGCTAATTCTAGTCACTGAGTTTGGGAAAGAGATCGTCGTGGGGTTAGCTGGCTAGCAACAATATTTAGCATTTAACCTAGCTGGTTAGCCGTAGCTAGTTTGATTATTTCGAATAAAGGGGCTTTTTTCAGCCAATAGCGTTCATTTAGCCAGCCCATAGGACCCGCCTCAGCTCCGCCCTCACTCCACCTCTTTGTCCATATTTGGAGTAACCGGAGGTAGGCTACCAAGATGGCTGCGCACTACGATTTGCTTCATTTTTGCTCTTCAGAAACCTATGGGTGATGTCACTGACACTACATCCATATTTTATACAGTCTATGGGTGAAACACATGAGGCTCCGACGGCAAACAGACCATAACGATATATGACATGGAGATATTCAGATTCAAGTATCAACAAACACGTTCGTTCTTCATCACCTGGAGCTCAGACTCACAACCTGCGACGCCAAACGAGCCTCCATCGCCGGCTTCACGCCGCCACTCAGACAGGCACCGCCGTTTCATGCTCAGGTTTCAAATTCTGAGGAGAATTTTAATCAACTTCTGGTTTGAATTTCACTTTTATCAGAGCGATGTTAAATCTTAAATCTATTGTTGATACATTAAGTGAAATTTGTGTTTGTGGCTTCATGTTCGTGTCTCATCAACAAAGCCGAGCAGAGAAATCACAAGGAGCTGATGAGCCTCACAGCAGAGAGCAGCCGCTTGCTTATGTATATAAATACATTTGCCTGGACACACACACACACACACACAAATAAAGACGCAGGGATCATTTAACATCAGCCAGATGTGAGGATTGGTTGAAATCTGGGTTGGTTAACGAGGTCATGAGGCCCAGAGCTGCTGGAACAAAAGACATATTTTTGGACTTCAGCGTGTGTGTGTGTGTGTGTGTGTGTGTGTTTATGTTAAGCGTGTATACTTGCAGTCTAAATGTGTGTGTGAGCTTCTTGTTATCATATGATTTTCACATGAAGCCGTGCTGCTTAAAGTTTTGAAGGACAAAGGCAGCGATTCACAGACAGCGAGGAGGATGTCTGGATTTAAGAGCAGAAATCCCCCGAAAATACACACAGAGACGGACGTCTGCTGTCGTGTCAGTCCGACTCTCTACACACCACATCACTAGCTTTGTTCTTATGCTCATTGCTTAAGATAAAGAGCTAAATTTCATCCTGGGATTTCGTTTGTTTGAGCTCTGACAAACATGAAACACTTTGACTCATCCAGTCAACTTGTTCAGTTCACCTGATGTTTCACCGTCTTCACACAGATTCTACTGCGGCTGAGTGAAGAGGTCGTTCATGTGGCTTTTTTTAAAAGAGCGTTTTTGCTGGTTTTGGTTAGAAAAAGCAACAAAACTGCAGATTTTTACAAGCTGACATTAAAAAAAAACAGATCTGCAAAAGCAGCCGAGCGGAGAGATAATTTCCTCGAAAACGAGAGAGAAATTACGAGAGAGAGAGGGAAGAGAAGTCCTCATGCACCTGCACTGCAACACACACACACACACACACACACACACACACACACACACACACACACACACACACACACACAACATGGCATTAAAGAAACACCCCATGTTGAGAGCCTGAGATCTGAAGCCATTTTGGAGCCGAGGCTAAGTGCTGCAGCAAGTTTAATAGGGGGCAACCATGTGACACACACACACACACAGAGTATATAAAAGCACATACACACACACATATATAAGCCTGTGTATGCACAGACACACAGATATGACCATATGGCTGCTTTTAAGTAGACTTACATTCACATTCACAGGAGGCCTTAAAATGGAAATATCTATATGACACTGCTGGTACACACACACACACGCGCACACACACACACGCACGCACGCACGCACGCACGCACGCACGCACACACACACACACACACACACAGAATAAATTGATGACAAAAGATTTCAGCACAAATCTAACCACTAGTTTTTAGCTGTACATCACATCTCTTATTTCTAGTGTGATTTTCTTAGTTTTCTTCTTTTTTTCATGAATGATCTTAACTTATTAGAAGCAAGAAAAACATGTATGAATGAGGCTCATTGTCACCGACGAGCTGAACGCTGCCCTCAGAGCCTGACACAGGGTGGGTGGGTTTACTGGGATGTGGGATTCAAAAACGAATAAATAAAAGAATAACAATAATAAGATCATTTTCAGAACAGACCGCTGTGACGTGGAGAGAGCAGGTGATGGAGAAGGAATCAGCTGGATCAAGAATTCGGCTGAGTCTGAACCGACCGTGCGGCTCCACGTGTCCAGCCTGACCTTGCTCCTTGTTCGGACTTTAACATTGAAAAAGACACGACCCCGGCGTCCGGATGTGGGCGTGTCCTCCTGAAAACCTGCCACTCAAAACAAGAAGTCGGAGAAGACGTCCACGCGATCAGATCTCACTCTGCTCCTCTCGAGTGGAGCTCTGCCTTTGGTTTGTGCTTTCTCAAATCTTTTCATCAATGTGCTTCCACACACACACACACACACACACACACACACACACACACACACACACACACACACACACACACACA
>JBBMOC010000196.1:199622-211386 GCA_037975185.1 Centropyge bicolor | reverse complement strand
ACACACACACACACACACACACACACACACACACACACACACACACACACACACACACANACACACACACACACACACACACACACACACACACACACACACACACACACACACACAATGGAACGCTTACATAAATTTTGGGTTGTGTCAGGGACGCCGTGTACAAAGTTTAGTTTAAGGAAATGGAGGACTTTGGTCGCTGCTGAGAGTGTTGAGAAGAAAAGAGAGAAAGACAGGAAACTGAAGCAAAAGGTCTTTGTTCAGCTGCAGGTAGACTGAAGATAAATCCAATACACATAATCTAACGGCCAATATTCTGAATATTATGTTGTACATTATGTAAAGAGGGAAAAAAATAAGACAGTAAAGGCAGAGAATCCAGGTAAATGTGTTTTTTAAGACCTGAGATCTTCAAAAATTCAACCTCAAATCTCTCAGTTACAGAGCACACGCTGCTCAAATAAGAACAAAAATAAATCCGGTTCCAGCAACACAAAAACAAACTTTAACAAAAACATAAAGAAAGACCTGCCAACACGTCTCAGATCTGCTGTTTGACTACTGGATTTCATCAGCAGGTCAAATATCGGCCTATAAATATCAGTCAACTGATCCGTCTATATCCTGCTTTGATTTATTTATTAGCTGAATATCGGCGTCATTTCTGCCAGATTCTGATTCACTGTGAGATCAATTCAGTCATATTCTTTATTTTGTGATTGGTTTTGGACAAACAACAGTTGATCTGACTGTCGGACCAGTTCCATCCAAATCCTCAAAAACCAGACTCGCTGACTTTCAAACATTTGGGCCTTTTATGTGGTAACTTCCATACGTTTCTCTGAACGACTCAACCACATTTAAAGAAAATAATAACAATAATAATCAGTCTCCTGTTCCCATCAGAGAGGTCTCAGGAGAGAAAAACTGCAAAACACTGGCAAAATAGAATGAAACACAACAAAGAAGTAGCTTTACACAAAAGACGAGTGACAACGGCTTCCTCTCCTGAGACTCAAAAACAGTTTGTTCTGTCACACAGAGGCTCAATAAAAAGCATTACATTCTGAAATATTTGACTAGTTTCTCAACAGCCGGTAAAAACAAGATGAAACAGACACGAGTTCAGGCTCGGAGGATAAAGGCAGCAGGCGCGTAACCAGAGCGACGGCGGTTTGAATCCTTGTGGCAGTTCACATAGACGTGCGTTAGAGCGTTTGAACGCGAGTCAGGATGTTGCTAGAAAAGAGCAGAGCACTCAGTGGACGTTCTCACACACACACACACACACACACACACACACACCTTCTGTCAACACTCACTCAGTGCCAGTGGTGTATTTTGCTTTTCCACAGATTGCAGTCAACCCCCACCAGCATCACCACCACCCCAAAGAGAGCAGGCGTCCTCCCACGGGGCTCCTGGTTGGCATGGATCGGCCCCCGAGATCGCTCCACACACACACACACACACACACACACACACACACTTTCACACACATTACTGTCGAGAGCAGGGTGTGTGTGTGTGTGCATATGTAATGAAGAGGGTACGCAGAGATTTACAGTGTTGGCACCCGGT
Organism: Centropyge bicolor; assembly: GCA_037975185.1. Taxonomy (NCBI): domain Eukaryota; kingdom Metazoa; phylum Chordata; class Actinopteri; family Pomacanthidae; genus Centropyge; species Centropyge bicolor. Next base: position 209,805 of record JBBMOC010000196.1, on the reverse strand, counting down.
CTGGTAAAAAGGGTGGACCGCTGCCACTTAACCCACGAGCTCCCGATAAATATGCCATGTTTTGTTTTCCTTTTCAAAAAGCCCATGAAAAGAATTAGCAAGATGAGAAAGTGGCAGGCAGATCTCTCGGGGCGTCCATCTGTCCATTACTGAAATAAAAGCGTCCACTCAGAGAGGGGGGGGGGGGGGCGGAGGGCTTCTGTCGACTTGATGCGACGAGGATTTGACTTTGAGTACAGGCGGTAATCGAGGGACTGGATAAATAAGACAGAGAGAAAATCAGGAAGATCTTTGCACTTAATGACACTCGAAAACCAAAATGGATGATCTCGCACGGCGCAATTTAAATGTGAGGCATCGGAGGAGACGTTAACTGTCTTTACAGAGTCTGCCCACGCTGTCGAATCCTCTTACACAATCAGCGCCATCGTCTCCAAACCCGTTCATTCATCAGCAGTAAACAAAAGGAAATAAACCTGAAGCCTGCAGCTCGAGGGCCCAACACGGCCGATCATGTGACCGAGAGCTACAGCCACAACAACCAGTCGGCTAATCAATCAGCTGATAGACAGAATAATAATTTAATTTTTAAAAAAAATTCACGAGCAAAATGCAACTTCTTGGTTCCAAATGTGACTCTTGTTTATCTTTGAGTTTGGGACACTTGATAACACAAACTGGACTTTTCACAATTTTTGACATTTCATAGATCAAACAAGAAAAAATAAATCTGCAAATTAACCGATCATGAAAACAATCTCACTGCAACGTCGGCCATCTTGCCTGTTAGACGACAATTTTCATTGTGACTGCAGCACCTTTTATGAGCTTCCAAGTTCAATCTATCTAGATAACATATGCTGGAACATACCAGTCCATAAAAGCATAAAACCTACACAACCTGAGGGCCTGTCAGTGCTATCAGTGGTGTGTCTGTTGAGTTTAACAACAGGAAACAGAGAAAGATGGACGACAAGCCATTTACAAAAATCCTCCTTCAGACTTGATGCAAACAAACGGTTTCAGAGTCTTTCATGATATCAATAAGTAAACAGTACTATAGTAACTTTTTTTGAAATTCTGGTGATAGATTATTTAAATAGAAAGCTGGAAATGTCTTGAAACACCTGAGAATCAAAGGAACTTCAACACATCAAACCAAAACATCCTGTAAATTCTAACATGATCGTTTCGAGTCCTGCTCACTGGCTTCAACACTGTCCACAGTGTCTTTACCACAGATATGAAAGTGAAAGCGTTGTCAGTCGAAACAGTTGGTAAATAACATATAATCCCGTCCAGACCTGTCTGATGTGAGTCTGACATGAGGGGGGGGCCACGGTGTGTGTCAGTGGTTGGAATAAGTCACCAGATAACCAGCGTGCAGCTCCGCTCACGTTTGGCTTGAGCGGCCGTGTCGTCGCTGTCTGTGAGACATGTTGGAAGTGGGAAAAAAAAAAAAGAAAAAAAAGAAAAGCAATCTGCCACTCAGACTCACACCTCTCCCTCTCTCTCCCTCACAGTCTGTCTCTCTCCAGCACGGCCACAACCTTTCAGCAATCAAATTAGCTGCACTCTCTTACCCAGAATCTGTGCCAGAGGAATCTGCAGTTGGGCTGTAATTGCTACCAACTAATAATGTCAACCTTTCTATGGCATACAGGCTCTACTTTATTAGCAGGGCATGAAGATGAGGCTGCCCGCGTCAACAAGTTGCATCATTTCGCATCACTGCGAAGCGTAATATCCTGCAAGACGTCTACCTCTGTTACCTGGACTCGCCATAACAACACGATCATCTCGTCTTCTGTTATGAGAGGTTTAACTCACAATTTAGTCAGAATAAAATTTCTTTCTTTCTTACATTCTAGGCCGTAATCTTGTCGACGTCTCTCTCTGTTTTTAGCCTCGTGCCTTTTTCCAATTGACACAAAAAACAGTTTGATGACATCTGGAACTGAACCATCAACTCATCAATTCATGTATTTTTAAAAAACCCTTTCAGTCATTATTCAAACTAAAACACCAAACATCCTGTTACAGCTTCTCATTGTTAGAACCTGCTGCTTTTCTTTGTCTTGTATGATGATACAATTTATTTGGGTTTATGACTGTTGGACAGATGAGATATTTTTCACCGCTCCATGAGATTTTACTGCCTGATGATTGGTGGATGTGTTGAGAGAATCGTTGTTGGTTGCAGCTCCAATCACATCTGCCATTTCACACACACACTAAAGGCTCGTACAGGATCCCTGGAAGCCCAAAATTAATCAGATTAATGGCAAAACTAACTGTGACTTCAACACAATATAACCGAAACGTTTCAAAGCCATGTTTTTATTTTACTTTTGGAAACAAATTCTTCAGCTGATCAGGACAGAAACACGATGATGTTCCGGTTTCTCACAGCTTCAAACCTTCAAACAAACATGTCAGATTTCAGTCCGAGCGCTGAGAACTCGTCACGCATTGCAAACCAATGAACGTCAACAACCAGGCCTGAACACAGCCTATATCCACACACACACACACATACAGAGTAAACTATAATATGCAACTGTGAGTTCATTATTCTGCTCCTTGGTGTTTGTACTCTCTGTGGTATCGTTGTCATATTCCTTCAGTGGTGAGCTTACAGTGGATTCATCTCGCTTATGGCTTCTCTTCCAAATTTAGTCTCGTTACAGTTTTCCTATAGGGACGTTTGGCTTCATATACATCTCAATAACACCCTCGCAGTGTTTATCATACAGCTTCACATACAGGTATTTGTATTATAGATGCAACCCTCCAAAATGTGCTGCTCTTTTAGGGAGGTGTCAACATGAGCTGCTGGTTCTGCCTCCAGCCCAGTGACCCACTAACTCGTTAAAACAGCACTAATTAGACTGTAAATGAAGGAGAAGCAGGACACAACTCAGCCAGTAACACGAGGATCCAGAAAACAGGCTACAGCTTCCTGTTGATTATGTTTCTGTGCAATGATCAAACTGATGTAATCAAATGAAGGCAGAGCTTTTTGTTGCCTTTTGTTTACGCTGTGATTCCTTATGGCTTCACGCTGATCACAACAAGCGGAGGTCAGAGATTAACCAAGCCTTTAATTCAACTCTGCGTCTCCTCATTAGGACGTTCTCTTGCTAAAAAGCCTGCTCGAAATCAGGCCATGTGAGTCATTACGAGGCGCTCGGACGGGTAAGTAGGTGACAGGTCAACGCTCAACATCTGGACGCACAAGTGCATCCAAAAACAAGTGGAGCTGCAACACCCCCGACTCTGCCGCCGCCGCTGCTGCTGCTGGAGGCGCTTTGCACCGCCGATAAAAGCCAGATTAGGAGCCGGGCGGAGGAAGCGAGGAAGCCGGAGAGGTTAGGAGATCAGGGGCGAAGAGTGGATGATAATCTTGCCATAACATCAGGATGGGTCAATGCAGCCGGATTAAACTGAGCTAATGAAATACACCAGAAATGGAGGACTGGGGGAGGAGGGGGAGGGGTGATGGGTGGGAGATGCATGGATGAGAAAATCCAAAATAAAACTAGTAGGAAAAGCAGGCAGAGGTTAGGAACAGGGTCTTTTTTATTACATCTGTCACATGATGATGTTAATTGTAGCTGTAGAGCCTCAGAGATGCTGCACTCGTCAACAATAATAAAAACATATGCTTTCATGCAAACTGCCACAACAAATCAGAGTTTGCAGCTTCAACAAGTACCGAACCCGGTTTGCAGGCGAGCACCGAGGCTTCCCTACCCCCTCCCCCTCTCTTCACCCTCCCCCCTAAAATACAAAATTATTTCCACTGACATTTCCCCCAATGCAGCAATGCGCGCGCCCAAAAGCCGATTTCCAGGGAAGTGCAGGGGGGGAGGAGGGGGGGCGTCATGTTTGGAGATCGGGAGCGCGCACCGCCCTCCCCTCCCCACCAAAAACTCAACCCTGGAGGGGGTGCGCGCACGCGTGCACGGGCCAACCTATAGAGGGGGAGCTGATTGGCCGAGGCGCGGCTCCATCTGCACACGTGACCGGCCCTGCTTACAATAAACAAACAGCGATGGAATAATGTAGGAAAAAACAGCCCCGCGGCTTCCAACTAACAAACAGCCAGAAACAGACACAAGCAGAGAGTCAAACAGGCCGCGAACACACAGTCAGCACGGGAACATCCGCCCGGCGCGAGCCCACTAACTTCATGTGTTTGGACACGTCCGGCCGCTGCGCGCAGCCAAAAAAAAAAAAAAATGACAGCTTCACGAGCGCCTGTAGCCGCTTCCACTGGACGCTATAGCCGCAAAAACAGGCGCAAACACGGGCACCGGTGCGCCGCCCGGGCAGCCCCGCACGCGCCACACACACGCACACACACAATGGCAAGAGAGCTTACCTACACAGTGAATGAGTTTGTGCCTCCAAGAGTCAAGTTCCTGCCGAAAGCCGCGCCTCTCTATCGTGCATTGCTGCCTTTTGCACAGACTCGCCATTTTCTATCGGCCCCTCCCGTGGGCGCGCACATACTGCTGGGTGCTTCCCCGCGCGCACGTCACCGGCGGATTTTATTCTAGGGCTGGGTGGAGTGAGATATGAGGGGGCCGGGGCTGCAGCATCCCCCTTTTCTACAGCGCTCGTTTGTCCCACCCACCAAAAGCGCCCCCTCCCCCTCCTCCTCCTCCTCCTCCTCCTTCATCCCTCCCAGCATCTCTGCTCCAGGATGTGCTGCTGTCATTGGTGCTTTACAGGGATGTTTGTCAGCCTGAACGTCGAGCAGGATGCAGCACATGGCCTCTACAGCTCTGATGATGTGTGTCAGAGGGTCCTCAACATAAAGGCGATGCACTGTTGGAATTAGCAGTGGTGGGGAATAAACCGTGCTCCAGACTGTAAATGCTGTTTGGAAACAAAGAGGCTCTGTTGGCCAAAACTGTTCCAGTATCATATTATGGAAGTAAGAGAGCCTGCAGCTGCTGGATGTGACTGTAAACAGAGAAAAATCCCCATAATGTTCCTCAGCTAGTTACATCACTAATATTCTTATTCAGCCAATTACATTATTACTGCAAGTTCTCTTTTAATGCATTAGTCAAATAAACTAAATTATTTTGTAAATTATGTTGTGAATTTCCCCACTGTGAGACCAATAAAGGTTTATCTGATCTGATTTGGTTATTTCCAGCCGTGCATTGCTTCCAGAGTGTTTTCAAGGCTGCACAATTTTAAAACTCTCCAGTCAAGCTGCAGCCAGGATTTTGCAAATAATCTGTGGCCCAAATCCAAAACAGAAAAGAAAATATAATCAAATTAAAATTTCCAGTTTGCCTAGTTTCTTATATCCTCGGCTAAATTTGTAAAAATGGGGCATTTAAATTAAAAAAAAAAAAAAAAAAGCTACAAAAAAATAAACAAAATTTGATTATTTGAATTTTCTTGTTTGGCTCGTTCAAGATTTACATAACTGAAGCATTTATTTTAAAAATAAAAATATATGAACAAAATCAAACCCTGCTTTAAAAAAACCTGCCAGCAGTCTTATATTAATTTCAGAAATAATTAGGTAGTTACACATCTGTCAACATTTGTCCCATCATTAGGATCTAAATGCATTTTCAGCCTCAGAAATAAAACAGTGCAGAACTTCTGGATTAATCACATTATTTAATCCTGGTTTCCCCTGAGAGTCAAAACCAGGGCAGCAGAGTTTTTGTTCCATTTGGGTCACCTTGATTCATTTTTCTCCTCCTTCTTTGCTTCTTCCTGAAATGAAGCCTTATTGGCTTTAAATGCACATCAGCTCATGGAGCAGAGCTGCAGCAGCTCGGTGCAACAACAATAAATCAAGTTCCATAAAAGTGGCCGAAACGCGGGTCTAATCACCAAATTGAAACATGAAATGACACGGTGTCGTTAACGGGAACCTCGCTGCTGTTTTTACAATCCTACAGAGACGCTGGGCCGCACATAAAACACAGGACAAGGGCAAACGTTTCCGCGGAGCAGCACTCCGCCTAATTAAGTCGTTGAACCCGTTGCCCTCGACAAAGATGTCTCCCGCGGAGGGCCGGGCAGCAGGAGGCGGCGGGCCAATAGGAAGGCGGCTTGAGTCGAGGTGGAGGAGCGACGGCCAATCAGAGCGCGGCACCTAGGAGGGACGCTGAGGCAGCTCTGCCAGGAGACTAGCAAGCACGGAAACGGCGAAATAGTCGCCGAGAGGAGCAGAAATCCTCCCACAGCCGCCTTGTTTTCAGTGATGTAGAGACAAAGGACTGAGTTGCTCTTTAATAAAACAGGTAAAGCGTTTCCGTTCTTTCTCCAGGTGTGTGTCTGTGTGAGTGTGTGTGTTGGCAGCATCATGCCGGCAGGATGAAAGAGATTTGGGCGCCGTTACTGTGGCAACATTAGATGGAGGGATACACTCCTCCTCCTCCTCCTCCTCCCATCTGACAGCGTGTCTGAAGGCATCTCAGCTGTTATTCAGCCTCATCCACCCTCACCTGCTCTTTATGATGATGATGATGATGATGATGAAGCCTAAATGTATGTTACATGTTTGTCAACAACCTCATTTTGAATCAACAGAGGAGAGGAAGGTAAACAACCCCTGTAAACAGAGAAGCACAGTAAACAGCTGTGGAGAAGGTGTTTGAGTAAAAATGTACATTTAAAGAGTCAAACAGCTTCAGTAAACAGACAGGAGACAAAGACTACATTAATAAAAAACATGTCTGTTATGTCAGGTTTTCCTGTAGCTTAACAACAGGACACGTAGGTCACATGGTCTGAGTGCGTTTACAGCAAAGCTGTGTTAAAGTATGTGGACACACCTGTTCACAGGTGAGCCACTGATGTGTAGAATAAAGCACCTGAACACACACCTGTGGCCACATCTGCTGCACCAATTGTTTCCATGTAAGTTCACATAGTGTTGACATCTTGAGACTTTGCATCACAAGCTGACGTGTCATGATGTTACTGTCCTTTTTCACTGTGTTGACGTCTGTCAACTCTCCAGAAAAGCAGCGTTTTTTTTTATCACATTCACCTCCACGATTGGCTCATTTCAGTTACTTGACGGCATCTGATGCTACATGTTAAATAGCTTTGACTACATTTCCCAGAAGCCACTGGGTAACTTAGAAAGCTACTTGTAGCAGTGTGGCCAAATGCTACTTTGCTAATGTAATAATTAAGGATTATTGAATTATCTAATTCTGGAGAAAAGAAACCAAGTGGATCAGTTCAACCAATTGGAGCCTTGGAACCAAGAGACCCGGTCAGCTTCAGTCTGACTTCAAACCCATCCAATAACAAACTGACCCTCCAACAGTTAACTGATGATTTATTGATTGATTTTATGAAAATTTTAGGTAATTTATTGAGAATGAAATGAAATGCCAAACATTTCTTGTTTCCTGCTTCCTAATTTAATTTTTGGGGGTTATGGACTTTTGGTCCAACAATAGAATCCATTTGGAGAAGTCATATTGAGCTCTGGGAAGTTTTGATTGGCTTGTTTCAACATTTTACAGCTTAAACAACAATTTGATTGATTGCAAAATAGTAGTAAAATCATGAAATAATTGACAGATCAATCTTTACTTTCTATCTCACTCAGAACTTCAAATGTTCTTGTGGCTGAATGGGAGCGAATCCCTGCAGCCATGTGGAGACGTTATTTCTATGTATGTGTGTGTGAGCATGTCCGAGCGTCAGGTGATGGGCTCCAGGTCCTGATGATGCTTTCTGTGTGTGCCAGCAGGACCCATGACCCTGACACGAGGCTCCTTCAGCTACTCCAATGGCGAGGAGTATCACGGCGAATGGAAAGAAGGCAAGGCTGACCGGCTCGCTCACCTGCCGTCCTCCATCACCGCCTCCATTTGCATGCACGGCACCAGTGTCGATCGATTAAGACAATTATGTGATTAAGACAATGCAGCGTGTGAGGCAGAGTCTGTGTTAATACCACACTTGTATTTGATTCATGTGATAATGCCCCTGAGTGAAGTTAGCATGGCCACAGTAACATATGAGCAGTGCCCTGACTTTATTGCATGAACAGACACCAGTTGGGACATTTATGCAGCTTATTGGTGTTTCTGTCGGCCGTGTTGAGAGCGTGCTCGGCTCGCTGTGTGGACGGGGGAGAGGAAGACAGTTATCTAGATCAAAGCATGGATCTGCTGTCAGGTGACATGTTTGTGCAGAGGCAGGTAGATCTCTGAGAACACTTTATCATATTTGGGCTCTTTGAATAATTAAAATGCTCATCTAAATGGACTAAGTTGAGGAAGTTTTAAAGAATCATCAAAGTGTCTTACAGCACCTCTGGCTCAGTTAGCGGCAGTTAGCTTGACTGTACAAGGAATTCTGATCTTATTATTATTAAATTTTTGGAATAGGTCAGTTACACAACATGCATGTAAAAGAAACAAGTATTAAAAGTAGTGTATGAAGCTGAACAGAAATGAGGAGATGAGTCCTTTTTGTTAATGCACATGGGCTTTTGTTGAAACTGTTGTTGGTCAGCTGTGAAAGTCAGACATAGAAAACAACCATCTCCATATCTACCGTTTGGAACAGAAACAGTATCCAAAGCCTGCAGCGAGTCAGAGCCAGTGTCCACCCCTGGAGCTGCTGTGGAGCTTTTCCACCCGCTCTCAGATCTCAGTGGGCTACGGGCAGATATGAGCCGGGCTTTCCCCACGTACTCCCACTGTGCCTTCCACACGGAGCCTGTTAGGATCAGGGGTTTCCTTTGACAGCTCGACGGAGCCTCATGGGTGGCGGGCCCACACGGCGGCGCAGGCGCAGTATCACACCCTCCGCGGCCCCGTGGGCACAGGCCGGGCCCCCCAGGCACTCGCCTTCCAGTTCTGGATCCCAAGTGAGGCCTCGGTCTCCCGTGTCTGGGGGGGGGGGTCTCTCAGTCCACAGGGGGCTTTTCAGTTTGGCCCCTCACCTGGGACCAGGTGTTCAAGTCGGCCAATCAAATACATGCAGGCGTTAATTCCTGGTAGATCACTTCATAATGTTAACCCTGTGTTTCTGCTGCTATAATAAAAGTGTTGCTCTGTAAAATCACAACTCCTTCATCAAAGTCAAAGTGGACGACCTGGATCATCAACACGTCCCCACCAGTACAACACCTGCCTTGTTTTAATCAAGCGGCAACCTCCGCCGCTGAAAAATGAAGCAAATGCAGAAGTGCAAAAAAGCTGCAGTTCCTCGAATAACCGCTAGAGCAGGCTGCAGAAGGGAGTCAATTACATTTGAGCCCCATGTTAAAATGTCCGATTTTACGACAGAAAAAAACATATTTACAGCCTGGTTCAAAACATGGCTCTAGTCTCATAAGCTGTTTTTCTACTCCATGACAACTCTGGGGGGGGCGAATTTTTTTATAAGGCGTTCGTTTAAAATATACAGCATACATCATTATGTACAATTCATAGCTGTCAATCTAAGTGGCGCCACTTTGATTGACAACTAGCCACTGACGGTCTAAACGGCGTCACCCCGTCTAATTCTAGTCACTGAGTTTAGGAGAGAGATCGTCGTGGGGTTAGCCGGCTAGCAACGCTATTTAGCATTTAACCTAGCTGGCTAGCCGTAGCTAGTTTGATTATTTCGAATAAAGCGGCTTTTTTCAGCGGCTTTTTTCAGCCAATAGCGTTCATTCGACCCGCCTCAGCTCCGCCCTCGCTCCACCTCTTTGTCCATATTTGGAGTAACCGGAGGTAGGCTACCAAGATGGCTACGCACTACGATTTGCTTCATTTTTGCTCTTCAGAAACCTATGGGTGACGTCACGGACACTACGTCCATATTTTATACAGTCTATGGTTTTAATGCAGGGATAAAATAGGAAGTTGTGGTGAAAGAAAAGTGGCCCAGATGAAGACTGAGTATATGAGTCACATCAGTAAAACTAGTCGGCTTTGAAATGAACCTGCGCTCGAGCAGATCGTATCTAAGAGGCAAAGAAAACAGAAAACGGTGTCAAACTGAAGTAACTACAGGGAAATGTACACACACACACACACACATACACACACACAGACCATCTGCTGCCAGCCAGCCCGCTGAGACAGGATATCACACTACCTAAACCAGTATGTGCAGTTTGACAAAAACAGGCAGGCAACCTTTAGGGCAAGGTTAAACAAAGAACAAAAGTTTGGCAGCG
>JBBMOC010000196.1:179427-194904 GCA_037975185.1 Centropyge bicolor | reverse complement strand
TCTACATCTCCGTGACCTCGCTCCATGGTGTATTTCTGAGCACCACTCAGAACCACACCGAACATCAAACACAAGCCACATGATCAGATTTCAGATTTTCTGTTTTGTTTTGGTGTTTTTATTCGCTGCCTGTTGTGAAGCACTTTGTAACGTTTTGAAAGTTGATCGATAAAGATTGGCTAACTTCTCTTGAAGCTTCATTCACAGATGTTTTCTTTGGTTTTGTTCATAAAAACTGGAAAATAAAGTCCAACATGTAATTCATGAACAAGGCCACCGATCAAATCAAACAGCTGCCAATTCTGAGAACATCCCACTTCATCTTCATCACCATCATCACCATCATCATCATCATCATCAGGCACCAAGCTCAGACAAATGACATGTGAGATAGGAAACACTAACTATTATCACACAAATGACTGTTGTTTTCTTTATCCTGTGTAAGAACCAACCACTTCAGAAACAGTGTTTTTTCCTGGATCTCGTCGTTTTCTTTGTTACATTATGGCCTCGATTCTGTTCTGAACGCTCGTAAATGTTTTTACCTACAAGGATTTTGGATGTAAAGGAAACGTTGGTGACACGTTTTGTTCACACACAGATGTTTTCTGAATGAACCTCTGTGTCTTTCTGTCACATCCAGCGTTTGTAGCCTTCAGGTGAACTCTTTCTTTGGGGAAGTTCACGGTCGGTTTTCAGCTGCAGCTCTGTTTGTTGCGGCGGTGATGCATGAGCTCTGAGGAAGCTCCGGATCGTCGTGTTTTCAAGGACAGAATCAGATGCTTTAAAACAACAGTGGATCTCAGTAAACAGTGGCGGCACAATGACACAATGTTTGTGAAAATTAAAAAAGCAGAAAAACAAAACTAGAAAAAATAAAACCAGTTGTTTTTACTTTTTATCTCTTATAAGTATTTTTATTTCAATGAACTAAAGCTAATCTGTGGAAAGAAGCTAAGTGAAGCTGCTAACTCAGCTGTGTTTGCTGCCGCAGGTCTGCGTCACGGCCTGGGTCAGCTGACCTTCAGCGACGGGACGTGCTACACCGGACAGTTTGAGAATGGCCTCTTCAACGGCTGCGGCGTGCTGGTCTTCCCCGACGGCTCCAGGTCTGAATTTTTTTATAAGGCGTTTGTTTAAAATATACAGCATACGTCATTATGCACAATTCATAGCTGTCAATCTAAGTGGCGCCACTTTGATTGACAACTAGCCACTGACGGTCTAAAGGGCGTCACCCCGGCTAATTCTCGTCGAGTTTGGGCAAGAGATCGTCGTGGGGTTAGCCGGCTAGCAACGATATTTAGCATTTAACCTAGCTGGTTAGCCGTAGCTAGTTTGATTATTTCGAATAAAGCGTCTTTTTTCAGCCAATAGCGTTCATTCAGCCGGCCCATAGGACCCGCCTCAGCTCCGCCCTCGCTCCACCTCTTTGTCCATATTTGGAGTAACCGGAGGTAGGCTACCAAGATGGCTACGCACTACGATTTGCTTCATTTTTGCTCTTCAGAAACCTATGGGTGACGTCACGGACACTACGTCCATATTTTATACAGTCTATGATTGTGAGCTGAGTTGTGGCCATGTCGCAGCTGTTCTCGAATTGATTATCAGAATATTTAAATTATTGTCAGTTATTTTCCTGTTGAAGTTTGATAACATACAGAGTGTAAGTCGTCACGATTTCAGCAGTTAAAGGTGAGTTCACTGAGCTTCTCTAATGAAACAAGCCAGTGGAATCTGAACGAGTAGTTTATCAGAGAAGTCACGATTGTTAAAAAATAAACAGAGAAGGAAAGAAACTCACACTGAAGCGCAAAATTAGATCTGTCACCTTCATCCCACATCCTTTCAAACCACATGTAGATGTGCAGATAGTTCAGTTCAGATTGTTCCTTTAGCCTTTCTGTCTGCTCTTCTCTGTTTAGTGCAGGTGACACGATCAAACAAAGACAAGGATAAAAAAAAACAAAAAAACAGTTTAAATGTTAAAGGAATATTCCGCAGAAAATCCAACATGTTTCCAACTCCTCACACATGACTGTTCGTTTTCTGCTGCTCTATGTCGGTGTCTGTTTTGCAAACTTGACGAGCACCTTTAGAAATGAGACTGAGTGGAACCGACAGGTTCATAGTGTTGTAATGTTGTAATGTCAAATGAGAACAGGCTGGAAAATCTGTCCTTTGACGATCAAAGTTGAAATGAGGCTCTGAGAAGTTTATGTTTTGCTCCTTCATAGAAACAGCTCTTTGGATCCACAGAAGCTTAGTTCCATTCCAGTCTGACCCTGCTTCATTTGTTTTGAATTAATTTGTCTTTCAGTTAATAACTCTTTATTCTAACTACATGTCATTATGAGTCAGTGCGTCTGTGTTCGAGCCCTGAACATTCTGCTCTCTGCAGCTCGGCCTGTGTCAGTTTGCCACTGAAGCCATGGGAATCACATTCAGGCCGTTCTGATTCCTGCTGGTTTATCTCAGCTGTCTGTAAAACTCTGAAACTGAAAGCTCCCAATAACCCAGTCAATAAATACATTACAGCCTTGTTTCCTGCATCATATCTGCAACATTGTCGTGTTTGGTTTCAAAGATTCATGATGCACAGAATCACAGAGGAGCTGCTGCCTCACGTCGCCTGTGTTCTGCTGCCGTTTGTGCAGAGAAGCTATGAAAATGCAGCTTTTGCCACCTTCACATGTGTGACTGTAACGATCGGCTTTAAGAAACTGAAAAGAGCAAATGCATTTTAGACCCTTCACAACAATGTGCTGCATTTTTCCGCTGCCGTTCCGAGGATTAAATGTTTGAGGGAATTTTTATTGCTTCATTTTTAACGTGAGTCGCAAATAGTTCTTTCCATTTTCATCCCTAAAATTTCAAACGTTCAAGGCCGACGCAGCATTCAGACCCGGCTTATTGCTGCTGTAATGATAAAAGCATTCCTCCTGCTTCTCAAAGACCTCCCTCCTCACAACGCTTTAAATTAAGATTCTCTGTTGTAGCATTCTGGGAACTGAAGTGTTTTTCTACTGAATGGGTTTTTATGTGAATGTTTTTTTCTGTAGGTATGAAGGTGAATTCGTTCAGGGCAAATTTCAAGGAGCCGGCGTCTTCACTCGCTTCGACGGGATGAGGTTCGAGGGCGAGTTTAAGAGCGGCTGCGTGAACGGCTACGGTAAGACCTCACCGCTCGCCCCGGGTGCCTCAGAGAGAGAGAGAATGAACCAGGAGACGCCGGGTCTGAAGAGTTTTCAGCCTGACGTCGTCACAGTTCATTCGTCTCCCGCTGCTCTTTGTTCTGAAATGTTTTAAATACTTTTTGATTATATTAAACTGTGAGAGTGTTAATTGTCTGGTCTGGAGCCCGCTGTGCGTCTGCGCTCAGTCTCTGGGGGTAATCAACACGTTTTTATTCGAAGGCTGCCGAGCGGCCGGCGCGGAGCGACGTGTCACTGTGACAACCGGCTCCTTTTTGAGCTGGTAAAAATAGAGGTGGGACATAAAGATGCCTTCAGCTTCTGACACCTGATGGGATCAGAGCCAGGAGGGCTTCGATCCTAAATGTTCTTTATGTAGCTTTAAGTTAAATATTAAACCACGTTCAGGTAACAGTTAACCTGAAGCCATGAAGGAAACAAGTCTCTGCTCAGCCAATAACATACATTTAAAATAAGGGAGAGAGTTCACACAGCAGGTTTATGACTCTGTTCAGTTTGTCACCAAACGACAAAACAAGCACCAAGAAGGATTTCACTTTAAACCACAGATCAGTCTCATGTCTGTAGCACAAAGCCAATAAACGGGTCAGGGGTCAGTTTTGTACTTGTTTAATTTTCATTAAGAGCAGCCACATCGTCTGGTTCCTTCATGTATTTAAATGTCCTGTTTTCTTTGATGGCGTGTGTAACGAGGAGTCTCTCTGCTCCAGGAGTGCTGTCGTTCTCGGACGGTGGCCCCGGCGGCGGCGGCGGCGGCAGCCACGAGGGCCTGTTCGAGACCAACCAGCTGATGAGGAGGGAGAACAGCCAGGGCGCCGTGCAGAGAGCACAGGCGGCCGCCGCCAAGGCCCGCGCTCTGGCCATGTGACCGGACAGGACACCCACAGTGCCCCAGCAACAGGATCACCCCCCCCCACACCGTCCTCCTCTCCGTCTGATCAGCTGTGACTTATGAAGAGATGCGTCTCATTTGGGTTATTTTCTGAGCTTGAGTTCTCGAACCTGCAGCGTCATCTGGAGCAGAAATCTTTGGCTCCAGTTAGCTGAGTCTTCGCTGTTTATGATTCTCTTTGTTTTCTTTTTTAGAAAGCCACTGATTCAGGATCAGCTGAGCCAAACATAGATTAACTGTTCAGTCAACACACTGGTGCTAAATCTGCGTCAGGCTCAGTCGACCTGACAAAACACGACGCTGGAGTCAGAAGCTTCAAATGAGCGTTTTCCAGCAAACATTGATTTGGTGATTTTCATGTCAGCGAACGTCCAGACGTCTGGACTTCAGGTGGAAACTGGGCTGACTTTGGTTGACAGGTTTAAAGTCTACGTAGAGCGAGGGTTCGTATAGAACAGGTTCTTATAGAATCTGAATCTCAGCTCTGATTCCACACATCAAATCTCTGGTTCTAATTAGCTTTAACATTTGCAAGTAATTAAAATTATAAATAACTAAAACTCAAAGAATCAATTTACATCTGTAATTATCTGTTGTTTCCTGGGATGGAGGAACATTTTAATGGCAGTCTAATTAATGTTTACAACCTGTAAACCTGTAAACTTGAAAATGAGACGAGCGGCAGCAGGTAGAAACGTGTCTGAGGCGTCGACAGAGCAGCTGCAACTTCTCCTCACTTTATCATTAACAAGTTACTGCTGCAACTTGTGGAGGAGCCGACTCGAAGCCAGAGAGTTAATCAGCCTAAAGTACTGATACGATGAGTTCTGAGCCGTGGTCATATTAACCAAACAACAGCAGGAAGTTTCATCTTCAGCCTGATCTCGTTACCAGCTGCCTGAATTCTTTGCATATTATTAATGACAGAGATTCATTAGCGTCAGAGGTTAATGAATCTGGGAGTTTTGCCAACTTGGATCCGTCGTGAATCCAAATAACAAAACGTGACCAAACGTTCTTTTCAGCTAAATTTCGCCCAGTTTTAACCAAGCGGCAACCTCCGCCGCTGAAAAATGAAGCCAATGCGGAAGTGCAAAAAAGCTGCAGTTCCTCGAATAACCACTAGAGCAGGCCGCAGAAGGGAGTCAATTATATTTGAGCCCCATGTTAAAACGTCCGATTTTACGACAGAAAAAAAACATATTTACAGCCTGGTTCAAAACATGGCTCTAGTCTCATAAGCTGTTTTTCTACTCCATGACAACTCTGGGGGGGGGCGAATTTTTTTATAAGGCATTCGTTTAAAATATACAGCATACATCATTATGCACAATTCATAGCTGTCAATCTAAGTGGCGCCACTTTGATTGACAACTAGCCACTGACGGTCTAAAGGGCGTCACCCCGGCTAATTCTAGTCACTGAGTTTGGGAAAGAGATCGTCGTGGGGTTAGCCGGCTAGCAACGATATTTAGTATTTAACCTAGCTGGTTAGCCGTAGCTAGTTTGATTATTTCGAATAAAGCGGCTTTTTTCAGCGGCTTTTTTCAGCCAATAGCGTTCATTCGACCCGCCTCAGCTCCGCCCTCGCTCCACCTCTTTGTCCATATTTGGAGTAACAGGAGGTAGGCTACCAAGATGGCTACGCACTACGATTTGCTTCATTTTTGCTCTTCAGAAACCTATGGTTGACGTCACGGACGTCCATATTTTATACAGTCTATGGTTTTAACTTTAAAATATACCTTAACCTTCACGTTGCTGGCTCGGTGCTCGCTCGGTCCTGCCTTCCTGTTGAAAGACTCATTTTGCCCACGGTGCTCCAGTATTGAAACGTTCAGCCGGCCGTCTGAAGGGCGGAGGTCTGGGAAAGCAAAGTCAAAGTGAGTCGCTCTTTTCTTTCACTCAGTGCCGTTACAGCTCAGTCTGATCACAGATCAGCGGGATCGTCCCCCTCAGTGCCAACACACAGTGCCAACAGGCAGCAGCTGATCCCCAATCAGTGGCTCGTCAGGGAGAGGAAGTCAACGGGGGGGGGGGTGAACATCAGAAGGGGGTGAAAATGCCTGCAGTGTCCACGATGCAGTGATGAGTACAATTTCTGTTTTGGAGGTGCAATTTGATAATAACGTGCAATTTCTGCCTGAAAGCAAGATTCCTGCTCCTCCGGCAGGTTTCACGTTCACAGATGAGACGCCGGCTTCTTTGTCTGCACAAGAGGCTGTGGGTCAAAGGGAGGCTCACCTGGAGAAACAGAAGCTGGGCGTCAGTTGAACTCCGAGGGTTTCATTTCAGAAATAACCTTTTTTTTCACGTGAAATTCGATATTTTAAAAAGCATAATTAGTAAATTTGATCAGGAATCCATCGTGTGATTTACCTTGATGTCAGGATTCATTTACCAGTTATTCAGATGGGGTTTTTTTGTGTGTGTGTTTTTGAAATGAAACTCTCTCTCTCTCTCACTCGGCTCACGTTTGGCCTGGGAGGCAAAAACACTCTTTTTTTTTTTTTTGCTACTTTTCACATCCCTGATTGAAGACGTCACTTTCGGTGTTTAGTGTTTGTGTATAAACCACCAAAAATCACCCCCGTCCCCGTCAGAGGAGGGGGGAGAAAAAAAAAGGTGTAAGCATCTCTGTTGTGAACTTGACAAAGCTGGTGATAAGCTGGAACACATGTTTCATGCGTGCGTGGTGCCTGCTGGGAATCAGTCTGTGTAATGAGACGGTGTGTAGACGTAGCGTGTGTGTGTGTGTAGTCGTACTGTGGGTCGGCGGGTGGGCGGGGTATTAAATGGGAAGCGGAGTTAATTGTCGTTATGTGATTATCTTGGAGTGCGATTAATTTAGGCTGTGGTTTCGGGGGCTGATGTCTTCCCCGCTGACCAGTTTGACAGCGACATGGAAAACAGTGAGACTGATGGAGGCATCTCACACCTTTTAATTGGCTCTGGGATTCGAGCAGAGACGCCGTTAAATGGAGCTGACTGTTGCCTTTAGCTGAGGTGGTTTTCAGACCCGGGGGGGTATTGTGATATGCACTTCAGTGATCTGTCAGTCTTGGACACTGTGTTATTACCAGGCAAAAACCTTGTGACTTTTTTTTTTTTTTTTTTTTTCTAACGTGAACTCAACGATCCCTCGCTCCTTCACAGCTTGAGACAAACAGTTCGGGATCATGAAACCCTTTAAAACGCACCTTAAAAAAAAACCTTAAAATCTCAACTTGAAAAGTTGCCGTTTGATATTAACGTAAAAGATGTTCACTCAGCAGCAGCGGTCGTCGTGAGGAGGAGCACTGACCTGACGGAGTTCATGTTTCACTGTGACGAGTCTCTGATGTCGAAATCACCCGGAAACAGAACTCACACATTTTCTTCCACCTGATCAAAACAGAGCTGCTTCTCTGTCCATTCAGTTTCTCTGTGAAATCTGTCAGGATGAATACTGTCACTCAGCTCCGTCACCAAACTGTGGGGCAGCTCGTCTAGTCTAACAGCTGAAAGTCTTGATCTGAACGTTCTGTTTCAGAGGTGGTTTCAGTCGGAGGAGACTCGATGCCTTTTAAATGGCTTATTGTAACTAAAGTCAGTTCTGAGGTCGTCTTGATTTTTTCATTGAGGCTTTATGACTGTTTATTTTACACCAGGACTCTGTTGTTGTTTTTATCTCAACGTCTTAAGTTGAATGTAGAACTTGATTTTTCTTCTCTGTGTGTTTTAGGCAAAGTTTGTGCCCAGAAAAAAAAAAATGTTTACGTACTTGTGTCACTTGGTCTCCACGCGAGTGTGTGAGGACTGGAGGTGTAATCAGTGTCATTATTGTCATTAGATCCACAGTGTTCACCTCACTCTCACACACACACACACACACACACACACACACACACAAACAAAGCCAAGCCCATTACCATAATCACCACTCGAATGAGAACATGAGGAAAAAGCATTCGTGCTCAACAAGCGACTGGAAATTTAAAAAAAAACGACAGAGGGAGTTTTAACAAGTGCCTGAAAAAAAACCCTTCTTCTACTGTGCTTTGAATACTTTGAATACTGTCTGACTCTTTTACTAACTTTTTCTTAAGTGTCCCTGTTTTTTTAAAGCTCTTCGTCTTTTCTCTGCTTAATGGAGGAGAGTGAGAAAGACAGTGTGGGCTGTGGAGGAGGACGGCGGCCGGCCGGTGACATCACACACCGCCATGACATCACAGCCTGATGACTAACCACACGACCACTCAGACCTCCCACTGCTCTGGGATCAGGTTTAGGCAGAACGGCTGATGTCAGATATCTGGATGAGACGGAAGCTAAAACAGTCGATGTGACGACATATACATTAAAGCTTTGAAAACTGTTCAGGAGATATTTTGAATTTCGACGACAGAAGAACTGAAATAGTTCAGGTCCCACATTAACTGCTTTTATTTTGAAAGTGATGTTGATTCAGTCGTTTAACACATGAAGATAAGTTTGTTCCTCAGCAGACAGGGGAGGTCTAATGGAAGACACGGCTGAGTTGCATCATGGGAATCGTAGTCTGACTCATACTAAAGACTAAAATAAGGACATCTCAGCCTCTTCAATTTGAACCATTTAAAAAAAACCTGCCAGGCCAACAGGTTTGTGGAGGCTGCTGATTGGATGGTTTTCAGTGCTGATCGAAGCGACCCAATCAGGAGCAGGTTTACTGATTATAAAGTTGAAATTGGCTCTAACAAACAGAACGAGTTGAAGGTTATTCTCAGATGAAGTTTGCTCACTTGTTATAACAAAGTCGACATCATGAATTTTTATTTGTGCTTTTCACTTTTAATTGTGAAACTAAATTGACAATCTCAGATTAAAGGTTTTCAAACACATCGTCCTTCAGTAAATGGAGTTGACTCAGGCGTCGTTGATGATTGACAGCTGATTGTTTCTGCTCAATCAGCTTCAGTGTATTGAATTCGAAACTAGATTTTTGCTTGAAAGTCAGCTACAGTTAAACAAACACGAACCAGAGCGTCTCCTTGAAAATCTTCCAGTAAATAAAGTCTAGATAATGTGGGACCTGTGGAACAACACACACACACTGACACACCTTTCACTCGAGGCTTCGTCCTTGTTCGGCACCTTTAAACACTGAAAACACAGAAACCTGAGGCCCGACGTTCTCACAAAGCCATAATGTCACTTTTGTTGTTTTGGATGAATTTGTTGTAAGATGATGATGATGTCACAGGGGGGAGAAAAATAAAGCAGTATTTGGGCTTTGAGAGGAACAATAAAGAAAATGCATGAAATTCAACTGGAGCTTTTTTGTGTGTTTCTGTGTGGAGCAGAAGGTGAGAGGCCACTGAAACCAGCCGACAATGAAAGGGACACACCGGCACGAGTCAGCACACACACACACACACACACACACACACACACACACACACACACACGGAGGGATTTTGAACTCTGGTCACACACCTCGGCAGGTCTGGTGATTATTTGTGGAGCTCGGCTGTCAGAGAGACCCCCCCCCCTCCGCTCCGTCCTCCCTTCCCCCCACCCACTCCCTGTCACTAAAATAGCTTCAAGGTGTGTTTAGGTTGGACTTTAACCCCTCCGCCTCTTTCGTCTCCTTGGAAACTGTCCAGAGTTCCCTTAATTTCTATCATCTCAATCTCAAGTGCTGCAGCAGTTTTGCCTATTTGCCCCTAATCATAGAGCCTGTTGCCATGGCAAAGTATTTAAATATGCTCTGCAGATCATCTTCACCTAACACAGCAGAGAAGTGGCAGCCGTGCCAGAGTGTGTATGTTCTTTTGTTCCTCCACTAAAAATGAATTCCTTCCTCCCTTAACCGCACATCTGACTCTCTTTCTTAAAATTAATTTTCCAAACATACGATTCGTCTTCGCTCTCCTGCCGCCTTTCTCTCCGTCCAACTCCCGCCGGGAGGGATCTCCTATTTTCTATTTCACGCCTTCCTTAAAGAGAGGAGGCTTTGTCTGTTATCTTATCGCCGGAGCTTCACGGCTCCCAAAAGCTTTGGCCATGTTTAGAGAAGGGAGTGCACGCGGCATACTGATAAGAGAGGCCCGGCGCTGCGGGGACGCTCGCCGCCGCCGCGCACGAAATAAAAACTGGCAGTATAACAGAAAACAGAAGAGGAAACAGGCTGGTTTTAATTGCTCTGGGTTCCCAACACTCTCAACGGCACATTCGGGACTCTGTGTGTGTGTGTGTGTGTGTGTGTTTGAGTGTAAACATGCATGTGTGAGTGCGTTGGGGGACGTATGGATATAATAGGTGTGTTCGTCTGCTAAATAAAAATTTCAGCAGCTCTTCCTCTCGGAGCTGCGGCTGGAGGAGGATGGGGGGGGGTTTGGACTGATACATCAGACCCACTCCTTCTTATTAAAAATCATATATCAGCGGCTTCTCGCAGCGGCTCACCTACAAGAAAACGCATCTGGCTTCAGCGGCTTCTTTGTTCTCGGGAGATTTCTGATCATCTTTGGAAGATTATTGATTAGCGTTGAGGATTGAAAAGATAAGACACAAAACTATATAACTGCAATCTTCTGTTTAAATCATGGCTGGTGATCTTTGTTGCATCTCATTCACTGCAAAGCATTCTGGGCCCATTTCTCCATTTTGTATCATATTACATTAAACATATTTGGGCTCTGGACGGTTGTGTGGCTCTGGGCCTTTTTCTTCTTGTTCATTTTATAGACAAATTGACGAGCTGGTCGTGATCCTCAGTGCAACTACAAGCTCCAGACTGTTGAAGTATATACAACCACATGCAGTAGAGTCCACGATACGCTGCCATGTTGTCCCTGATTACTGTCATTGTATCCTGTATATTAGACTCCCACAATGCACCACACGATCGATGGTCAGAAGCTGAGAGTGAAACGCCAACACACAGCGAACACACAGAGAAAAAGACAGATTTAGATGAGCGTTTGTTTGTAGAGGACGACATACTTCTTTGTGTACTGCTGAATACTGAGCCAACAACATGAGCCTCAAGTCCAACAATGGTTAAAAAAGTTGTGGGTATAAACCAAGCGGCAACCTCCGGCGCTGAAAAATGAAGCCAATGCGGAAGTGCAAAAAAGCTGCAGTTCCTCCAATAACCACTAGAGCAGGCTGCAGAAGGGAGTCAATTACATTTGAGCCCCATGTTAAAATGTCCGATTTTACGACAGAAAAAAACATATTTACAGCCTGGTTCAAAACATGGCTCTAGTCTCATAAGCTGTTTTTCTACTCCATGACAACTCTCGGGGGGGTGAATTTTTTTATAAGGCGTTCGTTTAAAATATACAGCATACATCATTATGCACAATTCATAGTTGTCGATCTAAGTGGCGCCACTTTGATTGACAACTAGCCACTGACGGTCTAAACGGCGTCACCCCGGCTAATTCTAGTCACTGAGTTTGGGAAAGAGATCGTCGTGGGGTTAGCCGGCTAGCAACCATATTTAGCATTTAACCTAGCTGGTTAGCCGTAGCTAGTTTGATTATTTGGCTTTTCTCAGCCAATAGCGTTCATTCAGCCGGCCCATAGGACCCGCCTCAGCTCCGCCCTCACTCCACCTCTTTGTCCATATTTGGAGTAACCGGAGGTAGGCTACCAAGATGGCTGCGCACTACAATTTGCTTCATTTTTGCTCTTCAGAAACCTATGGGTGACGCCACGGACACTACGTCCATATTTTATAGTCTATGGTATAAACATATTGTGCAAATTTTTGATTTTGAAAAAAATGATTGAAAATCGTGAGAAGTGACTGGAGTCTGATGCTGATTTTTCTCTCTGCGTGATCGAGTCAAGTCTTTACTGCTCGTCTCCCTCGGGCCAGTCATCAAAGCACATCTTGATTTTAAGACCAGGACACATTAATTTTACGGTTATATTTTAACATTTCAACACGCCGCCGCCTCCTCCCTGCAGCCGCTCCGGGCGCCGAGAGGGAGGAGAGAGAGAGCGGAGGCTGAGCAGATTGAAGGAGGGCGAGAGGATGGAGCCGCATGTGTAAATGTTGGAGAGGAGGAATAACACTCGAGCTCAGCTAACAGACCCGAGGAAACGAGGAGGGAGGGGGGAGGAGGGACGGGAGCGCCGAGGGATGTGAAGACATGATCTACATATTCAACATTTTGAGCCCCATCAAGGGAGAATCCACACGTTGCTCAGATCTCTTCCCTCTGCAGCGCTCAGTGGATAAAACAGCTGTTTTGTGTTGAAACAGACTTTTTGTTCTTCAGCTCAAAGGAGTTTGAACCTGAGTCTTCAACACGCAGAGTGTAACTAATTACTCGAGTACTGTACCCAAATACTTGAGTATTTGCTTTTCATCTTTAAATGCTGTACTTTTTACTTCATTTCATTTACCTGACAGCTTAATTACTTTACAGATTAAGATTTTTACAACAAAACATATGAGATTATAAAATATGATGCTTTGTTGTAATTGATTAGTTGATTGACAGAAGATGAAATATATTGATCGTGTTTTTTTCGTGCAAAAACATTTCACAGTTCCACTTTCTGAAATGTGACGATTTACTGCTTTTCCTCAGAATTGTTTTAATGATCATTTATATATTAATAATATCTTTTTAAAATAGTTTAAAGCTTTGGATTATTGGTTGGAAAACAAACGTTCAGAAGGTGTCACTACAAACCAATCAATCAATCAAATTGATCACTTGAAAATAATCAGCAGATTGATCCATAATTCTACTTTAGACCATCAATCTGCATCGAGTACTTTTAATAGCTTAAGTCAACGCAGGACTTTTACTTGTAATGGAGAATTTTTTTCAGTCCTTTTACTAAAGTAAACAATGTTTACAGCTTCATCTTACAAAATAAAAGCACAGTCTGTGACTTGAGGTGAAACTGGAATCTCTGTATCTTCTACAGTCGATTCTTCCGCGTGAGCTGAGACAAGTCAGCAAATGAGTCTGATAACGGATTAAACAAAACTAAGAGTGAAGAGTAAAGTGTTCTTTAATCTCTCGAGCACGACTACAAGTGTGAAGCGGAAGGTCTCGTCTGCACAGACTGTGTGGGCAGCCAGCGCCGTTCAACTACTTCACTCACATTTAAAGCAGAATTCGGTCGCTGCTGCACATTCGCTCCAACTGCTTTGTTTTCTCTTGTCGATAAAATCAGTAGATCGGAGGCAGTTTGCCCCAGAAACAAGACATAGACTAAGACTAAGACGCACTTTCAACCAACATGTCCAACAGTTTGGCCTCATTCGAACGAACGTCTCACCTGCTGGAGAGTCTCCTCTCACCTGGGCACCGAAACACCAGACAAATGGGCAAAGTGAATTTCAACGTTAGCAAAGTATGATGTTTTTACGATGTTTTAGGAGCAGCAGTTTATCTGAGGACAGGACGTTCTGCTCGTATCAGTCAGGTCAAACTGTGACTCAGCAAAGTCGTGAGGATTCACCCACTGGGGACCATGACTGTCTTTCATGCTCTGTCTGATAGTGGAGATGTTTCAGTCTGGACCAAAGACAGACGTCATCACCAACCTTGGACTTTTTTTCTTAGACGTAAGAACTGTTTGTCAAAAAGTTCCTTCAGTGGAAAAATGGCTCGACGGCTCAGAATCTACCAGGGTGGAGTTTTCACACTGAGCAAGTCTCCTTTCATTTGCACACGATCCCTGACTTGTTGATCCACCTTCACATTCGTACACTGACGGTGAAGATTTGGAGCCATTACACCGTGACACCGTGAATATTTATCTGTGACCTTGGTGACGGAGGAACCTTCCTCCGAGCCACCTCGCAGACCTGAAGTCTGCAGGTGGAGACTGTTTACTCCCAACACATCCTTCCTCTTTGGCACCGTCACAACGCTGTCACGTTACCTTTGCCTTTGCTGTTTAAAGAGGACAGTAATTATTGTCATTACGGTCGCGTGAATGCTGATTTTTCATTTCTCTGCCGAGGACGGTCTCCGTTGGAGGCAGGAAAAAAATGGGTCACGTAGCTGCTCAATTATGCTTAAATTTAGATCTACAACGCCCAGTTTAACGAGCTGTTAATCAGGTTGTCACCGACTTCCACCGACGTCTGAAATCTCGTCATGAAAACTGAGCCTGTCAAACTTCAGCCGACTGATCCGTGTTGGACGTGCTTTCAGCTGGTTGGTTATTGGACCCAGAGAAGCTGCGTCCATCAGTTTCCTGTTTCTCTCTCGACTCTTCCTTTGATCCGCTCTTCCACCTGCGCACAGACCTCCTCATTTTTGACCTCCTTCCATCTCGTTCCCTCCCCCTCCACTGTTTGTTTGCCCCCCCGTCCCCATGTGTCTCAGACAGACAGGGACAGACTGCTGAGACAGGTGAAGTCAAAAAGAATGAGACCACGTCCACATTGAGCTGAGATCTGAAAAAGCTGTTCACATGTAAAAACGTGTTCATGGTGGCGTTTTGTTGAAGATCTTCGTCCTCACTCACACCTGAACTGTAACTTTTTGTGAGAGAAGAATGAAGCTGTTTTTTTTTATCATCAGCAAATCACACGAAAAGACCTCAACGTCTTAATTTCAGTCACTCTCAAAACTTAATTTACTGAAGGTTCAGTTTATTTAACAGCTGTAGATTTTACTCAAACAGGAGGAAACAGTTCATGTGTTGGGGACTATTTTCAGCGGCGGATGGATCCACGTTTGGTCTCGGGTGAGTCTTTGTGGCAGCAGGATGGTGTTTATGGGATTGAGTCCAGACAAACTACAGTGTGTGAGCGTATTAAATGTTTGTTATTGGGATCAGCTCATTGTTGGTTTTGGTCTGTTCATTTGTTGATAGTAAGAAAATGAAATTACAGCCTTGTCAGACCAAAACAGTAATCTGATGGTGCTGATAATAAATGTGGCCTAATAACAAACATCTGATCTTTGACGTGTTTAACTGTCACAAACTGGTGAAATGGGACGTCATCAGATACACATGTAAAATGAGCGATCGGATTTTGAGGCGACAAAAAGTTTACAGCCAGAAAACATGAGCAGGTTTTAGATGGTTTTCAGATGTGGAAATCCAAAATATACATTTATTTATGTTGCTCAGTGTGGATGTGGTCTGAGAGAGAGAGAGAAGGAAGGAGAGCGGCGTGAGTCAGGCAGCAGCAGCGAACCACAGGGAAGGAAAGATGGGGGAGGAGGGAAGAGAGAGGAAGGCAAAAAGGGGGGAGGGGGAGGAATCTGGGAGTGTTTTAAGCTTGGTTTTAATCTGGGGCGAAGACAGAGAGGGAGAGAGGGACCGGGCATTACATGGTACACTACACAGAGAGGTCAGCACATCGCCTGCAGGGCGAGAGAGAGAGGGAGGGAGAGAGAGAGAGAG
>JBBMOC010000196.1:162105-179262 GCA_037975185.1 Centropyge bicolor | reverse complement strand
GGAAGAGTGTGTGTGTGTGTGTGTGTGTGTGTGTGTGTGTGTGTGTGTGAGGGGGGGGGGGGGGGGGGGCGTTTCAGCCTGATGTCCTCTCCATGTCACCTCCTCTCTGTGACGCTGCAGCGCTGAAGGCAGCTTCTGCTGACTAGCCACTCTCTCGCCCCGAGAGCAGGAGAGAGAGGACCCCCCTCCCCCGTTGCCCACCGGGGGCGCCTCCTGGCATCACTCTCCTCCTGGGTGCTACATCCCCTAATTGAGATCAAAGTGGTGCCCTTGACGCAGAGCAGCAGGGGCCGCGCGGCGGGGCGTGTCGCCTCCATGTGGCCACTTAAAGAAACTGCAACTGCAAAGACTAAATGGTTCAAAACAAAATGCCTGCAGTTTTTTTAAATTTAGGGAAAAAGCTTCCTGTGATAGTTGGATGTTTAGAGTGTGACATTATATTGAGTGAGCTAGAAGAGGCTTTACAATCAGGGGTCAACTAACTGTTCTGCAGAGCAAATGATAATACGAGCGGTGACAAAAATCTTAATTACGAATGAGAAAACTTCAAAGAATGCCAAACTGATAAATGTCTCTGGAAGGACATGAATGTTTCTGCAGATATTAAAAAAAAAAAAAATCCCGTTAAAGCTTTTTCCTTTATTTCATTCTCCAGTAAAATTTTTTGTTCGTCTGCAAAAAAAAAAAAATTGAATAGCAAGCGCTGCGACCGTCCTTGGAGAGAGACTTTACCCACGAGAGGATAAAAGACTTCACCTCACAGTGAACCACAGGTGCCTTCATATGAGGAAAAGGTTTGTAGACGTTTTCACTGTCGCAGTCTTTTCTCTCATACTGTAAAAATGCTCCTAAATGGATGAATGAACATGAACTTATGAAGAGAGCGTCTTTCAAACTGGAAGAGTTCAAACTTCTTCCTGTTGTCGTGATCTTTGAATAATGAAGCTGCTGAGCCGTCTTTTCAACAGACTGTAGTTAACGCCTCACTGACCTGTGTGTTTCACATATTTAAGATGGTTCCAGTGACAAAGCACAAAGTGAAAACACAGAGAAAATCATCAGGAACTCTGCAGCTTTTTTGCCTCTTTGAGTTCAGAGCTTTGTTTTTTTTTCCACCATATGGTTCGGTCTTAGCTGTGTTATCGACCTCATTTCCAGCAGCAGCAGACGGCTGGCTTCAGCAAACAGGCTGTGATGAAACCAGCAGACACACAGTGAGAGAGCAGCTGGGGAGGGAAACACTGGACCCACAGATTCTCTCTCACACTGGGCTGAGAGGAGAGTTAAGGATGGGCTTGAATTCAACAGGTGGACAGAGACACGACTCCAAACAGGAAGCTGCGTTTGAACATGTTTATAATGAGACAACACTGCGTCAGACCAAATCAACCGTCTCCCAGAAATCACTTTTACATACAACTAATTATCAAACAGCAGCTGAAGAGTGATGAGACTTTTTTATGATTTTGGTATGGTTATTAATGTGACATTTATCTATCCATCCATTATAACAGAAGTAGTAAATAAGGCCCTGGTTGTTGATATAAAATTGTTTTCCAAAATAATCATAACTTACATAAAAATGACCAAAGATGTAAAAACAATTATGTTTAGTGGATTTATTTCCATTTACAACTCTCAGAAAGTAACATAAGGTCTAAAATTTAAATCTAAATTTTACTCAAAAAAGTGTCCTGATCATCAAGTTGCTGGTGCATTGTATGATACGTTTTATTTTCATTGACTAAATATGAGACGACGGTCCTTCAGCCACGGCACAGAAACAGATCTAAGGCCTGCAGGAACCAGAGGAACCAGAGGAAATGAAAGCCTGCAGTTCTAAATGAGACTGACAAAGTCGTGAAACATCATTCTCTGATTTCTGTTAAAATTGAAACTAAAAATTGAAACGTAACAGTTGCAAAAACGTCCACATCCCTCGAGACACAGGGGACACAACCTCGGTGGTCATTACGACCCAGAATGCAACAGGAGCATGAACACATGAACACATCTCAAATCACCAACATTTAACCATGTACCAGGGTAAAAATATTTTCCGGCTGGAGCAGAAATACAGGCGGTGACTCACTGGAAGCTGGGTGGCTGCTGATATGTGAGCGCCTTCCCTCGGGAGCCTCCTCACACAGGAACACAAAGCCTCCTTTCTTCACCATCCAGAAAAGTATTTCTGAAAAAGCTCTCCTGTTAAAAAGGTGCTAATTGGAGTCACGGTTGGAGCAAAGCAAAGAAACGTCCACGTAAAAAAAAAAAAAAAAAAAAAAAAGCTGAAGCCTCTCATCGCCATGACGACCTGCGACACTCGGCTTTAATTACCACTGTAATTACGGCTTTTAACTTTTTCACATGTACACGCTGAACGTCACCTGCCGCTCGGCCTCCAAACAACTTGGCTGATCTTAAATCTTAAGTCTGCGTTTGCACCTGAGGCCTCTGCTGTGGTCCAGATCACAGGTGGACTGGCTCCCTGCTCAGGTCGGATCAGATGTGTCCACAGTGACATGAACCTGCCAAACATCCTGGACTAAGTTTAAGATCACTCCTCATTTGCCACCTGGAGCGTTTTATCCACTTCCTGTTGTTATTTCTTATTCTCTTTGTTGTATTTGTAGAATGGACAAGTTGACTTTGACTCATTTGCTGTCAGTCTCACTCTGGAGCAGAACTGTCAAAATGCACGCGCTAATGTTTGCAATTAATAAGAAATATTTAAGCCTTAACAACACACTGCACTGAGACTCTCTCTGCAGAGCGTCGACAGTGTGTGAGACAGCCTGCGAGTGAGAAGGTAACCAACTGGAATAACTACAGAGGAGACTGCATTAAGAGACGCTGCTGAAGAGAAGAGAAGCCGCTCTCTGTGTGAAGGACTCGTCTGATAAAGGATGGAATCTGCGATCGATGCAGATGTTGTGAAGCAGAGAGAAACACAGCGTGGCCTGTTTTCTATATCTGCAGCCACATGCACAGGTATGTCGCCATTTTAAAACGTGTGAAGCGCTTCATTGAGAAATAACAGGTAACAGAAGCTGTACTGAGTGATTGAGCTGAACAGCCAATCAGAGAGCTCCGTCTGACCTCCTCTGGTAAACTGAACACCTGAGGCTGAGCTGATCATTTCACTTCTGTCGGCATTTAAATAAAGCACAGTTATTGTGTTATTATAAAACAACTAGTCTCAAAAAATGGAAAACATATTCGATTGAGATGCAATTTTATTTTTGAAACAGAGCACGTACAACACTTCCTGCAGAGCACTTCTCTTGCTGGTTATCTATAAGTGTACGACTGAGGAGCAGCGACGTGATGACAGCGATCTGATTCATCACTGCTGTCATCACTCGGCCGCCATTTTGCTCCGACAGGTTTCCAGGTGAAGTGACGTCTCTCTCTCTCTCTCACACACACACACACACACACACACACACACACACACACACACACACACACACACACACACACACACACACTGGGTGCAGGTCACCTCACAGCCAGCCGTTGGAGGAGAAGTCCCGCCTCAGCTGCTGAGTCTCGGCCTCCGTGAGTGGCTGGAGAGGCGATCGACAGGCGCCGCCGTGGAGACCGAACCACTCCATCGCCTGCTTGAGGGCGGGAACTCCAAACTTCCTGGTCACCTGCCACCACAGAGCCAATCAGTCTCGACAGAAAAGTGCACTGTGCTTTCAAAGCTCCGTCAATAAAGACGTGTTTACTATTGTGATGGAGGTTGGGACGGCGAAGCTGCATCTTCGTGACGCGGCGTGCGGAGGTGTTTGCGTGGTCGATGCTGTTCAGCCGGTGACATTTAACACACCTTAACAGACACATTTGTAGCCTGAAGCTAATTATTCAGCTTCTGTTTCCTCACACGTCTCGCCGAGGCTCCGAGAACACACAGCACGCAACTCTGACATTTCACTGCGCGGAGCCGCCGAGCGCCGGCCGCCGTCGAGCTCAGTGTCTGTTCCAGTTTCAGACACAGTGCGAGTTAACTCAGAGCTCAGCAGCAACAACACACGTTAACTGTTTGTCAGCTGCTTCACAATTTCTCCTCATCTCATTTTAAAATCATATGTTGACTCTGATTCTTTCTTCACAACACTCGAACAGAATCTTGTCAAAATTCATCTTAAGTAAAGGCAGAAGTTCTGATTCATATTTACATTAATGAGCGGCTTTAATTTGGACTTTTCATTAGGCTGTTTTTCATGGATCATACTGTCGATGCCTGATGTAGACGTGAGGGGGAAGGTGCCTTGTTTCTGGGCAGACTGGACTGACATGATTTGATTTCTGAAGTTAAACATCTTCAACAGCAGCTGGTGAATCTAACTCTGTATTTGACTCCTGTAAATCTACAGTTTTCAGGCCCAGATGACTGTGACTCTCTCTCTCCTCTCCCGACGTGTGAGTCGGCGGCGTGCTCGGCGCCGCGGCGGCTGAAAGCGTCCGCCGGGCAGCAGATGGTACTCACGGCAGAGTTGGGCTCGATGAGGCGCTGCTGCAGGACTCTGGCTTCCTCCCAGCGACCGGACGTGCACAGACGCTCCAGCTCACACAGCTCGTGGCCAAGAACGTTGGCCAGCGCGCACACGCCGCCAACGGCACCTACACAGGCGGGTCAGAGCGGAGAAGCACAGGATCAATGGAGAGGACACGTCTTGTGTTTCTCCTCTCTCCGTCTCTGCCTCCACACAATGATGCTCTGTTACAGAATGAGAAACGGTCTTGACCTTCTGAACCTCGACATCCTTTCCATGTAATTTAATTTGTCTCAATAAAAAGGGAAAGAGAGAAAACAAGACTGCAGCTCGGTGAGGATGAAGGTCGGCACCGCGCTTCTTTGAGCTGAATAACATCCTGATGTTCAGCAGGTAAAACGTTCACAATGTTAGTGTAAAGTGCAAATATGTGATAATTAGCACTAAACTCTGAGCTGATGTGAACGACCTGGGTTCTGCAGGAATTTGGGTTTAAAGTATTGGATCAGTTGTTGACACATCTCACATTTCAAAAGCACAAATGTCAAGCTCATGATGGTGATCGAGGAAAAATCAAGGGTCAGGGAAAGTCATTGGGATCCATCCTCTGGGAACAACGCACGTCTGCATACGATTTCACAGCAACTGATTCAATACAATCACAGAGTTATCTCAGTCTGGGCCACAGTGAAAAAGTTTAAAAGAGCAGAGAAGAAAGAAGCAGAGAAAAGTGGACTCACCAACTGTAAATGTCTGATAATGTTCCCGCTACTCAGGGTTGTATGTGTTAATAAGATATTGAAGTCTTGCAGTGCCACCTAACGGTCTATTCCGCTTTTATTTTGAAAGGCGCGTTTTTCTTCTTCTGATGCTTTTTGCGATACTGAATTTCCTGCTTCCTTTTCTTCGCAACGTGTTCATGTGCTGCAGAGAAACGGTAAAAACCACACTAATTACATATCATATTCATTTGTTTATATACTAAGAGAAAAGAGTTTAAATTGTGAAAGTTAAAGTGATTTACCTCATTATTTTTGTATTGTTTGTAGCTTTGAGCTGTGGGGTGTACATCGAGCTAGAGAGCATGCTAGCCGATGGCTGAAACTTAGCTAGCGCCCTTGGAGAGCGGAATGAGGTATGAAAAATTTAAGTGTCTATTGTTATCATTTGAGTGACACATATTGTATTTCATTTAAAAGATTCATTTTGTATTTATTCTGTAGTTTTCACGGTGTTCAACGTTAATGGTGCATGATGCTCGTCCACAGTAAAGAAATAGATCAACACCCGTTTGAAACTCTCTGCGTCTTCATCATAGACTGTATAAAATATGGACGTAGTGTCCGTGACGTCACCCATAGGTTTCTGAAGAGCAAAAATGAAGCAAATCGTAGTGCGTAGCCATCTTGGTAGCCTACCTCCGGTTACTCCAAATATGGACAAAGAGGTGGAGCGAGGGCGGAGCTGAGGCGGGTCGAATGAATGCTATTGGCTGAAAAAAGCTGCTTTATTCGAAATAATCAAACTAGCTACGGCTAACCAGCTAGGTTAAATGCTAAATATCGTTGCTAGCCGGCTAACCCCATGACGATCTCTTTCCCAAACTCAGTGACTAGAATTAGCCGGGGTGACACCCTTTAGACCGTCAGTGGCTAGTTGTCAATCAAAGTGGTGCCACTTAGATTGACAACTATGAATTGTGCATAATGATGTATGCTGTATATTTTAAACGAACGCCTTATAAAAAAATTCGCCCCCCCCAGAGTTGTCATGGAGTAGAAAAACAGCTTATGAGACTAGAGCCATGTTTTGAACCAGGCTGTAAATATGTTTTTTTTCTGTCGTAAAATCGGACATTTTAACATGGGGCTCAAATGTAATTGACTCCCTTCTGCGGCCTGCTCTAGCGGTTATTCGAGGAACTGCAGCTTTTTTGCACTTCCGCATTGGCTTCATTTTTCAGCGGCGGAGGTTGCCGCTTGGTCTTCATTACTAAATCCAAGGGGCCGCTACACCAACATTAAAAGTCTGTTGGTTTCCTTTGCTATAAAACAATTAACTGAAGTCATCTCACAGCTTTTCTGAGTAGCAAACTTTATATTTCTGCAAAACAAACCGGGTCCAGTTTTTCAGGATTGAGCTTTTATTCACAACCAATTGTGAGAATTTGGTTTCATATGGAGGTTCAGTCCTGAGAATTCACATCTGATATGTGTGCAATCATCACGTTCAGAATATGAAATGCTCCACCCACTGACGGAGCACGGCGCGGTAAACATTAGCATGCACGGCAGCGGAGACGCTCTGGAGTCGCCCGGGAGCTCGGAGAATTTCAACCGACAGAGAAGCTCCTTCAGCTGGAGTTCTCTTAGAGGAGAGAAACAAGTGCAGATAAAGCTGAAGAGAACGGACTGAACGTTCGTGTGTTCGTCTTAAATCCAGTCATCCATCAGCCTCCCTGCTTTCACACTGCAGGTGTCAACTCGCAGACAAATGATTTACTGTGGACAGACGTGGTTTCAGAGATACAAGTCCAGCCGGTTATTTTTCTTCCCTGACAGATCAGTGGGCAGCAGCGCTCCTCATGACGTCTGTTTCTTATTTACAGATACATATACATTTTCTCAGGCAACAAGATATCGTGGCCTTTCAGGGTGACTCCTCATTGTCTGAGTCTGGTGGAGGAGAGAAGCAGCGAGTCAGCCTCCGTCCGTGGCCTTGGAGTTGTTGTTGTGGACGGACGAGCCGCCGGCGCCTGACGGCCACATTTCTCTGTCTGACGCCGCTCGGATCGCACGGCTGACAGCGGCCCGCCTCCTCGCCGGTGGCTCGCTGACACAGACGATTTAAAAATGTCCAGGAAAGTGGACGAGCGGTGAGACGAGGATTCAAGGCCAGAAAGCACCTGAGACAGATCTGAGACCAGCAAACACATTCACACTAATAACTGAGATCATCCATTAACACTTCGCTTATTTCTGATTGTCCACCTGAATGAAAATGCATTGTATATTCTGACGTATTATTATTTCTATTATTTCTGTGACAGAGTTTGAAAATAGTTCCAATGCTTCAATACATATATGTTCATCTATGGAAATAAAGCCTGATTCCTAAAGTTAGGACGCTGCATAAAACGTGAAGAAAACAGAATACGATTTGTGTAAATATCTGCTGATTCTGAATCTGATGGCAGCAACATGTTTCAAACCAGTCGGAACAGGAGCAACAACAGACTGTGAAAGTTGTGGACTGATCCAGAAACACCTGTTTGGATCCTTCCACAGGTAAACAGGTTCATTGGTAACAGGTGAGAGGATCATGATTGGGTCTGAAAGGTTCATCCTGGAAAGACTCAGTTGTTCACAAGCGGGGATGGGGAGAGGGTCAACACTGTGTGAACACATGACTGGATGAAGGAGATGAACACATCGACTCACTCCTGTTTTTATTTACATTCTGCAGCCTCCCAACTTTTTTGGAATCAGGGTTGTACTCACAGTCTCTTCAAATCTGAAGGTTATCGATTTTCTAAACTAGATAAATTAGTATCAGCTGCAGCACATAAAACATTTGCATTTGTGATCTTAACTAATTTAAACAACAATTAAATTATTTGTATTCTGCAGATTTCATGATGTTTCATCAGCAGCTGAATCTGCACAGACGTCACTGAGAGCAGGAGCCAGGTGTCAGGGAACAATCTGAACTCCCCCACTGAAGCTCGCTGCTGTGAGGCGCCGCCAGCTCTTTGACTGACAGGTAGACGACCCGCCCCCTTCAGCATCATTGTGGGGTGTTGAATTCGGACATCAAAACTTGAACATGCTCTCACAGCAACACATTATCATATCAATCACTCAGAGGCGTTAGCTGTGTCAGTCACACACACACACACACACACACACACACACACACACACACACACAGCCAATTACTCCCATATTTCAGTTATGGAGATGAGAATATGTCAGGGAGCAAAGATCAGAGAGCTGTGAGTGCATGTGCATGTGTGTGTGTGTGTGTGTGTGTGTGTGTGTGTGTGTGTGGCACTGGGAGAACATGACTCATTAGGTTCCTTAGCATCATATTGATGCCTATCCCCTGACGTGTTATCTAATCCAGGCTTACAGTACGGCGGACGTGGCCAACATGCCAAGAAGGCATCGCTTCATCACTCTGCTGTGGAAGGTTTTATGATTTACTGCGACTTCAAAGGGAAGATCACAGGCGCCCCCGCAGGACGAGAGGACCAGTCCAGTCCAGATGAAAACCGGACAGGTGTCCTTCAGTCCTGAAACTTTTTGGACGTGGGAGGAAAAACACTCTTAATGTGAAAATGTATCTGGATAGAAAAAATGCTCTTGAGCACAGGTGACATGTAAATATGTTTGTGACAGTCAGACGTGTTTTGGCTTCAGAGGAAAATCTCTTTAGATAGATGCAGACTAAAATACAAGGTCATCCGAAGAAGGTTTCAGTGAGAGCTGACCTGGACCCGCCGGCTTTCAGCTTTTTGAAAACAGGTTGAAAAAGTAAAACTGCATCAGCAGAACAAGTCAAAGCAAAGAAAGGAGAAGCTGACAAAAACATCAACCCAGAGTGAAGCCAAAGAAATGAAAGATCTGGCCTTTGTGATGAGCTGTGAAACAGGAGTACAACAGAAAACAGGACTCCGCTCACAGCAAACCTAAATGATTCCAATCTTCGGTCAAGTCGTGGTGAGCAGCGACCAGCGTCTGACTCTGACACTGTCCATCTGCTGCTCCGTCCACACAGGTCACTCTCACCTGCTCTGAGCTGTTTTGGAACTGGTTTCACTCTGAAACTCCAACACTCTGAACAGAGAGCTGATGTCAGAGCGACCATCAACAAGCTAAACTGTTCCAACAGTTCGGAGTCACCTGTTGATGCTTCTCTTCTTCATTCAGATGCAGATTGTTTAGACATTTGAAATAGTTTGGGCCCAAAAAGGAGAAACTTCACTTTGGCTGCTTACAGCTGTTAACGTCGCTGAAACAGGAACATGTTTCTGTTCAACCATTTTACAGCATTTTCCTAAAAAAAACATCATAAAAAAGCAGCCTTCTGATTGGTCGATCCATCTCTCAGAACAGTCTGTCCTAGTTTGTGAATCCACGTGTCTTGATTCTGCTCTAATTCGTCGAACTCTTCGCTGTCAGTGAATGTGTCGTCCAGTGTTGCAGTCGCTTCGAGAAGTCTACTGAACGTTTGTTAAACTGGCTGTGTTGTTGAGCATGAAAGTGAATCCATGCGACAATGAACCAGGAGGTTGAATCTGAGCACAGAGTCGCAGAAGATTCTTTCTTTTTCTGGCAAAACAACTGCAGGTAAGAACAGTGTGAAACGTCTTCATTGATGGTGAATTAACTATTGGCTGACGTGGCAGCCAATCAAAAGTGAAATTTCAAACATCAACAGGTTCACAATTTAATTTCATAATATGGTGAATATTTGCATTTTTTCTCTTCGAGCTCCGTTTTCTAACCAGCTCAGGAACACGTTTCAAAAAGTTCCTACTTCCAACTTTAGAAAAAAATTAAAACACAACTTCAACAGATTAACTAAAGTTGTCTAATTGTACTTTGTGATGAATTAGCCATCTCAAGAAATTTTCATGCTTTTGCTAATTGACTTTCAGAGTGAAATGAAACGGTAGCAGCTGTTCAGGAGCTTGTAAATCAGCCTAATTAGATTTAAACTAGGACACATTTAGGAGACATGTCGTCCCCAAAGTTTTACACGTTCAGCAGACGGCGACACAAAACCCCTCCAGGAGGTTTATGTGGAGTGTGAACTGCAACGAGTGAGCCAGAGTGCAAGGCATTCTGGGTAGCAGCAGTTTCATGTGGACGACCGGCGCGAAAAAACTGATATTTGTACACTTGTAATTGTGCAGCGAGGATCCTAAAGAGAAGATGTACAAAAGGACAACAAAGACAACTTCTCCACTTTGAATGGATGAAAAGGAAACAGTGGGGGAGCTCGGAGCCGGGGGGGGGCACCGAGGATCCCGACCGGTGAGGAACAACAGCACCGTCAGTCCTGTCTCTTACCGACACAATAGGCAGCCATGAGGAACCCCGCCGAGCCCGCCAGCACCTGGAAATCCTGCCTTTTGGTTTTGTGAACAATCAGGCCCATCCGTGTGATCTGGGGGGAAAGAAACAGAGAGAAGAAGGTAAAAAAAAATAAAAATCCCTGACTGTTTCATTGTCGTCACTCCTCCCTGCTGTCAGGACTAATGTCTGCTGCCTTTTCTTAAATCCCAGGAGAGGCTGTGACAAGAGACGGCAACAAAGCCAACGTCTCAGCAGGTAAACAAATCGCTCAAATTGAGAGCAGCGTTGACTCTTCACATGGTGGAGGGTTTTTGGGAGGAGGAGGGGGGGGCGTTCAAGATCCCAAACAGAAGAGGAAGAAGAAGGAGGAAGAAGAGAAAGAGAGAAAAAACAGACAAGTCCCAAGTGAGAAGGAAAAAGAGGATTCAACTTCAAAAGCGGAGGAGGGGGAGGATGGGGAGGAGGGGGAAGGCTCATGAATAATTGATGAGCTCCCTATTTTGTTTTGCCTCTTTTAATTCTCTTTTGTCAATCCGGATATGAAGCGCAGAATCCAAATAAACCTGAATTGTTCAAAGGGAGCGTAAGACGACTCGGCCGCACGGAGCTGGAAACTCCACAGGGAAAAAAAGCTGCTGCCTCTGGTTTCAGTCTCCAGCGCCGTTACAGGAAAGCTCTATTTTTAACTGCCGGGTGTCAATCAGTTTCCCCATATCAGTCATTTCAAACACGCAGGACTGTAATTGATCAGTCAGTCAATCAGGTTATAGGAGCTCCCGCTGCTCTCCTGAAAGCCCGAGCACTCTGGCTATTTTGATACAGCTCCCCAGTGGGAAAATAACATTGCAGCGAGGAGCAGTGTCTGCCCCGGTGACAGAAAAACACTCATTAGCTTTTATTTTTTAAAGCCTCGTTATCGTCATTAACGCGCAAGCTCGCTACCTGAGAGCAGAGGGAAACTTAAAGCCTCGACCGAAGATCAGCCAAAATCAGACGATTGATTCTGATGCCTCAGGACACCAAAAAAAATCTGATTTCAGTGGTAATTACTCATCAGAACAAGCAACATAATCATTTAATTGTATTTATTATTAATAATAATTCACCAGAAAATCTCAGCACCTATATGACAGAGTGAAATTAGGTACATTCACGGTCTCCAGAGGATGAATCCAGACGACTTCACCTCCAGCCTCCGACAAGTCAGAGTTTTCAGGAGGTTTCACTTTCAATTATTTTGAATTATTTTAGAATTTAGAATTTATTTTAACTTGAGGCCATCAGACTTTCATGCTCCCCTCAGGCTGAACCACAATCTCTTCACAGTTTATCCTGAGGGGATGAATCCCTGCGAACCTAACAACGTCCACATCAGCCTCAGATGTCTTTCGTATCAGTTAGCAAATGCTGGTTCAGTTGATCCTCTCAATGTCAGGATGTTAGCATGCTAATGTTAGCATTGGGCTGTGCTGAAGGACAGAGCGGCAGACGGACTTGAATCCTCTGCACTCTACCTTTGCATCAAAATGACACACGTGCACACGGCTGCGTGTTACTCTCCCCCACCTCGTCCCTCCACCCTGCTCCATCCCACACTTTAGAAAATATTGGTCCTGTGATCATTAAGGGCAAATACGCATCATTCTTGTTTGGATTCTATAAAGGTGCAAGAATGTGTAATATCTGTTTATTGACTGGTCCCTGAACGCCTCTTCAACCTGGGATCCATTCAGCCTCATCGCCGTCCTCAAGGCCTTTCGACCACATGGCGTACCTGCGGCCATTATCACCCGAGTGCGTGTCAGCGGACGGCAAACACACCGACAAGGTCGTCATCTTGATCCACGCAGCGTCTCCATTATTGAGCACGTCGCCGTCGTTACAAGTGGTCAAACGTTGGAGCACCAACAAATGGAAAATCATTGTCTCCTGTTCTGAGTGAACTGTACATCCAAATGAAATATATCTATAAACAACAACTCCACGTCTTCAGAGACTAAATTAGCAGCGTCACCATGTTCAACTGTTGAGACTCTCTGACAGGACGAGAAACAGGAGACGATAACTTTTTTCATCGAACTCACAGGTTGGATTCAGTCGGGACGTAAAGTTGACGAAGTTCATCGGATTGTGCACAAGGTAAAAGGCCTGTGTGTGTGTGTGTGTGTGTGTGTGTGTGTGTGTGTGTGTGTGTCAGCGTGGGCAGGAGGAAGCAGCTCAGAGGTGAGAGCAGATGAAGTTCAATGATCCCTGAGGGGACGCTTGTTAAAGCAGCAAACTTCTTAACTACAGGACGAGAACATTAAAAGCTCAGAGCCTTTTTGAAACACTTGTGTCTTTCAGAGAACTGGAGACGATGTGAGGATGACAATCGTCTCTGGCAGGATTCAAACATGACGTCTTCAGATGAGCGGCTCCTCGTCCGTCAGATCTGACTGCTGTCACTCTCTGCTCATCGTCAGCGTCACCATAAGAACACAGCGACTCTCGTGTGCAAAAAATAGAAACACCTGGAACCACAAACGAATCTGTTTCTGCCTGTTGTGTCTGAGAATCTAAGAATCTCGCCACCGTTTGATCCTCTGACGAGCTCAAAACAACAATCGACTGTATTTGATTCTTATTCCATTTCACTCGACAAATATTCTGAGTTCTTCTTCTGCAGAACACGGTGCTGCACTGTTTCCTGTTCAGCATCAACACAACGCCATCAGAGCTGCTCTTAGAAACCTTCTTCAAGGAAACTGCAGCGAGCTAATGTTTTTCCTGTTTGTTCACAGTGAATCTCTGGCCATAAACCTCAAATAAGCAGATCAGGAAAAATATAGTCGCTAAATTAAAAAAAAAAAAAAAAAGTCCAAACTTCACCTTTTGAGGCACCAGCTGAACTGGACTCAGGAAACACGTCACATGACACAGTTCATTCAACAAGTGGCTCAAACAGTTTCAGCTTCTTGCTAATGTCAATAAACAATGATATAAAACAGGAAGCATTTACACATCTGGGAATTTTGCACTAATAAACCTTAAATACTTCTTTATCTTCTCCCTGTCTCAAAAGCTGTTGGCTGTTCCTGCCATGTGTTATAAACAGCTATAACCTACTCAACAGTTATAAAGCAGCTCAGATTCACGCAGACGCTCAGTTAATTGCAGAAGATGCACAGAATCAACTCTGATGAAACCATTGACTGTATAAAATATGGACGTAGTGTCTGTGATGTCACCCATAGGTTTCTGAAGAGCAAAAATGAAGCAAATCGTAGCGCGCAGCCATCTTGGTAGCCTACCTCCGGTTACTCCAAATATGGACAAAGAGGTGGAGCGAGGGCGGAGCTGAGGCGGGTCGAATGAACGCTATTGGCTGAAAAAAGCAGCTGAAAAAAGTCGCTTTATTCGAAATAATCAAACTAGCTACGGCTAACCAGCTAGGTTAAATGCTAAATATCGTTGCTAGCCGGCTAACCCCACGACGATCTCTTTCCCAAACTCAGTGACCAGAATTAGCCGGGGTGACGCCCTTTAGACCGTCAGTGGCTAGTTGTCAATCAAAGTGGTGCCACTTAGATTGACAGCTATGAATTGTGCATAATGATGTATGCTGTATAAGGCCGAACGCCTTATAAAAAAATTCGCCCCCCCCCAGAGTTGTCATTGAGTAGAAAAACAGCTTATGAGACTAGAGCCATGTTTTGAACCAGGCTGTAAATATGGTTTTTTTTCTGTCGTAAAATCGGACATTTTAACATGGGGCTCAAATGTAATTGACTCCCTTCTGCAGCCTGCTCTAGCGGTTATTCGAGGAACTGCAGCTTTTTTGCACTTCCGCATTGGCTTCATTTTTCAGCGCCGGAGGTTGCCGCTCTGATGAAACGTGGCTGCATGAGAAGCTCGGACATGTGACAAGAGGAGAAAAGGAAATAAGGAAGCTTTTCCACACGACAGCGCGACCAATCACATGCTGTTTCAGATGGGTCAGACCCACAGGCCCGTCCACACCAGTCCACCACAGTCCTCAAAACAGTCTCACACGTCCTCTCGTCATTTCAGATTTACTTTGGTTAAAACGCATCAGGACTCAGTTCCAGCACCGTCCTGCTGAAGCTGGGAGACATTTGGATAAACAGGCGGCTGATGTGTGGAAAATCAGCATTTGTGTTTGTTCTGAATAATCTTTCTGAAACTTGTCTGCCTTCTTCAAATTGACCCATCACCCATTGTTTTCCGCGCTTGGCCTCTCGGAGCCGGCGATCGAGCGGGGCCGCGCCGCGCTTGAACTGCGCCCACGCTCGCGTCTCCCAGCCAGTGGACAAACATGTTATTTCCCAAATCAGAAATCCATTTGCAACTTTCTCGCAAGTGCTTCCCACACAGACGAAAAAGGTATTAAGAGTTCGTGCAGAACAAACTGTTCTTTTCTTCCCCGACATGTGACCCTCGCATCAACCCTGCAGTGAAACTACACACACACTTTAGTTTTCGGTTCTTCAGCCGTCTCGACTTTCT
The DNA here is from genome assembly GCA_037975185.1 of Centropyge bicolor. Lineage (NCBI taxonomy): Eukaryota > Metazoa > Chordata > Actinopteri > Pomacanthidae > Centropyge > Centropyge bicolor. The sequence continues at coordinate 164,171 of JBBMOC010000196.1, read as the reverse complement.
TCTCTGCAGCAGCTGCTTCACTGACGATCATAGGCTGAACAAAGGAAACAGGCTGCTTCCTACTAACACTTCTCTGTTGTTGTTGCCAAATTATTGTCTGGTATATTTGTGATTAACATCACTCAGGACAAATCAAATAAATGGACTTAAACATGGGCTGATCATTTGATTCTATGATCGAAGACAATGTCAACAAATGCTTCTGAAACCCAGCTTTAACAAGTCACAGCAGAAACAAACAAATGTCTCACGGCTCCTTTTACACTGAATTAGTTGAATGGATTCTGTGTTTCCTGCATGTGTTCGTGCTGAGGACAGTTTGTGGAAAACATGATGCTCTGACTCGCAGACGGTTTGAAGAACATGATGTGGACGCAGCGTCGATGTAAAGATGAGTTTTGCTCTTAGATTTTAATATTTGATTTCCTGTCGGGAACAGCATGGCCTTTCCTCTGCCGCCCCCCTCAGGACAAACTTGACACTCGTGCCCTATAAGAAGAGAAAATCTGCTCTCTCCACTCTTCAATCTGTCATTTTTTCTGGATGAACCAACACTGTTCACATTATAATTTTGGGTCGTGCAAAATGAGTCTGGACCCAATTTCCACTTCTGTCATTGTGGTCATGCACGAGGTGTTTGCTGGAAACAGGTGAACTTCAGACTGCAGATGGAAAAAATTAACTTTCTCCTGAACAAACACTAACATCAGTTCCTGGGGGAAAAAACAGACAAAAAAATGGACCTGCTTCATTTTGGATTTTTTACTTCTAGTTTGTTGAAGTTGTTTGTTGTTATTATTATTAGTAGTATATTATTACTACTATTATAGTTATATGTAGTTGAGTGTAGTAACATTACATTACTATATCATTATATTATACATGTACATGTATGTCATACAATGTATATGCTATATTATATTATACTACTACTATATGCTACATTGTATTATTTTATATTGTATTATTATCATAGTACTGTAGTACCATATTACTAAATTATATTTATCATAATGCACTATAGTATTAGCATTACCACTGCTGCTATTCTACCTTGTACACACTCAGGTATACATATTCAAACTTTTGTTATCTCTACTGCCTAATTTATTGTGTCTATTCTTAGATTTTTTATTTTTTCTACTTTTTATATTCTACTTTATATTTTGTATTCTAAACAGTGCAATATAGGAGAAACGATGGAGATGTCAATTTCCCGGAGGGAACCTCCCAAAGGGATTAATAAAGTACTCTGTCTGTCTGTTGTTTTTCAGACTCATCATGGCGAAAACTGATCACATGACATGTCGTCCAGCGTCGTCAGGTGAGTGTCAGTAACTGTATGTAAACATCAGGTGGAGCAGCTTCAGTGAGGCAGCGACAGGCAGTGATTCACAGAGACAGAAAGACGTGCAGGTGTTTCTTACATCTCCTCCGCTGTCCTTGATGCCCAGGATGTTCGGGTGCTGAGACAGATGCACCACGACGTCCAGCGGCAGCTCCAGGCCCGTGTTGGCCGGGACGCTGTACAGGACCACCGGCACCGGGCTGCGGTCGGCCACCTGCACACGGGCACACAAGACCTGAGTGTTTGAGCCCCACACGCCACTTCACCTCAGCTCCAAGGACTCAGGACATTAAGGATATTATCATTTACACTGAAAAACTAAAATAAGGTAAAAAAAAAAAAACATGTCTGCCTATTTAATGCAACTAATTGTTTAATACAGTGTTTTAGAGTCTTTGTTTGGATACATGATGTCATCGTATCGATAAAAAAGTGAAGTGAACAAACGATGGAAATAAATCCTGCAGCAACCTTGACAGTAATCATAAATAAAGATCAATAATCTTTAAAATTGTGAGTTTGAACAAATTTTGTACAGTCAACAAAACTGATTAGTAGAGCTGAGGAAGTTAACCAAGACAAAAATCAAAAAACGAGCTTTTCTTTTCATCCACAATATGAACTGAAATTCACGTTGGAGAGTTAATGCTCTTTGTGTGTGTGTGTGTGTGTGTGTGTGTGTGTGTGTGTGTGTGTCTGAGTGTGTGTGTGAGTGTGT
>JBBMOC010000196.1:147565-162098 GCA_037975185.1 Centropyge bicolor | reverse complement strand
GTCTGACCGCCCTCACCACCTCCACCCGCTCCTCCTCCGTCAGGTAGGGGAACTCTCCGTTGGAGCCCTGAACCACCAGACCTGCAGCACAACCACACATCATCCTCCTGCTGTCACCTGTGCAGAGGTCAAGTTCTGTTCATCTGTGTGACGGCCTGCCATGAAGCAGCTGAGTGGCTGAGGGCCGCAGAGGGTCGACACTCAGACGCCACCTTCGACACTCAGACTCCACCTTTCACCTGCCGACATCACACAAACTGTACATACTTCAAACTGTCCTCGGCCCACAACAACAACGGCTGAAGGTGAGACACAGAGACGACCGGGCCTCAGCAGAGACACAACTTTCCTCTACTGTTTCTGTCAGTCATTGATACTGTGAGTATAACAGCAGTACCAGAAGTACTAATGCAGTATTTATTGTAACAGTAAGAGATGTGTTGAAATAGTATCAGGTGACAAATGTGGTTATATACAGCAACATTTTCCTTTTACAAACACATCTTTTTCATATTATTATTTTCATTGCACTATTTTCCTTTTTTTTATTTTTTAAATTATATTTTATTTTTGATTCTACAAGACATTTGCAGTTCTTGTTTTTTTTCTTTTAATATTCTCTTACTATGTTAACTAATATGAACCAACATTTCAAGACAAATTCCTTATATGTGAAAACCTGCTCTTCAATAAATCTGATTATAAGTTTAAGTATATACAGTAATAGATAATATGCCTGTATATAGATTAGTAATTAGTAGTAGCAGTATCTTAGAAAACTATCAGTAGTATTAGTAGCAGAAGACCCAGTCAAACCTGTAGTAACAGCAGATGTGTAGTAATTTAAATTAACACTCATGTTAAAAGCAAATTAGTGCTTGGCTCCTATATTCACTGATTTCAGTTATTTTATTTTGTATAACATATTTCTACATATTGTATATTCTTACTTTATTGCTTGGATGTTTTTATCGTTGATTGTTTTGAGCAGGTCTGGGTTTTCTTTTCCGAGTCTAATGTAGCTGATGTAACAAAGTCATTTTCTATAAAGGATCTATCTATCTATCTATCTATCTATCTATCTATCGATCTATCTATCTACAGTTGCATTAAAATCATGTCTGTAGTAACAGGGATGAACCAGCAGAGGGCGACAACGACGCGCCAGGTGATTTTACGTTTTTCGTCCTTGTGGAACTTTGTCCTCTGCGTCAGGTCCCTAAAACAAACACCGACTTCCTGTCGGCCAATGAGCCTCTGAGCAGGTTTTAAAAGAAAAAAGTCTTTAAGTTTCATCAGAGACCAAAGCAAGTTTACATCTAAAGTCACCTGAGTCCGAGACGCACCTGGAAACACGTGACCAGCCTTCAGCGAAGTCAGACCTCACCTTTAAACGGGATCTGGGCGTATTTGTGCAGGTTGTCCTCCAGCCTCGGGTAGTCCACGGCCTCCTTGGCCGTGAACGGGGTGGCGATGGGCGGGTAGATCCCGCTCAGGTCCAGCCGGGCCCCGGATGTGGCGCTCCGGGCTCCGCGGACCAGCGGCCTCAGGCCTCTCCATGACCGGGCGAGCAGCATCGTGAGGCGGGCAGAGTCAGTGAGCAGCTCGCGGTCTGTCTGTCTGTCTGTCTGTGTGTGTGCTGGGACTCTGAGCAGCTGCTGCTCCACAGTTAATCAGTGACCTGCTTCTGCAAATATTGACCAGAATCAGTGATTTCTGAGCCACTTTCGAACTGTCCCAGTTCTTCGGTTCATGCAGGTTTACACGCACACACACAGGAGGCCCCTGGTTCCTCTGGTTCCTCTGACATCTGTTAGAGAGGACTGTCAGACAAACTCAATCTGTCACCGTGCAAAGTTGGAGAAATGTGCAGCAGCAGATCGTGAAGCTCCACCCAGCGGCTGTTAGGGCTCATCAGCCACCACCATGAGCCTGGAGGTCCCGGAGGTGTCCAACAGGTTCCTGTCCAAACACAGCACCCATCCTGCAGAGGGACAGACAGAAGATGAGACCAAACATTGAGCAGAGCTTCAAATATTTCATTCGCTTGTTATTATTTATGAACCATGTTTTATTAAAGCTTAAACATTTATGTATTTTTAATGAAATAAATGTGCGAATAAAATATAACACTGTCTAAATCTGAGCAGTGATTGATCATATAGTCAGATATTAAAACAGATAAAGTGAATGAGTTACTTTTAGAGAACTCTGAGAAAATGAAAAACAGTGGTGCTGAAGTTAAAGTAGTTGTCAATGTTTAAGCTCCACATGAGGAGACGTTAGGTAACATGTCAGAGAGCAGCTCGGTTCACTGCTGTCTGTCTGAAGATTCAGTGAATCTGGTCTTTGGGTCAAAGGTTACGAGAGCTGCTGAATTTGTGTTTTGATGAAGGAACTGGAACAAAACAGCAAAAACAAAAACGTCATTTCTGCACAGGTATTTTTAAGGTGAGTGAAATGTGATTTAACAACCTGCTGCAAATAACTCAGGTTTTACATTAAAAACACATGAACATAGAAAACATGATCGTTTTAAAAAGTAAAGAATTCTCACTATAAGAATTAGTAAAGTGTTAAATTTAATGATTATAAAAAAAGGGCTGATTAACATGTGTGTACTGTCATAGTAGAATGAAATATGAACAACTATAATCAGTTTATCACAGAGTTTTGGTCTAATGTGACAGTTGGTCTCTCACAGCCTTGACAACACTGCCACCTCGTGGAGAAACGTTTAGTCCCACTGAGCTGCAGTTTGAGCCATTAAACTTTGATTGAAGCAAAGCACCACTGTCACTTTTAATTATTACAGCTATGTATTTCTGTATTTTATCTTCAGTTTGCCATGAACACTGAGACTGCAACAAATACTCTTAGATATACTCAAATACTCTTAATTCTTCAGCATTTCGATTAGTCCCTCGTGCACAAAACCAGCTTCATGAAGAAAGTGTTTCCTGGTTTGGTTTGGAGGAACCTGACTGACAGACACTGAGGCTGAACAGGTCAACAGACAGGAGCTGTCAGTGTCCATATGAAAAGACTTACAGTCAGGAATGAGAAGGCAGAACAAACACATCCACCGAGGCTGCTCAAAAAAATACAGGCGACAGATGAGGAAACCAGGAGCAGACGTGCAACCACGTGACAAACTGGCAGAGGATGATAGGACAATGAGAGGCAGGTGTGGTGATTTGTGATGTGAGCAGGTGGATGTGGGAGTCAGGTGAGGGCCCCTGGTGGACAGGTGGAGAATGGCAGGTCTACACAGTGAGTCTGGGGGAGTGGAGGGACAGAGGAGACCTCATGTCCCAACATCACTGCTGCACCTCAGTGACACTGACGTCACTGAATGAGAGCAGAGGAGATTGAAGTCTGTGGAGAGAACTGTTCAACAATCACATGATGTTTGAGTGTCCACATACTTTTGGCCATGTAGTCTGTATTGTGCATGTGTTCACTAATAACACAATATGAACGACACAATACTTGATTCATCCCAATAAATGTTTCACTCTGAGAGAGAATAAGATATAAACAGTGAGGGAGACAAAGTAATCACATTACATCTGCTGAATCAATTTAAACACCCATTTTATAAAGAAAATGAGATGATGTGTGAAAATGATTAAGATCTGAATTCTTCCTCTCGTCCGTCGTTCGAGGTCAGATCTGTGTGTTTAGACGACGACACCAGGATCAGTAGATCAGTTACCAGCAACAATATGAAAAACCTTTGGGCTGAAAAGTCATTTAGCTTCTGTTAATCATTTCTGTTTGTCAGTTATAAGTAATTCATGAATAAACCTCACATCCATCTGTACTAAACCATCATGTGTGCAATATTAACAGATAGTAAATCATTAATCAGAGGTTTTCTTTATAATAATACAAGAGGTCAGCAGTTGGAAATGTGTATAAATTATTATTGTTATTATGTTGGTTTGCAGAATAGCTGAAAAACTACTAGCTGATTTTCATGAAACTTGGTGCGAGGATGAAACAAAGAAGCCATTGAATTTTGGACTTGACTGGAATCTCAGGGCAGAGACACACATGAGATCTCTGTCATGAACAAGGTGAGACAGGGAGGGAGAATACATGCCATACCACCTAACGCCCACTAGATGGCAGTAAAGTCTAACAGTGACAAATCAGCAGACTGTAGAAATAAGACTCCAGGTTAAACTCCACATTTCTTCCTCTGGGGCTGAACAGAGATGATGAGACAGTGATTTATGATAGTAACACAAGACTCTAATCTCAAACTAACTTATGGCTGAGGAAACACAAACGTCTCCTGTAGCCAATTAAACCCTGATATCCAGATGTGAAGTCATGACAGATTTGTAGAGAAAGCAGAGTCACATACTGGAGACAGAAAATGTCTCTGCTCTGTTGATCTATGAAGCATCAGGGAGTCATTTACTACACATTGATCCGAGCAGCCTGTCAATATCTTTACCTTATTACTAATGGGTAATAATAGAGTTGGCAAACATGATGAACTAGAGATGGTTTATTGATTGTTATCAATACTCTATAGATCCATATTAGACTATGATAGATCTGTATTGATCCTTTACAGGCTATGACTTTGTTACAGCAGCTACATTAAGACTCATCCAAAAAACACATCCAACAAACAGCAATAAACTAAGATTATAATCACATTTAACAATCACATTTAATAATCATATGAAAACTGTGATTATTTAAATCTCCGGCCTGAAAACGATCATAGAACACATTCAGTTCACTACAAATCAGAGCCTGAGCTCAACAAACACGTGTTGACAGAATGTAATAGATTACTTCAGTACTCTCAGTACTCTCAGGCTATTATTAGAAAGTTACGTCACGCGCGGTGGAGCTCGCATCCTCTTCGTCTTCATCCCTCCTCCTCCCGCATGGACCGGAACCCACGCAGCGCCACGTGACCCGGGAGCCGCGGACTGAGCGAGCCCGTCAGACCGCATCATGGCCGGGGAGGGAGAGCGAGCCGGCGCGCCGAGCTCCGCCGGGGCTCGGCTCTCCGCCGCCCGCCTGCTGCTGCTCTGCCTGCCCGCCCTGCTGCCCGCCCCGGCGCTCGGCCTGCTGGGCTTCCGGCCGGAGGAGACCGGGCCGGAGCTGTCCGTGGAGGACGGGGTGCTGAAAGCCACCGAGGGGACCCGCTTCATGCTGCGGGTCTACTACTCGTCCTCCCCGCAGAGGCTGAACCGCACGGCGGGGAGCCGCGCCAACAACGCCGCGCCCTGGATCGCCTTCATCGAGGAGCCGAGCCCGGGTCGGGAGGGCCAGGCGCACCCGAAGCGGAACATGTGCGTGGACAAGGCGGCGCGGACGTCCGACATCGAGGTGCTGGGCTCCTTCAAGTCCGCCTCCAGCCAGAACTCGGTGCTGGTGGAGCTGCTGGCCAAAGACCTGCGGCGCGGGGAGAAGGTCAAGTTCTACTCCATGTGCGCCTTCGACGGCTCCAAGTGGGAGCACTACCGGACCCGGGACTTCTGGGTGTCGGTGGCGGAGCGCTCGGCCGCCCCGGAGCTGTGGCTGCAGGTGCTGGTGTCCGTGCTGCTGCTCGGCCTGTCGGCTCTGTTCAGCGGGCTCAACCTGAGCCTGCTGGCGCTGGACCCGGTGGAGCTGCAGGTGCTGCAGAACAGCGGCACCGACCAGGAGCAGAACTACGCCCGCAAGATCGAGTCGGTGCGGCGGCACGGGAACTACGTGCTGTGCACCCTGCTGCTGGGCACCGCCATCATCAACGCCTCGCTGGCCGTGTGGATGTGCCAGATCCTGGGCATGACCTGGCTCTCCACCGCCATCTGCGCCTCCGGCATCTTCTTCGTCGGGGAGATCCTGCCGCACTCTGTGGCCTCCAGGCACGGCCTGGCCATCGCCTCCAAGACCATCTGGGTGACCCGGCTGCTCATGGTGCTCTCCTTCCCGGTGTCCTACCCCATCAGCAAGCTGCTCGACCTCATCCTCAACCAGGAGATCTCCAACTTCTACACCCGGGAGAAGCTGCTGGAGATGCTGCGGGTCACCGACCCCTACCACGACCTGGTCAAGGAGGAGCTCAACATCATCCAGGGGGCGCTGGAGCTGCGGAGCAAGACGGTGGAGGACGTGCTGACCCCCCTCACCGACTGCTTCATGCTGCCCTCGGACGTCGTGCTGGACTTCAACACCATGTCGGACATCATGCAGAGCGGATACACCCGCATCCCCGTGTTCGAGAACGAGAGGTCCAACATCGTGGACATCCTGTTCGTCAAGGACCTGGCCTTCGTGGACCCGGACGACTGCACCCCCCTGAAGACCATCACCCAGTTCTACAGGCACCCGCTTCACTGCGTGTTCAACGACACCAAGCTGGACGCCATGTTGGAGGAGTTCAAGAAGGGTGAGGAGGGGAAGGGGGGGGTCTGACCTCTGGGGACACTGAAGCAAGACCAGGTTGTGGGAGACAGAAGCCTGGTCCCCAGTGCGGATAGGAAGGTTTTTAGAGTGAATGTCAGAAAATGACGTAATGATGATGATGATGATGATGACAACAAAACAACATCAACAATAATAGTCATAATAATAATAAACCAGTGTTAGAGATTAGCAGTCTGATCTCCTCCTCTTCCTCTCTCAGAATATTAATTGGAAACAGTTAAGCAAGTGAAACTGAAGATGTGTTCTTCTTCTTCTTCTTCTCATTATTATTACTATCATCATCATTATTATTGTTGGTATTGATGAAGCAGAACCAACCTATCCCAACTCACACTGCACCCACCATTATTTATAACTAGTAATAATTCACTGTGATTATGGGATGTTTGTTGTGACGGTCCTGGTTCATGTGTTAAAGCCAGACTTGTGCAGCTGAGGAGTCGGTGTCAACCTGCAGGACGGAGGCTGATCTGATGCCTCCATCACCTGTTGGAGCTTCGAGATGAAATCAGCCTTTGAAAAGTAGTCGTTTAAAAGTCTTGTAGAAAATATTGAACAAATGTGGATGGTGATAAAATGTCCAAGTGAGCATCTGATGACAGATCAAACTGAGGTCAGGCTAAAGGTCGACCAGGCTCTGTGATTGGTCGGTTGGTGTTTTCCAGGTGTCCTGCTGGATCGAGGCCCATTGGATTCATGATCGTCAGGATTAAAAAACAGGTGAAACTTAAAGGGAAGAATGGAGCGTTTTAGAGCGTAAAGAAAATCAGAATTACTTCTATCTACATGCATTTACTCTTTGTGATCGAGTCCTGGGAGCTGAAACATTCATTCATTCATGTGTGTGTTTGCTCCCTGTTCAGCAGCTGCATGATGCTGCACACAGAAACGCAGACAGCTGTTGTTGTTCAGCCTCTGTGTGCTGCTGGAGGCTGCTGGGTGCTCACACTGAAGCGGCCCCTCCCTGCAGCGGGAGTTCGCCCCCCCGTGTGCAGAGCTGCTGCAGCACAGCTCCGCTCCTCCGACTGGACTCAGCTGCTCCTCCTGATTTATTGTGGAGTTTGAAATGGGTGGGGTACCTGTCGGCCAATCGCAGGCCTCGCTCCTCACCGCCGCCTTGCTGCATGCTGGATCCTGCACAGTCAGCGTTTTTTTTTTTTTTTTTCTGCTGGGTTTGTGCTGAGGACAGGAGGAGACGGAGGTAAACAGAGAAGGACACTGTGACCAAAGCTGCATCTGCTTCCACCTGAAGTCATGTTTTAAACACTTGTCTTCTGCTCGTTTACTGAGCCGCTTGTCTGACGCCGGGCGCCGTCACAGGTGCAGGATGAGCACAAACACGATTCCTGTGTCTCTGAGCCGACGGACAGATCTGGATGAGATCGTCTGCATGATGTAGTTCAGGATTGTAAACAAAGTCTCTCTCACCGCGTCGCTCTCGTCTCCCCCTGTGCTTCGGGCACTGCGGCAGAAAAACACAGCTTCCCTCATTCATTTCAATGAGACTCCTGCAGCAGTGGATAATCCCACGCAGAGCTCGGGGGACAAAAACACAAAGACGTTCTTCTAGTATTCTTTCTTCTTCTATGAGAATCTTGCAGCAACACAAGCACAATCACACCTTTGTGTTTTTAACAGATCACGACCTGATGGTTCATGTTGGCTGTCGACCAACAGAGGCCTGTTTCTGACCAGTTGGACTGTGGTTGTTCACTGATCTGTTTCTGCTCTCTCACTGTGATTCTCCATCTTATTAACACGTGATTTGTCTGTTTTAAAGTGCTAACAAAGTCATAGTTTTTCAAGTCACAAGTCACTCTCAGATCTCGACCATCAAGTCCAAAATCGACTCTTAAACTTCATGTTCGAGTCTTAAATCTGTCGTCAGGCTCCACTTAAGCATTTCATGTTATTTTTTAATAGTAATGAAAATAACAATAAGAGACAGTTTATGTTTCCAAGATACCTACAGATCTAATCAATGCAGGAACAGAGCTCATTAGCTGCAGTAGATTACTGAGAAGAGCTGGATGAGAGAATCAGTATCTGGAGAATAAGTCTCATCTTTTCCTGCCAAGAGTTAAGATAAGATAAGATCATTGATTTGACTAAAGGCAGTGCAGAGGTGCAACAGAGTCCGCCACTCTGCCGGGGCCACACAGGGGCCACACAGGCATCCTTTGGCCTGAATGCAAAGCAGCATGTCTGGCACGAACCAGGCCGGCCAAGTGACACCTTCCCCGCTGTGAACGACGAGCAGTAGCCCGTCGGTACGGGGGGAGGGGGGGAGGCTGTTTAGACAGATGGGAAGCTGAACACAAACCCTGGACGAGAGGCTGCGTCCCTCTGCCAGGAAACTAGAGGAGAGAAATACACGACAAGAGCAGCTTCAAAATCAAGAGAGTGAGATTTGTGATGAGGCCTCAAACTTCTGACCGTCACCTCTTGATTATTAATCCAAGAAGGTTTCCAAAAACAAGCAAATATATTTTCATTTAAAACAGGAATTTGTGGTTCACTATCACCTTATTACATGGAGACTTTATTAAACCAGTTCTTCTGTTGTCAGAGATTGATTCATATGATACACTATGCTGCCTTTTACCACCACCTCGACCCCCCCACCCCACCCCCCCAACCCCATCGTTCCCTCTCTCTGTCCTTGTCACTGTACAAACTCCCGGGAGGTCGAGTATAAAATATTCAGCTTGCTGTATTTCCAGTTCGTCTCTGCACCATCTGCTCTCTGTTTACATGCCATTTATTACATGATCAGCTCTCATCCTGAAACACAGGAACAAGGGCAAGGCCACTTACGCTGGGGGGGGGTTCAAAGCCCGAGGATGTGACAGTGTGGATGGACTGTCTGGATCTTTGAGGAAGAATTTTCCAGTAGAAGAAATTCACATCTCTCATCAGCTGTCTTTGAAACATGCATCCAAAAACAGTGCTTTTTCCATCTTAATATTCTTATTGGATTCATCAGTTTTCTCTTACGTATCAACACATTTTATTGCATATGCACATATTTAACATTTCGTGTTAAAAGTCACTGAACTTTATTTGAGATTCTGATGTTGCGCAGGTTGTCTGCAGGTTTCTCTTTGATGTGACCAAGTGGAGCCTTTGGTTTGAATTTATACAGTCTATTATTCTTGAGTGAGTGACGTTGGGGCTGCTTGGGGGAAATCCAGGACAAACTGAAAAACTACTAGAAGGAAAAGTGTGTGTGAGGATGAAGCTGATGGAAGAAGAGAGAAAGAACATATCCTGCTGCACATGAGCTGTGAATGCTCTCCCTCCTTCAGCCTGCCCTGTATGTAAGGCTGACCTATTTAGCCGAATGCAGCTCTGCCAGAACTGTGTGCATTTGTGTGTGAGTGTGTGTGTGTGTGGTAGTATTTGGCAGGCAGAGAGTGTAGCAGCATAGAGAGAATCTCAGTGAGGAAGTTGATTTGAAGCCAGAATGTTGAGGAGCTACAAACAAGGATTCGCTCTGTTTTCTGTCACTGTGTGCAGGTGTGTGTGTGTGTGTGTGTGCAGGTGTGTGTGTGTGCAGGTGTGTGTGTGTGTGTGTGTGTGTGTGTGCGCGCAAGTGCATGTGTGTGTGCAGGTACGTGTGTGTATGTGTATCTCTGTAGTGCAGGTGTGTGTGTGTGCAAGTACATCTGTGTGTGTGTGTCTGTGTATCTCTCTATATCTGTGCGTGTGTGTGTGTACGTGTGTATCTCTGTAGTGCGTGTGTGTGTGTGTGTGTGTGTGTGTGTGTGTGTGTGTGTGCAGCTATGTGTGTGTTCAGGTGCTAGTGTGTGTGTGCAGGTACGTGTGTGTGCAGGTGTGTGTGTTTGTATGTGTGTGTGTTCAGGTGCAAGTGTGTGTGTGCAGGTATGTGTGTGTGTATGTGTATCTCTGTGGTGCAGGTGTGTGTGTACAGGTACGTGTGTGTGTTTGTGTGTGTGTGCAGGTACATGTGTGTGTGTGTGTATCTCTGTAGTGCATGTGTGTGTGTGCAGGTACGTGTGTGTGCGTGAGCACGTGCACTCACTGACAGCATGGTTGTGAATTATGCAATGGTGTTGAGTGATGCAACCCCCAGCTGCTGCCGTCTGCAGTGCAGGCTCTCGTCAGCCACTCAGACACATGTTGGCTTTGGGACGGTGCCATTTCAGAGGCTGTCAGCCGGAGTGAAGGCTGCTCTCTTTCTCCTCCTGCAGAACTCATCCAGCAGCGCATGGATTATTAATCACTCCCTTTATTTTTGGAAACGCCAGTCTTCCCTCCACACACCCCTCCCTCCCCCTGCAGGTGAACAGAGGCGCTGCAGACTCTGTGATGGATCGTCTTTCTGCTCCAGTCACTGTTTGCTCCTGCTGTTACACCCACTCCACTCAGCTCCTGCTGTGGCTCCACTTACTGAACATCAGCCTGCAGAGCTCCACTCCCACTCTGTGTGACTCACAGCAACAAGAGGAGAAACAGACTCACACACCTCCAATCCAAGTCTGAATATGAAATCTAACAGTCTCATCTGACAGTAAGAAACTGTTGTGTAGTGTAACTGCATTCAGGTCAGTGCCTTTAAAATATGTTTGACAGCAAGAAGCGGCTGCAGCTGAGGATCTGAGGAAATCACTACATTTAGCCTCATCACTCTGAAATGTGGTCGTCGTCGTACTGCGATGCTTCATCAGCCAATCAGGCCTCTCGGTTTCCATTTCTGTGATCAAGCATTTCCCGCAGATCAACAATCGACCCACACATGTTTCTGACTTGTTATGTTCTTTGAAATTTGCTGCTGTGACACTGACTCGAGTCTCCTGGTTCCTGTTCCCCTGCAGGAAAGTCCCACCTCGCAATCGTGCAGCGAGTCAACAACGAGGGCGAGGGCGACCCTTTCTACGAGGTGATGGGCATCGTCACCCTGGAGGACGTCATCGAGGAGATCATCAAGTCCGAGATCCTGGATGAGACGGACCTCTACAGTATGTATGCACACACACACACACACACAGACAGACAGACACACACACACACACACACATACACACACAGACAGACAGACACACACACACACACACAGACAGACAGACACACACACACACACACACACACACACACAGACAGACAGACAGACAGACAGAGACACACACACACACACATACACACACAGACAGACAGACAGACAGACAGACAGACAGACAGACACACACACACACACACACACACACACACACACACAGACAGACAGACACACACAAACACACACACACACACACACACACACACACACAGACGTAATAGAACAAAGTGTATGGGATCAGTATAAAATATGTGATTTGTGTGTGGCTGTGCGTGTGTGTGTGTGTGTGTGGCTGTGCGTCTGTCCCGTCAGCTGATAATCGTACGAAGCGTCGTGTTTCTCACCACGAGCGGAAGCAGCAGGACTTCTCCATCTTCAAACTGTCAGAGAACGAGATGAAGGTGAAGATTTCTCCTCAGCTTCTCCTGGCAACACACCGCTTCCTGTCCACAGGTAACAGCCAATCGGCTCGCTGCTGTCAGTCTCCCTCTGTGGAACAAACAACAGAGACAAATCATCCCAACGGAGCCATTCTGTTCAGCTGCAGTTCTTTAAATGGTTCAGGTGTTTATGTCAGATTGCGGGTCCAGGCTCAGTCACAGTGACGCTCTCTTCCCTCCGTCAGAGGTGGAGCCCTTCAAACCAGCTCACATCTCAGAGAAGATCCTGCTGAGGTTGATCAAACACCCCAGCGTGGTTCAGGAGCTCAAGTTCGACGAGAAGAACAAGCGAGCGCAGCAGCACTTCCTGTTCCAGCGCAACAAGCCGGTGGAGTACTTCATCCTGGTGCTGCAGGTACCCGCCTCCGTCTCAGTCATGTGATTGGTCCAGGGGCTCAGGACCTGCTGTTAAAACCCGTCTTGTCTCCTCAGGGTCGAGTTGAGGTGGAGTTCGGTAAAGAAGCGCTGAAGTTTGAGAACGGAGCTTTTTCTTACTTCGGGGTTCCTGCCATCATGCCAACAGGTACAAATACACACACCTTGTACTTGTATTCTCATGATGACCTTTCAATGACTGACCTCCAAACTAAACTCCTGCCTCAACCTCATCTCCTACATCTGATCCCCATTTTAATCTAAAGTGAAGAATGTAACTGAGGACCAAAGGGATGATTCACATCCTCACACAAACCTATTATTGTTATTATTATTATACCACATATTATATTATTATTATACTACACTACATTATATTTTGATAGTATATTACTACTATTACTATTATATGTAGTAGAGTGTAGCATATACTACATTACACTACTATATTATTATATTACACATGTACATGTATGTTATACTCTTGGATGTTATACATTGTATATGCTATATCATACTACTATTACATGCTATATTATATCATTATATTATATTACTATATGCACTCTACCATTACCTTTAGCATACCATACCCACTGCTGCTATCACTATGTACACACACACTCAGGTACACACATACACATATGCACATTTTCTGTAGATCTCCCACAAGTGCCTACTTCTGATTCAATTCTGATTCAATTCTACTGCCTATTTTATTGTGTCTATTTTTAGATTTTTTTTTTTTCTATTTTATATTCTATTTTTTATTTTGTATTCTATATTTAAACAGTGCAATATACGAGAAGTGATGGAGATGCCAAACAGACACAGGGATAGACTGTGTGTTGCAGAGAAATCAAAGCAGTGAACATTCTTCAGGTTTACATCCATGTTTGTTTTTGGATGTAAACCTGAAGAAATCTGATGCTCCAGGAATCTCGTCGTGGCCTTTCAGCTGCTCTGAACGGCTTAAAATACGTGAACGCTTCCAAGTCTCTGAACAGCCAGACTGAATGAAGCTTTCACTGAGATGAATGAACGTTTTCAGTCACAACAGCCGAACCCTTGGCATATTAAGCAGGGTGAGACGAGGCAGCCTCCCCGAGCTCGCTCAGGACTCAGCTGATTGACAGTTTGTCTGCTCCTGTGAGTGTGCTGGGTTTCAGTGTCCTCTGCAGTCCACAGGTCCCCGTCTCGCAGCAGCGGATTGGACCGCTCCGAGTCCATGCTGTACGGGGGCAGCATGGGCCAGCTGAACGGGGGGGGCAACGTCTACCTGCCAGACTACTCCGTCAGACAGCTCACACACCTACAGATCATCAAGGTAGCGCCGCCGGAACGTCACATGACCTCAGCCTGGATCTGTTCCTGTCAGAGCTGTTTTCATTACTCAACTCTTTAAAGACGTCAGTGTGTGAAGCTGCAGGCTGCTTTTCTCCCATTCGTCTAATTCAGGGGTCGGCAACCTTAAACACCGAAAGAGCCATTTGATCCGGTTTCCACGGAAAAGAAAACACTGGGAGCCGCAAATACTTTTTGACATCTAAAATGAATTTATTTATGAACGCATTTATTAAATAGAACAACAAAACAACAACTTCCCTTTCATGCTTCAGGGTTCACCCCAGCCGTACACTTATTAGTGCTTTGACTACCCTTTTGAAGATGGGCTATCATCATATCTAAAATGAAGATAACACTGTATATATTGCTTTTTCTTACCTTTACACTTTGTATAAACAACTAAAGTGTGTTGCTTATGAAATCCACGAAGTGCTACAGAGAAAATTAAATTTTATCTGTGTAATGAACACATTTTGAACATTTTGAATTCTTGAAAAAAATAATACAATGTCTGAATGTCTCTTTCAAATAAATTAAAAAGCTGAACTTAAATTATCCATGTAGCAAACAAAAGCAAAAAAAATGCCGTCGCCTTTGGGCTTTCAGAGCATGTAGCGGAGCCTTGACCTGAACTTAAAAAATAAATTAGGGAAAAAAGCACTGTGTCACTAAACACAGGTTAATGGGACCTCTGCTCCTGAACCTCTGCGCACAGCGTCTGCAAATCGGGGCTGTACGAAGTCACTCTCATCTTTACGCAGGACTGTAAACTGTCATCTGTGAGGCGTGAGCGGTGTTTGTTTTTAATGTAGTTCATGGTGGAGAATAGCTGCTCACATACATATGT